>JAOXJM010000019.1:15400644-15427977 GCA_026413425.1 Tringa solitaria | reverse complement strand
CACGCAGGCTTGGAAAGTCTATGCTAAATCTAGTTGACCAGTGGTTATCAAAGGTTTTTTTTTTTGTTTTTTTCTTTTCAGATCAGACTTTAAAAACTTTTCCCAGTAGTTCCCCGCACCCATGTGCGGGTGACATGCTGCAAATTTGAAGCCTAGCAGAAATAAAAGAGAAATTAAGGGGTCTTTTGATGCAGCCCAGCATGGGTGTCAAAGAGCAGTGCGTTAGCTTACACTGTTCCTGCTGCGCTGTTCGTGAGAATTGCTCGAATGCTGGGGGTATGCAAATTAAAAACATTGTTTCACAAATAAGTTACGTTGTACTCAGGTTGTATTCTTAATAAGGTGGTTTTTTATGGCTAACCTAATGGGTTGCTCATAATTATAACCAGTA
This sequence comes from Tringa solitaria, assembly GCA_026413425.1. Taxonomy (NCBI): domain Eukaryota; kingdom Metazoa; phylum Chordata; class Aves; order Charadriiformes; family Scolopacidae; genus Tringa; species Tringa solitaria. Next base: position 15,427,586 of record JAOXJM010000019.1, on the reverse strand, counting down.
AAAAACACAGCTTATCCTGTTGTATCTAATGTGCTAACTGGCTTGATACCATTTTTCAGTGTAGATGTTCCTATTGTGTCTTCTTTGCACAAGCTCTTCCAGCTGTTGGCATGTTGTGAAGAAATTACTGATGCATAGAAAATAGCAATATACTTGTGTCTAGAAATATCTAGGAAAGCAGCAAAAAATATTTTAACAGTAGAGCCCTTTGAGCCTCCTTTTTTCAAGGCAGGCTTTTGAAGTGACCCCCCCAGCCACTTGGGAGCAATGGCTGGAAGCTGGAATACCATTCCTTTCCTTGGGAGTTTAGCACCCCCTTAATCAGGGAGGAAATGAGATAAAGCAGAAGACAGGCATCAGATTCTCTTTCTTCATGGAGGGACTACATAGTTGAAGGGAGAAGAGGAATCAAAGATGTAAATTGATGTAAATAGGTCTTCTTGATCAAGGCAATGATGAGAGACCTGGAAACGGGCAGTGAAGAACAGTTTGCTAGCTAATGTTGTGCAGCAACATGCCTTTGTGCAGCATGAACTCATAGGGGGTTTTTTTTGTTAGTGAAAATGTTTGTTTAGCTCATACTTTTGAAGGCCATTTTTCTCTAAGCCTCAGGTTGCTTTTTGGCCTGTGCAGAAATATTTCATTAAATACAACATACGCTTGTTCAGCTTTTTTTTCTACAAACTTCATGACTGGTGCCTGTATTTCATAAGAATGTTGTGTTTATTCTGGATCACCTTGTAACCCGTTTTCCAATTGAAGACCTGCTGAACTTGGGTTCTGAGACTTTTGATCCTGCACTTAACAGTTGAAAGAAGTCACTGCTGCTTTGAGACTCTATGTCATTAGCTTGGAAATCTTGGTGCTATGCCTAGCCATAGTGAAGCTTGAAGGCAACTGGTATTATTGGGAAATATTAAATCTGTAAAGTGAACTTCTTTTAGCAGTGATTCTTTTGAAGGACTGGTATCTGATTGAGGATTACCTTGACTAACATAAATAAATTTTGATTACTTCTAATTTGTGAGCTTTCCCTTTTATAAGTAAACCATCTATGAAGAGGTAATACAAAGTTGCTTTTGGAAAGGTGACGTTGGCTACTTACTTTTCTACATGGTACTACCATCTAAAGTCTTGCTTCCAGTTCTGTCTCGATGCCAAATTCAAAAGTAGTCAGAAGTCTGTTACCAGTTAGTGTCTGCTCTTTTACTGATAACAGATACCTTGAACCATATCCAAGAAAACAGTTTTATTTAATTAAGTAGATGGTTATTGGAAACTTTTATCTTAAAAAACCTAGGCTTGCTATAATCTTAAATTTGAATTAAAAAAGAGAGGCAAAAATTACTGAAGAAAATAGCAATTCAATTTGAAATGTCTGAAGTGAACAGCCTTTTGGGGATCTTTTTGCACCCTCACAAAACCACAGTATGTTTTCATTACAATAATTTATTCAAAGCTGGCAAACGGAGTTGAAGAAGCAGAAAATCTTGTTTTCTCCCAGTCAATGAATAAAATCAAAGCTTGAGGCACACAATCCTGAAGGCTGTGACAGCTAGAATTGGTTTCAGTCAACTGCAAATGTTATTGTTTAATTACTTTGAATGAAAAATGTGTTTTGAAAAACTCTTATGTGCCTTGCATATGGAACAGGGATTGTTGTAGCTACTAAATTACTTTCTAATGTTTTTTTCTGAGTTCTAATGAAATTCCAGTTTTCATCTAAGGTAGACTGACAAATTAAATGAAACAAATTCACTGATAAATGAGACTTTATAACAAAATGCATGTCAAAACTGAATTTTTATACACTAAGGTGTAGAATTGCTCAAATATGTATGTTATTTACTAATAAGATTTTTACAATGCTTTTACAATGTACAATGCTTTTACAATGCTTTTACAATGTACAATACTAAAAGATTTTTACAAATGCTTTTGGCTTACATCAGTTCACGTTATTGGTACAAAAAGACTTCATAATTCAAAAAGAATAGTTGCTTTTCTAATGTTTTATGTTAATGATTCATTACCCCTGAGGGTTTGACCATAGGTGATACAATTTATTGGGTTCTATTAAAATTTCAATCACATTTGAACTGAAGAAAACAAAGGGCATGTGATCACTTTAATTGTAGATCTGGTTGAAAGCAAATAATTCTCATAGTTGAGATTATGTTACAGTTCTAGGCAATTTCCTAGGAATGTTTTGTGATTTGTCTAAGAACATGTGATGGATGTGGGCTTTGTCCTGTGTTCCTCAGCAGCGCAAGTGTGTCCGGTGTTTCAGTTATTGTGGCCATTTTCAGGTAATGGCTCCTCTGAATGAGGGAATATATTTCTTCACTTTGCAGTGGGTACAAAAGGCGTCTGTATTGTGGCAGTTCAGGGTCTTGGGTAATCAACTACTTAGTTACTTCCCTACAGGAGTTTAGAGAAACTGCTTTTTTTAACATGGTGGCTATCTTTTTGCAGTAAGAATAATATCTCAGATGCTTATTATTATCTCTCTTTCTCTGCTAAGAATGTCTTCTCATTTAGATTGGTTTTTAACTCAATATAGAGGCAAAAAGCAGCAGGAAAATTTTATGTTGGCAATGAGATTTCCATCTTTGATAGGTGTTTGCTAATTATATCCAAATTATCTGTTGAATGCAGAAAGATTTTTGTGGATTGCTGCTGTTTGTCACAGCTTCCCTTGGATATATTTAAATAAAACTTGAAGCCTGGGGCTTAGTTAAATTCTCAACTGATTTGAGGCACCCAGACGGGTAAGTAATGTGTTGAGCACAGGTCTGTTAGTAATTCAAGCGGACAAGAATGAAGCATGTAGTTACATTCAAAAGGTAGAAATCGGGGTGGCGAATGAAAGTGATGTAGTTATGATCAGTGCATACGGAAAGCAGTGCAGATAGTGAAGCTGTCTAGTGGGAGAGATACTTACCTTCTGTGGTTTATCTGTGATCTGGATTTAAGAAAAACATTCTTAGCAACTTTGTGGCTGCTTCCAATAGGACCTGCAAAATTAAGGACTCTAAGGGGGGGTAACTGTCTAGGGAGTATTTTACACTTTTGAGTTCCCCTGATAAAAGAAAAATGAAACTCTCCTAGAAGTAGGAAAGAAACTGAGGAATGTTTGAGGTTGCATTTCTTTTTTTCTGGCCATTTCCTGTAGCTTTTGCAGCTTATTTTATATAATAAAGCACTGGTGTTTACTACACAGACTATGGAGCCTATTTAGGGTAATGATTATTTTTTAATTATTGTTTTTCAAGTAAACTGATCAGATACTCTTAGTGGTAATTCAGAGTAATTGCTAAAACAAGCTTCTTGAGGAAAGGATAGCAGTGATTTCTTTAGTAAGAGCAATCTTTGCAAATAAAGTAGAATTGCTGCAGGAGAACACGTTTGAGTGGGTTTCCAAGTGAGCCAAAAGCTTGGAGAGTCTCACACAGGGAGAGAAAATGGTCTCCCAAATTAGCAAGGCTGACAGTATTTCAGATATGCTTTGTTTGTTTGTAATACTGCAAAAACTTAGTCATGCTACAAGACTTCTGAGGGTTAGGTTTAAGGTTTTTCTTACATAGCTCATTCATCTTCTAATAACAGAATTGTGGGAGGGCAGAAGAAATGATGTGCTACCTGTTTTTCAGCCTCCCCAAAGATAATGGGATTATAAGGAATCTTATTTATGTATTCCTTGGCTACAGTCAAAATGGGCAAATTAAGGTCTTTATGGAGCATTGAAAACTGACTAAATACTTCTGTGTTCCTTGCAGTTGGCAAACATGAATTAACTGGGCATAAAGTTGCAGTGAAGATCCTGAATCGACAGAAGATTCGCAGCCTTGATGTTGTGGGAAAGATCCGCAGGGAGATTCAGAACCTCAAGCTTTTCAGGCATCCTCATATAATTAAGCTGTAAGTTTTGCTTGCTATAATCAAACATATTTAATTATTCTCATTTTTGCTCTTGTTGATCTGAAACATGTTTAAAGGGCAATACTGCTAGTGGTATTTTGTCAGGAAAGTAACCAGCTTCCAAGCACGCAACAATTTTCAGTGTCCTTTGTAATGCATTTTCACAAAACAGATCATCTCTGCAGGCCAGAGAGCTACCATTAGGTCTTTGCTTACAAATTCTTTGGACATTAAAAGATAATGGCATGGTAGATACTTTTAGTAGCATCCATCTCTGTGTTTATCTGATATTTCATTTTTCTTGTTCTGGTTATACTTGATGGGTTTTTTCTGCTTAGAAAATGAGTTATTAAGAACAAGACTGTAAAGGGCATTTATGTAGTAAGTTTATGGTGTTTTCTTACTCAAAAAATAAGTCTTTAGTGATTTGCTGGTCAATGGTCTATGGTTTGCCAATGGAGATGGCACTCTGCAAGATTTTTCTGAATTAAGGATGTGCAGTTTGTTAAATAAAATAAAGAATTCTTAAATGTAGCTGCTTGTCTAAACGTGGTATTTTCAATGTGACTGTTTACATCTGTTAGCTGATTGACAGTTCATAAGTGAGGTGTAGAGTACAATTAAATATGTCCCAGAGTATCCTCCTCGTGTCTGGTCTGAGGAAATAAATTATAAATGCCATTGATTTTTTTTTTAACTTTCATTTCCTGTAAAACTAACCTGTACCTCTGCAGCGTGGGTGACTTTCACTGTCTTAATCGTAGTGTTCGTGTTAGTTTTTTTCATTGGCAGTCTTGTCCTAAGATCCAGCTGCCACTGACAGATGCAGTCCTTATACACTCCCTTTAATTTGGCAACAGCTGTTACACTGAAGCTGAATTGGATCATGTAACTCACTTCTTCAGTGAGTTAGTTTTCAGGAGACTATTGAGCTGATTTGGCTGCAAAATTGCTATTGCTGCCAGTTAGAGTTCGTAAATGAGTCCAAAGGACATACGTGTAGCCAAAACAAAATAGGAGGTGTCAGTGTACCAAGTGAGAAACGGGGGTGGAACAGAAGTGTGTACTTGTTATGTTGCTAAACTGTTAAAGTCAGCTTAACAAGTTTCTGCTAACAGTTTCTTTCTTGGGGAATTCTGGGGAGTTGTTTTTTTTTCTCCTGTGTGTGGAGAGAAGGGACAAGATTTAAAAGATGATAGAAAAATTGATGGATCCCTAACTTTTAATTTGGTAAGCCTGCATTTCTAAAGCAGAAGGGTTGTTAGCCAATGTGTGAATAAGATTTGAGATATAATTGATATTGTTGTGCAGGTAGACTTGCTGGTACCTTAGGATCATGCTGCTTGTACTGTTAGAAAATGTACAGTGGAACTGCTAGGTAGCAACTTAAGTTATTTGGGATAAAATTATAGGGATTTCTTCAGTTTAATATTAAAAATTAGACAATGTCTAATTTCAAATATTGCTGTGCTTTGTGAAAAATTTCATACATGGCTTTAGCAGCATATACAGTGTTAAGCCTATTGCAATAAGATTTTCTTTCTATACCATGTTTTAAAGAAAAACCTTTTGGAGCATCTCCTCTTTTAGTTTTTGACCATTAGCAATAGAATGCATCTTGATTCCTACATAAAATTGTATATTTTCCATTCCGGTCATCTATGCTGTGTGGTTTGATAACTTTATTTATATTATAGGTATGTCACTATTCCATAACCTCCTTTTCCGTAACCAGAAAAATGCGCTGAATATAGAGAAGCATGGCTGTAACTTTTGGTTTAAAAGGATTAAAATACTATTTCTGCAGTAATGTCTTAGCCATGGCTTTAGAACATTGTTGTTAAAGCACATGAGGTACTTTCTACCAAGGTATTAGAGAAAAAATTGGTAAAGTTGAAGCATCTTGGACTATAAGATGTTATATAACTAGCTTTGAAGATGTCATATTGGTAGCTGCCTCAGAAGGGTATTGAGGTTCTTGAAATGTTACAGTGTAATACTAAGCTATTGAAATGTTACAGTGTAATACTAGAATAGATACCCACGCATAGGTGTGCACACACATTCACCCAGGTAGTCTGAACTTTCCTCAGTAAGCTGTAGAACATGTGTTTTCCCCTTTGTCTTTGAATTAGTATTTGAAGAACGTAGCAGTTCTGAAGTGTATATGTGAAGTCAGTTATTTATTACAATTTGCATATTCACAAGTTTAAGTGTAGTACCTTGAAACATTTATTTTCACCCAATTGCTACCTCTTGTCCTCTCAATATAACATCTGAATTTTGGCTGTGGTGTCAGTAGTTTTCATTTTCTTCTTCCATTAAAAGTCAATCTCTTCTGTGTGCTGTAAGGGGAAACAATTTTAGGTAAGGATATACAGAAGAAAATAAAAATCTGTTAAATGAGAAGTTTGGCCATAAACTAGTTATTTTGAAACTTCAAAGGCTTGTGGTTTGGTTTTTCTTTTTGAAACTCAATTGAAGTAGATTGATAAAAATATAATAACCAGAGTGCCAGTATTCTTAAATACTAATGAATGTAGGTCTTTTTGTAAAAGATGATATTCATGATTATTAACATTTTTTTTAGTCTTGAAGTGTATTTTATGGTAAGTCAGGTTTTCTGCATGTTATGGTTGAAAAGTGTGTATTTTTGAGATATTAGCAAAGTCCTTTTGAATTTCTTTCTCACTGCATCAAGCTCTCTGTAAGGCAGCACTCTAAATAGTTTCACAGAAATAATTTGAACTAAGCTTAGTCCTCTGAAAGTACAAAGGCTGATATTGCTGGTGGGGAAAACAAATTTCCTCCTAGTATTAGCAATGATGGCATTGCATAGTGAAAGGAGAGGAAATAGCTTCTGAAAAATACTGTCATTCCAGAAGCTGTAAACAGGCTGGTAAATATTTATACTTTGACCTGATTTTTGCATGACTTTGGTTTTAACTAAATGTTACTAGTTACTAGCATCTTTTACTGAGCGTGTAGACTAACAGATACCTTCCCTTACCAGGTACCAGGTCATCAGTACACCAACTGACATTTTCATGGTGATGGAATATGTTTCAGGAGGAGAACTGTTTGATTATATCTGTAAAAATGGAAGGGTAAGAAGTAGTCCAACTCTAAAAATCAATGGCTTGCATTCTGTTATTGCTTTTGCAATGTTCCCATGTCACCTGACACTGAGGGGACAGACAGGTTCTTTTTGGGGATCCTTGGCAGAATGAGGTAATTAAAGCTTTATTTTCTTAACAGGATGTTATGATTAGTGTAGCACAGAACTTATGATTAGAGTGGTACAGGATTTCTACAAGCAGAATCAATGTAGTACAACTTAGTAGTGTAATACAGAATTTATTATTCAATTTATGATTTCTATTCACCTAGACCCTCAGCAGATCAGGTCAAATGTGTCAATGTAACACTCACAGTCTAGACTTGAAAATTGTATGAAAGAATATGAATTGCTGCCTTGATCCTGGGAGGAAGCAGAAGACAGTTGAGGTGAACCTGACCGTGGGGGGTCACAGGCCTCACTGTCCAGCAGTGGTTCTGGTCCAGGTTCCCACTCTAGGACTTGTAACTGGTTGATTTCATGGACAGTGCTCTGGGTGCTGTTATGCTTCCCTAGTCTGTGAGGGGTCATCAATACCACCTGGCTGCCTGGGACCTTCAAGGCTGGTAAGGAAAGGGATGATCAGCCTGGCACCTGGAAACCTGGAGGCTGTTAGGGAGGGGAAGAATAAATCTGTTTGGTTTGTCTACTTGGTTCACAGGACCTTCAGGGTTGATAATGAGGTAAAGAGCACAAATATGCAGCTCTTTTGGTCACAGAATGGCTGCTTTGCTCATAAAATGGTGTTAGCTGTGCTATCAACATTATTAGGGTCTGGAAGCAGGGGGTATTGGTCACACCCTGTTAAACAAAGGTTTATTTTTATGTATTCAGCATTAATTTTGCTGTTTGTAATTAAAATATATTATGACTACACTTTGTTCTGAAAGTAAAAATGGTTATATGTTAACCAGTTTCAGATCTTCATGTATGACTTTGTCATAGCATTTTTCCTCTCCACTAATAGGTTAATTTACAATTACTGGGTACAAACTTGATGATATGTACCCAGCTGGAGTAGCTGAAAATTACTTCCTCGGTATAACCTATTATTGGAAAGCTACCATTATTGGAAAGTTACTGTTGTGCCCTTATTACCCTCTTCTATTAGTAGAACAGTTTCTGTGAAAGCTCTGAAGTCGCTTTTGAGAAACCATCTAGATAGCCAGGATACTTTTAGTTGTTAGAACAAACTTTGGCATGGATTAGTGCATGTAGGAAAGTAGTAGGTAATCCTAACTAAGTCTACTGTTTAGGGCTAGCTTCTAGTAGCATAAATAGCAGCTAAAATTTATCACTTCTGTGCCATGTGTCAGCAGCTTTTGCTAACTTAAGTCTTAGGCTGTGCTTAAATGTCAAGGTTCACTGATATTTCAATTATGTGAAGTTAATGTTTGGGTGCTAATGTTTCTGCTTACTGAGTGTATAATGTCTGTCTAACCAATTTCAAAAGAGAGCTTGAGAAATTTCAGTGACTTTCTTAATTGGTGGGTATGTCTTGTTATATTAATTTTAGAGTTTACATTATTTTGTTTGTACCAGAGCTAAATGATAACTTTAGGTCATGGGAAAATCGGCTTTAATTCATAGAAATGAAAAACAAGTTATCTTCCTCTGCCTCAATTGTTTAAAACCTCTGTCTGTCTTAGCTTGACGAGAAGGAAAGTAGACGTCTCTTCCAGCAAATCCTTTCTGGCGTTGACTACTGTCACAGGCATATGGTAGTACATAGAGATCTGAAGCCTGAGAATGTGCTGCTTGATGCACATATGAATGCCAAGATAGCTGACTTTGGTAAGCATTGCTATTTCATATCTAATTGCATTTCTGGTATTATTTAGATCCTGTTAATTAGTATGGGAAACATGTAATAAAATATGTATACTTGAATATCCTGGTGATGGAACGCAATACAAGGACCTCAAGAGTATGAACGTAAAGCAAAATTATGTTTTCCACATGTGTAGAACTTGTTTTCCTCTCAGTCTTTCAAGTACTTTCTGTGACTTGGTGAAATTGTGAACTGATTTGTTTGGTTTTGCTTAAGGATATTTTCTTTGAAATGCTGAACAGACTTAGTTCCTGACCTTTCTGCTTCAAAATTCATTCCTATTGCCTGCTTCACCATCTGTAAAATGGAGATGCTTAGCTCTCTTGGAAGTACAATGCAAGGGCAGTTCATCATCTTGAAGACCCACATTGATATAGTAAAATACACTAGCCCTCCTATTAAACTACTCTAAAGTTCACTTTAAAAATTCCAAAGAAGTGATTGAAGAAAAATATAATTAAAGCATAAAAAGTAAAATAAGAACAGTTAATCTTGCAGGCTCCTGTTCTTTTCTGCTATATACCTGCCAGGCTAATCAGAAAGCTTAATTGTTTATACTAGGTGTTTGTGACACAGCTGCTGGGAAGATTAGCAGCTAGTTCTTGGAACTATCTGAATTAGAAAATCAGGAATCACTAAGCATAGTAAGGTATCCATGCTGCTGTATCATCATGATGTATCTCCTGTAGATGTAGTGGGTAATACCTGCCCTTGTAAATGACTTTGAGGTCTCTGATAAAGGATGCTAAGTAATGCTGAGTATTCTAAGGATATTTTAAAAGTATGGTGTTCAAGTGTGTGGGCACTGGGAGTTGTATTGATTTCTTGTATTAATTTATTGGGTGTAGAAGATGTTTTGGGTGAAATGGCCAATGCAGTGAAGAAATGAAATACAGTAACTTACAAAAATATCTTCCTGTAACTTAAAAATCAGCAAAGCTGTAGCACTCAGTTATCTTGGCTAGTGTATTAAACAAAAGCTTAATAAAAGCTTTTTTGTATTAGAATACAAAAGCTAGCCAAGCTGTACTCTTTCATCTTCTCCTTCCCCCTATAAAAGAGCATAATTCCTTTTCTGAGACTTGAGTTCTCTGGCATATGGTAGTCTTGGTCATGCAGCACCCACTGAGTAAAGTAGGTGTTTTTCACAGCCTTTCTAGAAGTGGTAGTTCTTTAGTGATAGCAGACAGTACTGGGGACTTGTGAATGAAGATGGCCTAGTTCTAAAGTATGACTTGATTACTGACAGAATATTTAAAATCAAACTGCTGAACTGCAGTGATTCAGGCTGAACAATGTAAGTGTCTAAATTGTGATGAAGTCATGTGTGCTTGTCAGTTCCCTTACTCTGTAAACCTCATACAGAGTTTTAGGGAATTCTGTGGTAGAATCTTCCATTTTGGCATTTGGAAGCAAATGTGTTTTTTCAGACTTTCTTGTTAATGACCAAAATCCTATCTTGTTATGCTGCTGTATCTCCCTTAAAGCAACTTTATTCTCTTGTCATGCATATATCATCTAAATTGGATTGAATTTTGTCTTGCAGTGAGTATGTTCTCAAACATTTCTAGGTTGTATGCAATAATGGATTGATGTTACTCAAATCTCCGGTAAACTAAATGGAGGATTATGTGGCATGCTTATATAAAAAAATTAGTAATTTGAAACAATGTTATTTCTTTACTAAGATAAACTTGTTAATTTTCTAATTTGAATTAATAGTGATTTGTTCTAGGTGGTATATGCAGTGTGAAACAATTTTGCTCCCTGAATTTTTAGTAGTTACTCTTATACACTTTCAGGTCTGTCAAATATGATGTCAGATGGAGAATTTTTAAGAACAAGCTGTGGTTCCCCTAACTATGCTGCACCAGAAGTAATTTCAGGAAGGTAGTTTCTTTTATATTGGATACATGTGTGCATGTACTTCAGTCATTTTGCTGATTGCTTCTAAAAACTGCAAAACTAGTGCACTTGACAAGCTTTATGCTGAGAAACTGTGGGCTGAACTTTTATTTGTCTTGATAATTTTTTGTGAGTGCTTAAGGCTTCTATGAACTAGCTTTGAATAGTTACTGTAAGGTAGAGGTGATGTATAATGCCCCAAATCCAGTGTGTACAAAATGCCTGAATTGGTATAAAAAAATCTCACAGCTCAGATCTTGGAAGTAGAGGTACAGATAGAAATACTCAACTTCACAGCAGACTTCACCTGTAACAGTGAATTGTCTGTTGCAGAGTAGATACTTGATATGAAGGTAAATTCCCCTCTTTTTTTTTTTTTTTTGACTCAATGATTGTCAAACCTGCTGCTTCAGCTACTTACCCTAATATTAACTCTTACTCATTGGAGGTCAAATGTATGTTTTATTCAGGCAGTAGCAAAGAATACAACAACTCCATATAATCTTTGCAGCCCCACAGATTTGGGGGATAGATGACTTTGCACAAATTCTGGTAAACCAGTAGTAACAATGTATAACATGGATTTTCTTAGTGGTAGGTGCGAGTTTCTTTGAGTTTGCCATTGTCTTAAAGTGCATTTATTGATTATTGTTATACAATAGAGAGGAAAACTACATACTTATGCCCTATTATATATTAGAAGGGGAAGAACAGTGAAGTTTAAGGGAGGCATGGAATAGAACTGAAATGTTATAGTAGTTGCAGATTAGTTGTCCCAAGTTCATATGACTTTAACTACTGTGATACAATGTCAGAAAATAGTGGAAAAAAGTGTATTTAAATGTATTAAACACAAATCACTAATAATTAACTTTTTTTCCAGATTATATGCAGGTCCAGAGGTAGATATTTGGAGCAGTGGGGTTATTCTCTATGCGTTGTTGTGTGGAACACTTCCATTTGATGATGATCACGTGCCAACCCTTTTTAAGAAGATATGTGATGGTATCTTTTATACTCCTCAGTACCTGAATCCATCTGTAATTAGTCTTTTGAAGCACATGCTGCAAGTGGATCCAATGAAGAGAGCAACAATCAGAGACATAAGGTAAAACACTAACTGTTGTCTGATCACAGGATGATGGAATGATAATCTCAATGCACAGAACAGAGAAACCATCCATACAGCTTGTCCATGTTTTATAGACTGAGATAAAAAATTCAACTTCTGATGGTCTTGATCTCTGGTGGCCGTTGAAGTATCTACTGGAGGTCATGGAAAACCAATTATATATAGTACATGTAGAAATTCTGAGAAACTCTAGGTTTAAGACTGCTATAGCAAAGATGTTTACCTGCAGAATGGTTTGCATATTTCTCAGTCTGAAACACCATTTGTTAAGAGTGTGAATATTCCACAGGCAAGATAGCACTTTGTAGCTTCAAAACCCTGGCATGAATTTGTGTTTGGGTGATAAGTGAGCAGTGATATGAGAAGGTGACTGCTTTGACAAATGTGCAGGGCGGTTGAATAAACAAGAAAAATTGTTAGTTAATAGAGCTGTACTTAGGTTAAAAGCTTAGGTTTTCCTGTTTCCTTTGTAAGAAATTCTAAGGAGAGAGCTTTGATATACTACATTTGTGAAAACTACTTCTTTTAGTGTTGGAAATTAGGAAGGTGTCAATGTTCATGTTCTTTCAGTAGAACAAAAAAACATGGTGCGCTTATCTGTTGCTGCTTTATTACAGTGGTAAGTACTTCCTTGCAGAGATCAAAGCACTGTGAAAACTAAGAGTTGTAAAACTTGAATGGGTAGGAATTTAGCTTATCTCAGCCATGTTAAATAAGTCTGGAAGAGAAGTGGTGTGAAAAACATGCAGAAAAATATTGGTTACTGAGCATGGATGGATTTTGAATCCTCTACAGTTCTGTCTAATTAGCCATACCACAGGTCACCTCAAAATTTAAAGGAAAAACTGAGTTAAATTGAATACCTTATTTCTTTGGGGTGGGTGATGGTGGTACATGCAAGGGGAGAGGCCCACCACAATGAACAGTAACATTCCTAGAATATTCTCATAGAATATTCTTCTAGGTTCAATCATCCAGTTAGGTCTGTGCTTTGTACTGTTATAGGAGGAGGTTTTTTACTTCCAAATTAACTGTTTGCTTCTGATGAAAATTTATTTTGCTCAACACATTTGTGTGGAGGCATGTTCTCAGGTTCACACTGACTAGACCTTGGTCCACGGTATTGGTTTTGGTAAATACCTTCATAGTAGTTTGTGATAGATTTGTACTGAAAATGGTGTTGATAACACATGGATATCTTAGTTACTGCTGAGCAGTGCTTACACAGTGTCAAGGCCTTTTCTGCTCCTCACATCCCTCTGCCATTTGGGTAGGTTGGAGGGACATGAGAAGTTGGGAGGAAACACAGCTGGGACAACTGCCCCCAACTGACCAAAGGATATTCCATCCATATGATGCCATACTCAGCAATAAAACTGGGAGGGTGGTTTTATTTTGCTCTCTTTGTGTGTGTTTGTTTTTTTCCTCTTACAATTTTTTTTAAAGAAGATTCTTTCTAATTGTTAAACCCAGGCCCCATGGTAATGTGGCTGTGGGTGGCAAGGCATGTGGGAGAATATGGACAGGTATCTAGAAGGCTTGTCACCTCAAATGGTGTGAGACTTCAATCCTGAATGAGTGTGGGATCCTGATGAAGCAATAGGGTGTTTGGGAAAAAAAAAAAAGATGCCCTGGCTATTCCAGAGAAGCACAACTTACTGCACTGTGCTGGGGCCTGACCTGCACCTACTGAAAACTGCTCAATACTATCTAGAACCCTCCAAGGAGAAGAGAGGGTCACTGGATCTGAAAACAGACACCATGGCTAAGCCAAAGATCCAGCCTTCAACTGTATCAGTTGCCCCTATAGTTAAAAAGAAACAAAGCAGAAGTCAACTCATTTAATAAGGGATGAAGAAGCTTCTTCTAAGAGGCAGCAGGAGAGAGAATCAGAAGCAGCAGCCTGTGCTGCAGCACAGCAGGCACCAGAGGAGGAGGAGGAAGGGATTGAAATCATAAATGAAACAAACTACTCAATCCCTATCCCTATGTAAGCTATGTGGTATGCAAAAAGATTTCAGCTGTCAGCCAGGTGAGCAAATTCTCAGTTGGTAACTCTGGTACTGTGATATTGCGGCAAATAGGAGATAGGGGGTAAGGAAGCCTGGCAACCAGGATCCCTTGCTAGGGGGGGCCATTGACAAAGGGGTTGTAAAGGGGTAGGAGTCCTCAAGTCTTTGGAGGTGACTTCTGTTGAGTGTGATGGGCAGGTGTCCCTTCAAGGAAGATCTTGCAAATTCCCTAAGCAAAGAGACCACTGTTGAGGGAGGTATCCTGTATCTGAGGGAGTTACCTGTGGTGGAGGTGATCTACAGCAATCTGGATGACAACCAGGTCCAAAGACCTGGATGAAATCTGGTACACTTGGTCCATGTGGCAAAAGTTTGTATGAAGTGCACTGATAGCACACACCAACATCATGGTGATAATGAGCTGGACATATGTGGAAGCAGCAGCTGTGGATGGATTGGCCAGCCAACTTCAAGAATTCAAAGAGAATCTCTATTCCTATGAGCCTGCTTCTCAGCTGTGGAGAAAGTCACAAATTAGTCTCTCCCTTTCACCTTTCTGATTCTCCCAGCAATCCTACCAGGAGGACTGAGTCAGAGGCTCCGTGGCGCTTAGTTGCCAGCTGGGGTTAAACCATGACATCCATAGAACTGCTCTTAAATCTGTAGCAAGTCTTCATGCTATAGGTGAGAATACTTTCAAAATTAATATCATGCCATACCTTTTGGCTATTTAAGGAGCTTATTCTAGGCATACAAGACAACTATATTTTTCTGCATGATTAGACAATGTAAGTATTTGGTTCCTTCTATATCTTTCCTTTTTCCTCTATACCAGCCTGTGGATACAGTAGTAAAGAGATATGGACTGACGCTTCCATAGTTTCCCTCAACTCTTTAAGTCTTGAAGAGACTGCTGGGGGTGTTCTGAATCAAAAAATGAGATGGCTTGTTTGGGATGGAGAGCATGTGAATTTAATGTTCAAAAATCTGTGTCTAAACATCTACCAGAAAGTTATTCAGCATCAACATTGCTTAATTTTATTATGTGTTTTGTGTTTATTTTGACAGAGACAACTCAAGTGGGTTGTATAAGAATTTCAGTTAAAAAACATCTCAAAACTAGCATAGTGGCAATAAAAAATATATCATTTATACAAAAGAAGGTGGTTGAGTTATACAAAGATATTTTTGAAGCTCGGGTAGTCGAAAAACTTACAGGAAAGAGGATTTTTTTCAGTCTCCCGCAAAATGTCTAGCAAAATCTTGTGAAGGTGGTGATTACTTTCTTTTAGGTATTATTTTATTGCCTATGCTGCATAGAAGGGGACTTGGACTGACAACTGTGGTTCTTTTTGTACAGACTAAAAATAATTTTTAAAAATAATTTTAAAAGGTTTGCTTTACATATATATACTCAGACTTTTTTTTCATGTTTGAATCTAGGGAGCATGAATGGTTTAAGCAGGACCTTCCAAAATACTTGTTTCCTGAAGACCCATCCTATAGCTCTACCATGATCGATGATGAAGCCTTAAAAGAAGTGTGTGAGAAGTTTGAATGCACTGAAGAGGAAGTGCTAAGCTGTCTATACAGCCGAAATCATCAGGACCCTTTAGCGGTTGCTTATCACCTCATTATAGATAATAGAAGAATAATGAATGAGGCCAAAGACTTCTACTTGGCTACAAGCCCACCAGATTCATTTCTTGATGATCACCATCTGTCTCGCCCTCATCCTGAAAGAGTGCCATTTTTAGTAGCTGAAGCACCACGTCCTCGCCATACTCTTGATGAGCTGAATCCACAAAAGTCAAAACACCAAGGTGTAAGAAGAGCCAAATGGCACTTGGGAATACGCAGTCAGAGTCGACCAAATGATATCATGGCTGAAGTCTGTCGAGCAATTAAACAACTGGATTATGAATGGAAGGTAAAAGAATAAAGGGTCTTTACAGCAGACAACAATAAGTTTTTGTTTAAGCTGTGTTCTGCATAGCCTGGAAGTCTGAAACCGTGTTGTAATGTGCTAGAAAATAATCTCATGTGCCTGTGCTGACTGCTTGTGCTTGCTGTGGAGGAAGTGTTTTGGGGTAGGCTATTCACGCTGACAGGAAAAAAACTCTTGCTGATGTATCGAACTTTTGTATTGGGGCTGGAAGAATGTTTTTCTGGTGAGGGGGGTGGGGGGAGGAGGAACCAAGCAAAAAAACCAAACAAAGCCCCCAGAAAACAAACCCTAAAACTCCTAACAGGTAAGCCTGAAATCACTTAATACCAGTGAGCTGAAATGATGAAAAGCAATATGCAGTGCTTCTCAAGCAGTTCTGCTAACTAACTCAAATCTCTTTTGTACTAGGTTGTAAATCCGTACTATCTGCGTGTTCGAAGGAAGAATCCAGTGACAAGTGCATATTCCAAAATGAGTCTACAGCTGTATCAGGTGGACAGCAGGACATACTTACTGGACTTCCGTAGCATTGATGGTATGTGAAGACTTCCATAAGCTAATGGAGTTAGATAGCAAATAATTCTAAAAGCAAAAGTCTTAATTTACTTGTTTTGAAATGAAGTAAGTGTTGCCTTGTATTAGTGTTTCTTTATTCCTTCATGGTCTGGTGTTTCTATGATCAGATGTTTAACTGCTTCATCCTTTAAATAATAGCTTTTTAGCTGTATCAACTGCTCAGTTTTTTGTCTGCATCAGCACTAATACCACTAGCAAAAGCTAATAGGGCTGTGAGAGGTAAGGTTTGGATTAACCTAAACTGCCTTTGGACTCTCACCCTCAAATTTTAAGCATTAATTTAGATCTGAAGTAAGCTTGTGAATAACATTCCCTAGTGAAGATAAAGCTTGGTATCTAGGCATTTAAATTTGACTTGGACTGTACATTGCTGTACTGTGTTTGGATGAGATGGAGTTAATTTTCTTCGCAGCAGCCCATAAGGTGCTATGTTTTGGATCTGTGACAGAAATAGTGTTGATAACACACCAGTGTCCTGGCTGTTGCTGAGCAATACTTGCATAGTATCTCGTCTTTTTCCCTGTTCTGTTGTACCTAATGAGCAGGGATGAGCAAGAAGTTGGGAGAGGACATAACCTGCAGAGCTGAGGCAGATTGACCAAAGGGGTATTTCATGCCATATAGTGTTGTGCTTAGCAAAGGAACTGAGGGGATGGGGGCTTGGAAAGGTAATCTTTACTCTGGCTGGGCATCAGTCTGCTTTGGAGAGGTGGTGAGTGGTTGCCTCTGCATCTCTTTTTTTCCTTTTTTCTTCCCTCTTCATATTTAATTGTGTTTATTTCTACCCATGAGTTTTCTCACTTTTGCCCTTCCAGTTTTCTTCCCCACTGTGCTGAGGTATTAGCTGCCAGGCAGAGTCAACCCACCAATGCTGGCAGTGGACAAAATTTGAGACAGGAGTAGTATGCTTGCAGTAACTGAAGTCTAGAAAACCATTGATCTAACTTGTAGAAAAATGTATTGATAGTGACAGTAACACAGCCTACAAATCCCGGCTGGTGGCCTTCCTGAAAATGAACGGAGGAGCCAATAGAGACTGCCCACAAAGCTTGCTCATGGGAATAGTAGGCTAAAGCAAAATTGCCTACAGTCAATGGTGTAGATGACGTGCCTAGGGGAAAACATGTGGCATGGATGGAAAAAGGATTTACTGGAGTGTGGCTGGATTACAGTATAGGGTGGCTAAAGCTGTGTGTGTCCCATGACAGTTTAATTTGATCTGACTTGGCAGTGCAGTTCTTGCCTGGTTCCCTCCGACAATACAGGTGCTTGCTTGGATCCAGTGGTACTTGATACAGGTAACTAATAGCTTTCCTGTGCTGACCTGCTGCAGTACAGGACAAATGCTGTCCCTGTGGGAGGGGAGATGGCTGTTTAGAGCCAGGCAGATGGGGGAGGGCAGTGTGCTGCAGTCCTGGTTCCAACTGTTGAGGACATACAACATAAGGGCGTGGATTTGCCATCACTTCCAACAGCATAGCTGATTTGACTCTCCTTTTTCTCCACCACAGTTAACTGTTCCCTGTTCCTCTTACCAAACTGTAGTTTAAAGTAGCTTTGATGTGAAAAGGCAGTCTCTCCTGTGTTCACTAATTTCTCCTGGAAATAAACTTTCTGGTGCCAGGTGAGAGCCAAGCTAATGTTCAGTATTTAAAGTAAGAATAGAGATACTTCAGTAGAACATTACTTTCAAGATGAAAGTATTTCCTCCTCATACAGAAAGTAAAGTTAACCTACTGCAGCCCAAATGTCTAATGAATTATAGTAAAAACACAAATAATAACAAAGTATAAATAACCAAATAGAAAGAAAACAAAAATAGAATACAACTGAAGTAGATGCTAGCACAAAGCATTTACAAAGTCTTTGAGCTCTTATTGGACTTAAACTTAAGATGCTATCCTGTTTAACCTAAATTGAACTATTAGCTGCTGACATTTATTAATGAAAAATATGGTGAGTGCTGGTATAAACCAGATGTAAACATTTCTGGAACACTGTTCACAGTACAGGAATAATTTGCATAACGACACTTGTTTCTGTGTTGCTGTATGTATAAGCTTTTATTTTCTATCAAATATATACAGTTTGCAAAAGCTGTTTATGTATTGGTCAAGATTTTTTTTTTTTTTAAAAAAAAGACTTAGAAGTATGAGAAGGGGAAGATGTTTGCTGTTCCATAACTAACAGATTTGGTACTGATACCTAATTTCCTCCTTTCTTCCCTTGCCTTCCAGATGAAATTACTGAAGCAAAATCTGGGACTGCGACTCCACAGAGATCAGGTTCTGTGAGCAACTATAGATCCTGTCAGAAAGATTCAGATGCTGATGCGCAAGGAAAATCTGCAGATACATCCCTTACCTCATCGGTGAACTCTTCGCTTGAGTCTTCTATGGCTGACCTAACTCCAAGACCAGGGAGTCATACAATAGAATTTTTTGAGATGTGTGCAAATCTTATTAAAATACTTGCACAATAATTTTGAAGATGGGCTTATTTCTTTTATAGCAATAAGCATGCCTAAATCATAGTCAGATGCTTCCAATTATAATCAAGTTAAATTAAGTAAGGCGCTGAAAAAGCTAGCCACAGAATGAAATTTGCACAGGGATTGAAATGATTATGGGCAGTTAAAGTATATTATTTTGGAGCTGGAGTGAATTCTGTTTTTCTGCTGTCCAACAGCATAATACAGGTACAGGAAATCTCATGCCCGTGGGGCAGTGTTCATCACGTTTTACATTAAGTGCGCATTAGGCTGCATGTAACACTTAAATTAGGTGGACCTTCATGGTTGGTTGGTTTGTTTTGTTTTTTGTTTTTTTTTTTTTACTGTTTGATGCACTGTAAGTAAATGTACATTTGCTACTTCAGTGACCTAAGTGTGACTAGTTGGTCACCATCTATAGCTGTGCATCAATTGGTCAGAACAACCACCATCTTCTAACAGTAATGTGTTAAAACTGTTGTTTCTTCCCCCTTATTTGATACAGAATAGTTTAATGTGTTACTATCTACTCCTTTTAACAACTGATAAGTTTGATTAAATGCATGCAAATCCAGCCAGTTGGAAATGTGTGTGGGTGCTCTGTAATGCACTGTGGGTGAAATTCTGTGGGCTGAGTAGAACAATAAGTCCACAACAATGGTGAGAGACTTAAGGCTGATGAGACTTGGCACCCCATGGGCTAAAACAAAATATGGTTTCTGAAGGAGAATTGTCAGCAAGCTCCTGATCTGTGCATTTACCTTGGTGTGATTTGGCACAGCAGCTCCCCACTGCTACTGCAGGCTGAGAACCCTTCTCATTAGCAACACCTGCATGTCGTTAAGAGCAGAGCCAATAAGGGCTGTTGCATGCTGTTCCAGAATCTAAAATTGACAGCTTTTTAATGTATATATTTATCACACTGTAAGTTAGCATATACTACATAGAATTCACTTTGCAGTTCAAACTACACATATAGGTTAGGCTTTCCCAATCCACCTTTATAGCAAACTTTGCTATTTAGATTAATTGTGAAATTAAATAGAACATTTCAGTTGAACATTGAAAACTGATCATGACAGCTTGAATGCTAATAATCCAGAAGTTTTCAACAGTAAATTGCAATTACCATTAACATAAATTCTCCTGCATTTTTGTTTTTGCAATGTTTCAGGAAGAAAATTGAACCTTAAAATCACAGCTTGTACTTGCACAAAAACACTTAGTCTCTTGTAAATTGGATATCATTAGCCACAGTTTCATTTTCATCTAGCAGTAATAGACACGAACAGTAAACTCTGTCATGAAATGTTTGATTTTGCATTCAAGAATTAATGCTATCTTCAAAATAAACTTCATCACCTACTCATTTTCAAAAGCTACTCTCCCAGGGAGACACTGGAAATCAAATCATTGCTATGAACATTGAAACCAGGGCTCTTAAAATGAATGGGGATTCTTGCCAGTGACCGAGACTTCAACCACGGAAAACTGCTAGCTAGAACAGTTTAATCCAGGCCAGCTGGCTTCAGTCCAGAAATTCATCTGTTACGAACATGCACAGAATCTGGAGAAACATAAAGCTGCTTTAAGCCCTGGAACTGCTGTAGCAGCCTTCTGAACTGAGCAGTGGTGTGGTCTGTCTGGTGTGTGGCTACAAGTTATAACTTCAGTACTTTATCCTCGAGTGTCCCACAGGGTCCCTGTAACACAAGGTTGTATTACTGCATCTGAAAGTGGAAAGTTTTCCTTAAATAAAGCTTTGGGTTTAAACACCTGCGATTGAGAT
The DNA here is from genome assembly GCA_026413425.1 of Tringa solitaria. Lineage (NCBI taxonomy): Eukaryota > Metazoa > Chordata > Aves > Charadriiformes > Scolopacidae > Tringa > Tringa solitaria. The sequence goes on along the minus strand of JAOXJM010000019.1, from coordinate 15,406,863 downwards.
GTCAACATGAGGGACCAGCTGCAAATCCTACTTTTAAGTCCTGTTTTTAGTCTTGTAAGAATTGGTTCTGATGTTATGGAATAAATCAGTGTGTTCATTTTTGTTACCCTTTTATTTTGAAATTGTTAAATATTGCACTTGTACAAATAACAAACGCACAGGATTTTTTAATAGTAGTAATTCCTCATCTGGAATTGGTTTGGGATCACTCTTGCATATGTTAAACTAAATATTTATTAATGGTATCTGCTCCTTGTAATGCTGATCACAAATGCAAGGTGTCAAGGCGCAACTAGCTTTTGATTTTTATATACTTTTTGGGCCCTCTTATGTGTCAAAAGAACCATGATTTTTCCTTTGTCTTGGTATCAAGGCTAAAGTAGGTTTCTGGCAGAAGTACTACTACACTTGTAGTTTTAAACAAAGTAAATTTTATTGGTATGATAAATCAGTTTTGATGGCCTGAAGTTTTCTGATTGAACTGAGATTTTTATAGAGGGTAGGGGAGGGAGAGAGAGGGCCACTGACAACCTAGTTGCACCCAGAGTAGTTGTCTGTTGCGTGACTTCTCTATGCTTTGTAGATCTTGCTGTTGAATCCGCTTTCTTCATGTGTTCCTGCTGCTCTTGCAGGCCTTTTTCTAGTCTCGCACGATTATCTGCCAGTGGGCTGTGAAATAACTTCCCTGAAGAGGGCTGCCAGGGTCTTGAGGAGGCAGCTTATGCAAATACGCAAATTTGGTCAAGTCTGTTACACTCTGTTCCCAAGATTACTCCTGTTGGAGTACATTGAATTACCTGGCCTTTGTATTGTAACTTTTTCAAAAAACATGGACAAACCTAATTGTCCATGTAGAATATAACGCACTAGGTAACTGATAAAAATTTGTCTTGGTGGTGCAATATTTAAAAAAAAAAGTTTGTCTTGATATGAGTGTTTAATACGAACTTGGAAATAAATTTTATTTTACCAGTTGATTACCATTGTAAGCTAATGAAGTCCTGTTTCTTAACAAAGATGTGCCTACTTTCTCTGTTAATTTCTTCTGACAAAGCTGAATGGTGAAAATGCTTGTTTGTAACTGTATTAACTTTTTCAAAACTTAAAACTAAGTAAACATGAAATACTGAAACATCTTGTTTGAACTGTGTGCATGCTGTCTTCTAGTGTTGTGTGTGTTATAAATTAACCGAGTGTTAATTTAAGGGCTGTTAACACTTGTCTTTAAAGTAGTGGCAGTTACTATTTTAGAATAAGCAGTAATGTGACAACAGCTTCCCACAGAATTCCCGCCTGGGCTGCCAACGGTGCCCAGCTGTCACTGGGTGTTTTCCCCCAGATCCTGTGAACCCTTTTTCTGTTAAAAAAGGAGTTTGAGATGGAAGGAATGCTGGATACTTGGTGTCGAGGTCCCCCACCACCCTGCCCTGTGGTGACTCACCTTCTCCCTCCCTCCTTCCCCGGCTCTTCCCCTGCACCACTGTGGATGGGTCTTGTGTCTCAGTGTCCGACTTGGGAGCAATTTTAAACCCCGTAGCCTTCCCTTTAGAAGAAACCCCTTTCTTTCCAGCCTTGGCTGCTTTTCCTGGCAGTGTTTCCTGTCCCCCCCCAGTGGGGGGGTTGGAGCTGTGGGTGGCACAGGGGTGCCATTCCTGCTTTCCCTTGCTTGCTGTTGTCCCCAAACTCGTGGCACTGCGTCCCAGCTGTGCAAGCCAGTAAGTAACACACGGAGTTGGGGTATTGGATATCTGTTAGCTGTTTTGTGCAGAAATGGGTGCTGGGGGCATTGCCGCAAAGCTAGCACGCACAGCACTCAAAGAGTCATCCATTTATACATTGTAAATTAGCATAAATAACAAATTTGCCATCAGCGTTTTACTGGTGTTCCTTATCTTGAAGGCGTTGGGTGTGAAATGCCCTCGCCTCCAAATGACAGTCCAGTGTCTGATTTGGCTGCGCAGTGGGTGAGGGCCCTCCAGCGTCCCTGCTTCTAGAGGGGTGGCTTTTCAGCCTGGAATTGGCCAAGTTCAGCTAAAAGGCACATTTTTAGCAGATTCGTGCGGTATAGCCAAGCTCCTTGGGCCATCAGACCGCTGAAGTTCCTGCTTTTAGGTCTGTTTGTTCCTTTTAATCTCATGATCATGCCAAGACCCGTTCACCCCACTAACTCCCAACGCAGGCCCCCGACCCGCCTCCGCCCCTCAGCTCCCACAAGCGCTACTACCGGCCTCTGCTTCCGCTTCCCTTCCCTGCCGCCCCGCCCTTCCGCTTCCTGCCGGCGGGGGGGGGTTCTGGGGCGGCGCGGCCTGTAGGAGCGCGGCAGGTACCGCTCCCCGGCCCGGGGCTCCCACCGCGGGGGGCCGGGGGGGAGGCGGTGGCGGTGGAGGCTCCCCCAGCCCCGCTGGCTCCCCGGCCTCTGCCGCCTCCCCTGGGCCGAGCCCTGACCCCGCGGGCGACACCCCGCTCCGCCGCCGGGCCCGAGGCGTTTGGGCCCGCAGCCCAAACAGGGCAGTGGCCAGGCCCGAGGGGCCTCTCTCGCCATGGACCCAGTGGCCTGAGAGGTATCCCTGGTAGAGCCCATGGACACAGTCTGTGTGGGGGAGGGTCTCCTGGGTTCCATAGTATTGGTCTGGAAAGGGGATGAGAGAGGTGCGGTTTTTTTTTTCCTGTCTGTGTACGTAAAAGCTAAATTCCCTAACGTTTTTTCATCCCCAGTTCTCCAAATGGCTTCTTTTGGGTGGAAGAGAAAGATTGGCGAGAAAGTTTCAAAAGCTACTTCCCAGCAATTTGAAGCAGAAGCGGCGGATGACAAGGACCTGGCTGATGATGATGATGCAAACTGGGTGCATGCAACTAAGCGAAGAAAGGAAATTCTCTTAGAAGACTGTGTAAAGAGAAGTAAGGAGCTGAAGGATGAAGGTGCAAATTTGGCTGAAAACAGGAGGTACTAATGTTACCTTTTTCGTCGAGTGAATAAGTGCTAAGTGATATTTTAATGCCTTTTCTAACCGCTAAGTAAGTTGTTAGCGTTCATGTGCTTTCACACTTTTCCTGTTTGAAAAACTGATGATTCCTTTCATTCTGCCTTTACTGTCTGGTACTAAATACGTTTTTTCCTTTGCTGGTGTTGGCAGCTGAGGTGTGAAATGAAGTCTATTATATTACATCTCATTTTTGTGCGTTCGTGTAACAAAAAAATGATGGAAGGAAGGAGGTAGAAACTGATTGGATCTAAAAGTTGAAAGGGTGGATAAGATACAGTGAGATAAGCCAATAAGTAGCTTTAGCTACTCTGGTAGCTTTCTCGTCTCCTTTAAAGGTGTCTGTTCTCTTATTAAGGGTAAGCTTATTTCCATGTGTACAGTGCCTAGGCAAATACTGCAGAGCAGCTAACACATTCTTAATAAGTCTAATGCTTTTAGAAAGCCAGGTTCAGGTGGCTGCTCTGAACATATTCTGGTACCCATACCAGACTGAGCTCTTGAGAGTTCAGCAATTTTGGAATGATACAGCAAAGATGGTTCCTTTGTCCTATGATGCTTCAAGCAGAATGTACCCTTGGAGTTAAGAGAGGGCCAGAAGAGGGAAAGAGGGTCTACAAATTGCATATTAACTGCATAATTTGGGTGATCTTCTTTGGAGGAGTGGAAAAACAGTTCCAAGAATAGTCCTCTTAAATTTTTCAGAATGCCTGATATCTAAATATGTATACTGACTTTACCTGAATGAGCATCTCAGCAAGTCAAATTATCAGTAAATAATCTGTTGTATACCTGGCTTATGGCAGGGAGATAAAGACTGCTGCCTATTTATTTTGAGCAGCAGGTAATTTTTTGGTGCTTTTAATATCTTAACTTTGTCACAGAGATTGAGCTTTCCTTTATCTGTCAGTTAGAAAACAACACAAAGGCTTATCCCATCCGTAAGTAGCAACAGAAATATTTTTTGTGAATTTAATGAGAGTTACATCTCATCAGAAGTACTTATAAGAGCTACTGAAGAACCCTGAATGGCTTATAATAGGCATGAGAAACAAGTAACAAGAAATTAAAAGTGCAGCTGTTGGGAGGCTTATCACACTCCTTCGTGTTAACACTTGTGTCTGAGGCCTGACAGAAGCTCTAGCTTGGAGCTGTAGCTTCCATCAGTTGCTTCAGGATACTCTGTAGAGTTAGGGCAATGGTGGTGGTACAGTGCTGTCAGAGTACGTAACTTTCGGGCAGATCTTTCTCTTAAAAAAAACCACAACCAAACCCAACACATTTCACGTAGATTAGAGGATAAACTCACCATGAGGGGCTTTTATTACTTTTAACAGTTGGAACAGTTCACATCACATTACAGGCACCTTGAGGGTACAGACTGAAAGGAGTGTTTATTCTGTCTGGTGGAAATTGGTTGCTGTGATTGTGTTTCAGACTTACATGGTCTGTTTCTTGAGTATACATTTGTACAACACAAGCAGACTCACATAAATAATTAAATACTTCATGTAGATTGTTTCCTGAAACATCAAAGCGTAACAGTTAAAAGTTTTGAGTTGGATTGTGTAGTATTTATGTAAAAGGATGGTATCTCTTCCATTGAAGAAACTCAGAAGTAAAGCAAATACTGAGCGAACACTAGAGGGTAACTAAGGTGGTATCTGAGCTGGTTTTACTTGTGGAGTGGAGACGAGAAAGGGATCTTGAAAGACTACAGGCTTGGGAAGGAACAAGAGGCTAAATAAAGGGAAGAACAGAAAGTAGTAAGTTCAACTTCACTTCTTATGGAAAACAGACTCTGAGGTAATGTGCATGGCAAAGTCAACATCCCGATAAAGTTCATCAATCAGTGGTGAAAGGTGAGTTTTGTAAGCTGATCTACTATTACTTAGCTAGAATAGTGATTACCACCTTTATGCTTTGCTTTTTTTTTTGGTAAGGGAAGACAGCGATGGTGTTACGCCCTCACCACGGGTTTGTTTGTCTCTGGGTACGCAGGGAGTCCCTCTCGGGATGAGTGAGGTGGGATTCACTTGTGCTTGTAAAGCGAGTCTCAATGCTTCTTGGGGGGAAGCAGTAGTGGGCATCCTAGGGGTCAGGGTTTGCACAGCTCGCTTTCTTTGCCCTCTGGCAAACTCGGGAGTGGCATGGGTTTTGGAGGCAGCAGCCCTGCATGGATTTTCAGCTTTTGTGGGAGCTGCTTGAGGAGTATTGGTACTTGCTGTACTGCGTGTGCATGAACCCTTTAAGCTGAGACTGAGACAAAGAAGAAAAATGGTGCTGAAGATAACCGTTTCTGATCCATGTTTTAGTCTTTTTGTGGGGGAATGGGAAGAAAGATGAGAAGACTACCAGAAACGTGTTGAATTAGGTTAATTATCCCAGTGGGTCTGTTTGTGGCTTAGGAAATTCTGACCTAGAAACTTGATCAATTGGCAGTTATGCAGATGACTTGTGAATCAGTGAGCTCACTGTCGGAACAGAAAGAAAAGGAAGGTATGTGGAAGAAGTAGCATTTTTGTGTAGTCTTTTCACATGTGGGAAGGAGCAATTAAACGAACATGAAAATTTGCATGCGGTCTTTTGGGAATTTTGGGAATATTGTCTGTTGGTGGAATGAATGGAGAATATTCCAGAGCAGAAATTGGTTTTGCTTATATGAAACTTATAATGCTGGTGTTTTATTCATCTTGAGACGCCATTGTGGGTATGCTCATATAGTCTGGAATTAAAACAAACAAACAAAACCGCCCCATAAAACCACCAGCTCTCCCCCTGACCAAAACCCCCAACCATAATCTAGGCTAGATTTTTTGTGTTGATAGTCCAATACTGTTTTAAATCCAGCACAGTCCAAAAGCATAAAAGTTCACGTGCTTAGCCTCAGGGTTTTGAACACAACAGTTTGCAATTACAGTGTATTTTGACTGGTAGGTAGGTAGTCTTTGGCTGTGGACCAACCTTAAGAACCGATTTAGGCAAGATTAAACAATGAAGTATAATGTCTGCAAACATACGGCATGTAGAGACCTAACAGTAAGAAGAAGAAGGTCTGTCAAATGAGTATCTTCAGTGTAATTGAGTTGCGTATTTATATAGATGGCTCTGCAATCTGATTCCTTGTGCTGTTTTCAAACTGCAAAGTATTTACCTCACCTCGAGTACTCTGTCCAGTTTTGGGCCCCCTACCACAAGAAAGACATTGAGGTGCTAGAGCGGGTCCAGAGAAGGGCAA
>JAOXJM010000019.1:15343183-15373323 GCA_026413425.1 Tringa solitaria | reverse complement strand
AAAAAGGGGGGGTGGTTCTTAGGTTTAAATGGACTTTTCTGTGTTTCATATTTTGTCTGTTAAGCATCATTTTATTTGTCTAGTCATTGAAAAATATCCAAATGCAGCTGAATTAGTTTCTCTAAAAAGTAAGCATTGTTTAAAAAATAAATGTTACATGTGAGTATGCTACTTCATTATAATGGTTTGTGACCTTTTTAGAATAATGCTTGTTTGTTCCTGCTTTTACTAGTAACCTGAATGTTTTGCAGGAAGTAACTAGCAGAGGGTGAAAAATATCTTTGCTGTCAAAAAAAAAACCAACTCACCAAAACACATTGAAATTAATGTGAATGTAACTTGAATGAAAAGAAATTACACAAAGTTACTGATGAAGTAATGTAATTGTGTGCAGGTCTGGATTGATGCTGATGTTGGCTTGCAGTTCAGATTCAATTGTACTGAAGTAGTCCATAAAGGATTAAAAGAGGGTCAAGAGTTTGTTGTATTAAGTACAATAGAGCTCCCAACAAGAAACACTCCCTGCACAGAGTTCTCTTTACTCTTTTGAAGAGAACATGCTTATTTTGGAGGGAGCCTTTCGGGGTGTATTCTGTTTATTCTGTTTTCTACAGAATAGCCATTTCAAAACAGTGACTAAATTTAAACATCTTAGGTGTAAACAAACTTATAAAGAAAATCAATGACTGTGACAATGTGATAAAATTGAGCAAAGGTAAGAGTAGCCACAAGCATTCTGCTCAGATTGGGCGTAGACTGCTGCTGGCTTCCAGGTTCATGTTTCATTCACGCCTCTGAATGAAGAGATAATACCTTCCTGCTCAGCTAAAGTATTTCAAGCATATGGGCAGAAATAAAGAAGACCTAGGGACATCTTTGTAAGAAACAGGAAAATAGACCATTGTGTTGACGCCATCTTGGAGCAAGTAAAATAAGAGTAAGTTATTCAAAAAGAGGTAAATAAAAGGAAACAAACAATATTGATTCTTAAAATAAGAGTAGAAAATCAAGTTGTATACAGTAGAAAGTGGGAGCGAGACTTTGAACAGGACATTGATTGTCTAACTTTTTATTAAGTTAAATGGACTTTGGTTCACTGTGGTGTCACACATAGGGACCAAGAAAACCGACAGTAAAGAGAACATAACAAAGACAATAAAAAAACGTTTTGCAGGTAGCAAAATAACCTTGCTTTTATACAAGGCATAAGTGTAGACTAAATTTACGCAAAAGAAGAGAAAATTAAAAATGATGCTGTTATGGTAATAGAAGCACTGCAGATAAATGGAAGTAAAATGATTTGGGAAGAAGTCAAGGAGTTCAGTTCTAGATGTGTTTACACTAGCGATGAGTTATGCAAGAAGATCTGAAATGCAGTGAAAGCATTTCAGAGTAGCAGCATCCTTTAAAATAAGCCTCACGTCTTGCATTGCCATGCAGAACTCAGGATTATTAATCTATATTATTCAAGTATGTATAAGTACCAAAGTATATGTTGTGCAGGAAATGCTGTCTGTGGAATTAGCAGCTCAGGATGAGAAATCCATGTTTTGGCAAAGGCCAGCAGTATAACTCCCATGATCTACTACCTGCCTTCCCCCTTTTTGGACACACCCTGGCTAGGGGGCACGTGTGTGGGGAATGACAATAATCCTGCAGGTCCTTACCATATTAGTGGGGTGGAGACCACACTAGAATGTGTGTTATGGGGGAACAGCACGTGACGTGGCTGCATGTTGAGCAAGTGACAGTGAGTTGTATGACTAAGGGGGCTACAGCACAGGTGGTTCCTGTCTGGCTGCCCCTGTAAAAGGTCTTAATTCCTCTTGTCATAGCTGTGTAGAAGGAAACTTCATGCTGGCAGTGTTTTTTATTCCTTTTTCACCATGACTTTCCAGATGTAGAATGAGTGTTTGCTGGTTCAGTTTTCAATAACAGGCTCACACACAGAGTAACCCAAGGTAAGGCTGCACGCATTCAGGTCTGCCTTTTTGTATGTTCATTTTGACCGTCTCTTCACATGAAAACAAAAGTGTGGGAAAACAGTGTGCAAAAATAAGTGTATTCTTTTATGATGTCTGACAAGTATAGCTTGGTCACTTTTTTAAAAGCTGAGAAAAGCACCTGTGCTGGATAAAATGCATATACATTCCAGTTTGTGTTTGTTTGAATGTGCCTTGAGAAACTGATGCCATAGTTACTGGGAGCACAGGAATTACCACCATGATCTGGAAGAGCATTTTTAAAGCAGCTGTCTAAATTAGGACACACAATGGTCAAAAATAAAAGAAAGTGGCATAATTGTCTTTTATCAGTGAAGTCACAATTCAGTAAGCAAAGCAGCAAATACATTAAAAGCTGCAAAAATTTTCTTAAATACTTATGTAGATGTTTGGGAATTGTGTTGCAGTAGAAAGGAATACATTAAAATGTTCAGGTGAGTGTCTACTTGGTTTTGTTTTCTTTTATGAGAACAAACATTAAGAGATAAATGTAAAAGCTACTTGACATGCAGAATCACTTAATGTTTGTAGGGTATATACCTGTCCACCTCTAACAGTTTGATTCAGTGCACAGATATGCTGCAGATAAGAGACACTGGACAGAAAAGCTCAGTGAACTGAAAGTTTTGGAAAAATACATATAACTGTTGAGGAAAAATAAAACCAACAAAAAATAACATGACCTATAACTGTGGGTTGTTTTTTAAAGATTTTTAGGTACTTCTGAATTCCAGTGCACAGTCTATTAAATGGAATTAAAGTAAAACCATAGGACTAGTCTTTATTAAAAAAATATTAAAATAGCAGGAGTATGGATCCAAAGGGTTTATTGGCAGCTGTACTTCCTCCATTTCTTGGGTACAGAGGTTGTAGTGAAGCTTATAGTAAAGATTTTTTATTTTTTTTTTACACTGTATTATCCTGGTGATTTGTAAGTGCCTTATGTTAATAAATACTCAAGATTATTGCATATGAATCCTGAATCCACACTCATATTTGTCTATTTAATATATCATAGAACAGTAAGGTTAAGTAAATGCTTTTTGCACTGCAGCAGTAGTCTAATATGTTCTAATATTATTCATTGTGCTTGTGGGTCAGTTGGGATGAAAGTGGTTTCCCACACATGAGTCTTACTCGTGTGGTTGTCGTTTTCATCATGCTGTAGGAATGCAGTTGTCATTTGTTTCTTACACTGTTATCTATCACCATAGCATGTGGGTGTCTGAAATCATGATCTCAGAGTGATGCAGGTCTTCAGGTAATGTGCCAATCTCATGGTGGTCTTGGAAAAATACAGCAAGGTATTGAGGTTTGAGCCATGTTATGTATTGTTGAGTATGATTTATGGGCTTAGTTATGGAGATTCAGTGCAAGGAATAGAATACTATGGTGACAGGCTGACACTAAGCTGTACTGCTGAGTAAAAGAGATTTCCACATTCGGAAACCACTTTTTTTTTTTTTTAATGTAAGTGACTTCATGTCTAAGTCAGGTTTTTCTATTGCGGAATGCTTACTCTCCAAATACAATAGTAGTTGTTCAAGGCTGTTTCCATGCTGAATTACTGGGATTGTTTCTATAGTTATATCATGCACACTGCTACTGAATTTGGTAGATTCCAGTCCTCTATTAAAAAGTAAAACCCAGGAGTTTTTCAACAATACTTATTTATTGTTTTTTAATTTCTCTCTGTGGGTTATGGAACCATTTTGGGGGACTTTCTGTGATTAGACAGCTAACCTGTAAACTAGAAAAAACTAGGTGAACTGAACCTGTCCTTAGTTATTGAAATAATGGTGTTTGCCTGGGTAATCCCAGAAAACTTAAATCTGTTTTCAGTTTTGCTTATTCCTATTCCTCTTATTTTTCTTTTCCTGTCATAGGTCTTGATGTCCTTACATGAAATGTTCCCAGCAGTGCATGCAGCAGAAATGGCTGTCCAGAGAAACCCACGTTCCTGGGATGCCTGGCAGACTTTGGGACGTGCCCAGCTTGGATTGGGAGAGATAGCGCTGGTAGGAAAATGGACAACATTGATATGCTAAACTTGTGAACTACATCCTCTGAATAGTGTATAAGAGAATGAAAATATAGAAATACCAAGATAACTGAATATCCGTATTCCAGTCCTCTATTCAAAAGTATAATCCAGGAGTTTTTCAACAATACTTATTTGTTGTTTTTTAATTTCTCTCGGTGGGTTATGGAATCATTCTGGGGGACTTTCTGGGATTACACAGCTAACCTGTAAGTTAAAAGTTGTTACCCCCCAGTAACCTAAAAGTAAGCAAGAGAAAAAGTTGCTGTTATTTATCTCCACTATTCCCTCCACTTTGTTGTTTTTCAGAATTGCATCCTGTGTGGTTTTGTTGCCAGGCTTTTGGAAGACCTGCTTAGCTCAAAGCCTGTTGTATTATCTTTATGTGGTGGCTTTATGCAATGTAGTAATTATGTTGATATAACAGCACATATTACATTCTGGGTACTGTACTGCTACAGAGAAACTCATCACAGTTCAAAGATGAGGTACTATGAAGTCCTAATTGATATTCAGGCTCAGTTTTATACATCTCTGTTAATAAAATTCTATTACCTTGTTTTCCCTAATTCCTATGCTCCTGCTTCTGGTGCAGCAAATCATGTGTGCTGATTCATGCTTCCTTTTTGCTCCTTCACCCCAAATGGAGACTGAAGCTGCTCCTTCTCTTAGTAAGACAGCAAAAAGGCTGGGAAGCTCTGCAGCAGCTGGAATACATCCTCTCTCTAGCTGCAGCTGTATGCCACGGTGCTGTCTTGGCTCCACGATGTGATGCAAAGAGAGACTCTTCCCTCTGCTTATAGCCTATACTGTTGTAAATACTGTAACATATATAGTATATATATAGTTTCTGCTAGCTAGTGTGGAAACATACTGAGTGAACTTTTTAATTCGGACGTGTTTACAAAAGTCCATTAGAAACGTAATTAATTGTGAGTTCTCAGGTAAAAAAAAAAGATACTGTTTTTATTTTATTTCTAATAGAAGTAGCTGTGTGCTGGTTAATGCAAATAATTTTGTTGTTAATCTAGTGTGCTTTTGCAAAGTTTGGACCGAAAATTTTCAAGAACAAAAAAATACCCTATGATTTTTTTGAGGGAGGCTAAGAGATCATGCAAACCCAGTTTCTTTTTAAAATGTAGTAAGGAGCAGAATTAAAAACAAAAACAAAACAAAAAAAACAACCAAAAAAAACCCCATCAAGTGATGAGAATAATGTAAGAGAAACACTGTGTGTTACATATGTGTAGTGTGCTACCTTATGTTGGTGCACTATCATAATATGAAATATTTAATATAAATCCATGAATGTCTGCATCTCATCACATAACAAATGGCATTCCATTGCTTTTGCAGTGCAGAAGATAAGAGTAGATGGTGTGTCCTCTCTAGATCTACATTATATTAATTTTGTTTTACTTCAGGTGCTTTCTTGGAGTGGTTTGTCAAGCTTAATCAGAAAGGGTTTTAGTTTATGTAGTCTGAGACTATTCCATTATGCAAACTGAAGCATTTTAGGTGGGAACAATCAGAGATTTGCATCACAGCACATTATTTGCCTGAAACAAAACACTACTATATGTGCTGCTGTAATTGTTATACTGACCTTACAGTCTGTGAAGAGGGAGAGAGGAGGGGTTATTACCAAGGAGTTTCCCCCCTGAATGTTTTTATGTGTCTCTGAGCAGGGAGCTCAGGGGTGCAAAAGCTCCTGGTGGTGTCTCCGGTGCTTCGGTACTGGGCATTTCTGCTTTTTTGCCTTTCTGTCTTTGAGGCATATTTTCTTATTTACAAAGAACTTAGGGAGTTAATCTGAAATGCACATAATGTTCATAATTTATTTCTGAACCAAGCAATTTTTAAGGAGTCTTAAAAGGTTAAGATTGGAGGGGTCTTAAAACACTAAATGATTTCATAATTATTGAACCTGTAGAGCCTTCTTGACCAGGTGATCTAAGTCATAATTATGCTTTTCCCATTACCGTTTCATTACCGTGATTTTCTCATTTTTCACTGCATCATATATTTGCAAAGAAAAGTTAATAAAGCATAAGTTTCAGGGCTTTTTAGTCATGTCTGAGATTTGGGAATTACTACCCTTGTTAGGAGCAGCTTCTTCTGTTTCTTTGTTTCATTTCTCCTCCACCAATGTCTGTTTTCACTACCCATGTCCTGCCAAACGGTCTGCTGTAAATATTTGTATTACTTCACAATGAATGATGCACTTTTTCTTAGGAAAAACTAATTTACTGTGTTTTAATTTCAAGTTTCCCGGGTCTAAAATACAGCTTTGAAACAAATGTAATTTCTACTATGAGCTGCGTAATCTATTAATTTATTGCAAACAAAGATGTTTAAGTTTGGTTTTATCGAACTTGTGACAGGAAGGGTAAGATAATTTAACCACTTTTTATTTAGCTTTTACAAAGGCTGTTTGCTTTTTTTTCTGAATTTGCTACGTAGGGTAATTAAACTGTAATACTTAAATGTGAGGAGGCAGAACTTTTATTTCTGTAAAGGCAGAAATTCCTTACATTCTACGTATCAATTTGCAGTAGTACACCTGAGTAAACTTTGCGATGTGAATGTAGGAACTGTAGAAATGTAATCAGGCTTGCAATAGTTCTCTCATATAATTGTAAATATTTGTTTTTACAAATGATGCTTACTGCATTGGTGATGATAACTGATGCAGTAACAATTTCATATTGATGTCTTCATTAGAGCAGTTTTTCCCATGAGACAGAGTGAGCCCCATGCTTTCATTAAACAAACAAAAAAGCAAAACAAAAGTAGCATTAAAAAAAAAAAAGAAAAAAAGACCAGGTGAAAGTGACTTGAGTCTTGCACCTTCAAGAAATTCGTAAGCCATCAGGACACGGTCATGGGCAACCAGCTCCAGGTGGCATTTTTTTAATGCATGAAAATGTCTTCAACTCAGAGGTGATTTTTATTTTTAGGCAAGAAAGCAGAAGGTCAAGCAAGTCTCCAAAAGTTAAAATGACCTACATTTCTAGCAGGAGTACTCAGTTCTTGCAAACATTCCCCACTGACTTAGTTGATGCCTTCTGTTAGTTACTCGTCAGATGCTCAGAACTTTTGAGACTTTAACCATGATGAGGAAGTCCTTCTCAACATTTAGACCTTGTAATTAAAAGCATTAGCTAAAACAGATTCAGAATACAAACTGGAACTTGGGAGAAAGTTGCTTTACCATTTCTAAAAAATTCCCTGTAATAATTTTAGCAGTATAATTTGGAAATAGGTAAATGTTTTCCATCCCCCAGGACTTTCCTGATTTAGAAATTAAGAGCAGTCATGTCACTTCAGGTTTTATTTTCTTTGGCTAAATATATGAATTTCTAGGATGGGATAGATTTCTTTTTTTGGTTGTTGTTCCCTCAGCCATCCAGGGTTATGTCCATGCATGTAGTAGAGCCATAGCGTAGAGGTCTTTATGGTGGAGGCAGCGTGAAGCAGTGACTTCTGCAGAGCGTGGTGCAGTGCCTTGCAGGGATGTTCACTGAGGTGTAAAGTCAGACAGGCAGGAAGCACCGGGAGGAAAGAGGGCTGGGAAGGGAGTGAGTTGGTGCAAAATGAGATCTAGGAAATGGGAGTAACTCACCAAAAGGAGGAGGAAGAAGGAAGTACCTCACTGGGAAGTGAGGAAGAGGGTCCTTGAAGAGAAACTTGAAATGGACATAGTGGCTGACGGGAATTTTTCTGAAACTTGAGTCTGTACAGGAGTGTGTGCCTGGGCCCAAAGAAACTGAGGAGATCTTTTTCTATCAGTTGCCACAGGCCATTAAATTCCTGTTCTCTTCTCATACCTCTGGGCTCAGGCACGTGTTCTCTGGTCTCTTGTGCCACCCATCAGGCACTTTGGTCCAGGGAGGACCTGTGCTGTGAGTCACCCCTGAGGGTGATGCATCTTCATCCATGCTGCATAAATCTTCTGCAGTGGAGAACCTCCAGCACAGGAGAATTAAGCTAGCATCATGTCACAGACACCTACCAAATACGAAGAAAAGAATTTTTAGGGTTTATAATTTGACCAAATTCCAATAGTTGTAAGGCAAATCACAAGGCAGATGTGATAGCTTTCACATCTGGGGAATTTGCCTCCTCTATTTCAAGTCTTTTCTCTAAAACATGAGAGCACCAGACCCTTTGGGTAAAATGGTTTTATAAATGTAAAAACTGCAAAATGTTAATTGTTCGGCCCATTCTTGAAGACAGAAGAATTACTTTTGCTGAAATTTCCAGAGAGAAAATTTTTATTGAAAAAAAGAAATAATCGCAAAAGTTGTATAGAAAAGTTCAGCCTAACAGTTTGTAGTTAAAATAAACATTTACCATTCAGATTATATCATATATAACTATTAAAATAGAGTGAACATATCTGAAATAATTGGATTTATTTTTTTTCTTTAAAGCAGAGAAATGTAATGAGATGTCTTTAAATATACTAAAATTTCATGAGTATTTCAATGCTAATTTTCTGTAAAAAATAGTTATTTATTGTCATGGTGAGTAGTGCTAGAAAGAAGACTTAAATTCCAATAAAATGTTATAGCATCATAGAATAGTTTAGGTTGGAAGGGACCTTAAGAATCATCTGGTTCCAACCCCCCTGCAATAAACAGGTTTGCATTCCTCTAAATCAGGTTGCTGAACGCCCTGTCTGATCTGATCATGAATGTTTCCAGGGATGGGGCATCTGCAACCTCTCTGGGCAACCTGTTCCTGTGTCTCGCTACCCTCATCATAAAAAATTCTTCCTTATATGTAGTCTAAATCTGCTCTCTTTTAGTTTAAAACCATTACCCTTTTCCTATTGCAACAGCCCCTGCTAAAAAGTCTGTCCTCATCCTTCTTATTAGTTCCCTTAAGTACTGAAAGATCTTTAAGATCTCTCTGGAGCCGTCCCTTTTCCAGGCTGAACAACCCCAACTCTCTCAGCCTGTTCTCATAGGAGAGGTGCTCCAGTCCTCTGATCCTCTTTGTGGCCTTCCTCTGGTCCCGTTCCAACAGGTCCACGTCCTTCCTGTGCTGAGGTCTCCACAGATGGACACTGCACCCCAAGTGGGGTCTTATCAAGCAGAGTAGAGGGGCAGAATCACCTCCCTCAACCTCCTGGCCATGCTTGTTTTGATGCAGCCCAGGATGCAGTTGGCTTTCTGGGCTGCCAGAACACATCAATAGCTCAGGTTGAGCTTCTCATCCACCAAGGGCCCCCAGTCCTTCTTCTCTGGACTGCTCTCAATCCATTCTCCTCCCATCTGGTATTTGCACTTGGGATTGCCATGACCCAGGTGCAGGACATTGCACTTGGCCTGCTAGAACTTCATGAGGTTTGCACAGGCCCACCTCTCCAGTCTGTTCAGGTTCCTCTGAATGGCATTCCTTCCCTGCAGCGTGTTGACTGTGCTACACAGCTTGGTGTCATTGGCAAACTTGCTGAGGGTGCAGTCAGTCCCACTGTCCATGTCTCCAACAAAGATGTTAAACAGCACTGGTCCCAGTACTTATCCCTGAGGAACGCCACTCGTCATTGGCTTCCACTTGGACATTGAGCCATTGACCGCAACCCTTAGAGTGTGGCCATCCAGCCAGTTCCTGATTCACTGAGTGGTCCATCCATCGAATCCATGACTTTCCAATTTAGGGACCAGGATGTCATGGAACAGTGTCAAATGCTTTGCATAAGTCCAGGTAGATGACACCTGTTGCTTTCCCCTTATTTACCAATGCTGTGGCAACATCATAGAAGGCCACCAGATTTTTCAGGCATGAGTTGCCCTTTGTGAAGCCTTTTTGGCTGTCACAAATCACCTCCTTATTTTCCGCATGCCTTAGCAGAGATTCCAGGAAGATCTGCTCCATGGTCGTGCTGGTCACAGAGATGAGACTGACTGCCTGTAGTTCCGTGGGTCTTCCTTTTTTGAAAATGGGGGTTATGTTTCCCCTTTTCCAGTCAGTGGGAACTTCACCGGAGTGCCACAACTTTTCAAATATAGTGGAACTTCGTCTGCCAGCTCCCTCAGGAGGACCTGTGCATAGATTTCATCAGGTCCCATGGACTTATATACCTTCAGGTTCCTTAGAAGGTTTTGAACCTGCTCTTCTTCTATAGTGGGTGGTTCTTCATTCTCATAGACCCTGATTTTGCCTGGTCCTTCAACTCGGGAGATGTGAGGAGAGGGTCTGACAGTGAAGACCGAGGCAAAAGAAGTTGTTGAGAACTTCAGCAACTGGTAACAACTGTGTCTGTTGTCTACCAGTAAAAATCCCGTAGTCCTTATGTGCAGAGTTTCTAAAACCACAGCTGCCCATTAAAATGATGCTAGAAATACCAAGTTTTTCTAGTGCCACCACATTTTCCTGTAATGCCTGACAGGCAGTTGGAAAAGAAGACTTGTATATCCATCAGTGGGAGAGTTAAAAGTAGCACTGTTATTTTCTTCTGTCATGATATTAATGGCTGTGGAAGCAGTTACACTGGCAATATGAAATTTTACGTGGATGACAGTTCTGTATTTTTCAATATTACATTGCTGCTTTAAAATGAATCCCTCTGATTTTTTGCAGCACTTAAAATTTACTTTATTATTGTATTATTGTTATTTTATGATTTATTTATAAAACTGTCACAGAATCTTTTTTCTAATAGATTTAAAAAGGTGATTGTTTTATGCTGTATTGTATGAATCATCTGGGCAGCTTCTAAGCTTATTAAATTTGACCTTGTATTTGATTATTATATTTAATGTTATTATGCATGACCATAACTATATAGACAGATTTTAATTAGAGGGCCTCTTTCATGGGGAGCTTTAAAGCAGATAGCGTTTGTTTATATTTTTGTTTTCAACAGAAATACAAAAAAAAAAAAAAAAAAAAAGAGCATTTAGTGCTTACTTGTAACTAATCTAGCCCTGGAAGTGAAAAGCTAGCAAAGTTGCTTAGAACAATGCTGTTTTGCAAGAATTAAACTACGCTCCTGTTTAAAGTTCAGCATGCTCCTACACTTCAGAGCTGGCTGTGGACCAATAATAAAGTATTATGATTTTTTTTCTGGAACTGAAAGGCTGCCTATTACAACAGCAGTAATACTGATAGCATAATCAGCATTTCCTAAATCTGATTTGTATCTCCTGTCTGATGCGTTCACGTCATACAGAGTCCATATATTAATCTGTGCCAGTAGAAGGATGAATTGGCAGTTTCTGCCAATGCAGATGAAATGTTATGATTTTTCAAATTGATTTGTATGGTGTAACTATTTATAAATTACAACAGAATATGGAATTTGATGGTATATATGCAAGTCGCTAGACCTCTTCCCAAATATAACCCAACTCCATATCATCACTCTTTTCCCACCCTACAGGAAGGCTTCTGTATGTTGTTACACAAGAGTTTGGTCATTCAAGTGGCCACTTCCCTAACTGACCATACAGTCATAAAAGTGAAATACATACATGCCTCTGTGTACGTACACATAAGTCTGAGTAGGTGAGGTCAGTCTTGACCTTTTCAGAGTTAGTGTAACTACCATACAGTTGTAATTCTTGGTCTAGTGTTTTTCCCGTATTGTAGCGATCTCTTCTTACTGCCAATTATCAAATCTGCTGGATTAGATGGTTGCCTTTTTTTATATTTAACAACTTCTGTGTTGAGTATTCGTATTTGTGGGACTTTTCCCAATTGAGATGAAAGACAGGATATAATAATATCAACTAT
The DNA here is from genome assembly GCA_026413425.1 of Tringa solitaria. NCBI lineage: Eukaryota > Metazoa > Chordata > Aves > Charadriiformes > Scolopacidae > Tringa > Tringa solitaria. The sequence goes on along the minus strand of JAOXJM010000019.1, from coordinate 15,361,533 downwards.
ACTTACTTGTATTAATATTACATAATCTATGAGATTATTAGAGTTCTTTGTTAGAGCAACTCCAATTTGGGAGTTTGTCTACTTTTGCCTGTTTAGTGTGTTTGCAATCACAAACATGTTACAGAAATTGCTTATCACAGGGCTACGATTGCTGTAGTATTAGGTCTGTTTGTGAAATGACTTCATGCTAATTTAAAAGCAGTAATATTAGTGATACTTCAAATCCCAGTCATCCCTTTTCTTTAAACCATACCTGTCTGCTTTTGCCTTCCCATACATCTGATGATAGGAGAAAAGTGGGATAGAAAAACATCAAAACAAAAATTATTTTTGCTTTTACCTTTATATGTATTTTTTAGGTATGTTTTGTGTGCGGTAGTTAGGGGTTGATGCTGCTATTGAACTTATATCTGAGGGAGGATTGTTCTACTAAAACCAGACTGGAGTGAGATCACTTTTGTCTTTGCTTGAATGATGTATGTCGTTAATTTTTCCTGTTGTTGTTAATTTCTATGATGAAATATGTAGGCTTTAAAGTTTCTAATCCTTGTTTCTTCCCTGTTTATAGGCAATCCGGAGTTTCCAGGTGTCTTTACACATCTTTCCAATGAATCCTGAAGTATGGAAAGAGGACCTTTCCTGGGCAAGAAAACTGCATGAACAGCAGAAGGCAACAAAGACTGAGGCAGTGCAAGCACTGGTAAACGAGAAAGAGCTCGCACAAGAATTGATCCCAGACTATGACTTTGAAAGTGATGAAATTGTGGCAGTCTGTGCTGCCATTGCGGAGAAGGAGAAGGCTCTTTCAGCAGCTAAAACAGTAGTGATTGTGTCTGCTTCAGGCACGGTGGAGACTGTTACTGAGAAGGAGAATTGTCCTACAACTCCTGATGAAACCCTTTTCATCAGAGCCCGATAGGGTGGCTGTAGGGGTTGTCACAGTTTTGAGAACTGGTGTTATTTATTGTATTGGGGTTGCTTTGGTTTTGTTTTATAAGCAGTGGGAGGGTCTACAAAATTTGAAGAATTGGAAGTTACTTTTGTGAATTGAAAATGCAATGACCAGAGTTGTTGTTCCATCCATATTTTTGGAGAAGAAAGCCAAGAGTTGATTCTAAAAATCTTATGTACAAATGTAATGTTAAAATGCGTAACTATATTCTAACAACTGCTTTCATCTTTATGTATTTCATAATTTTACAAGTTAATGTCTACATTTTCCCAGTAATTAATAAGCTTTTGTTCACACTGTAAAAAAAAAATGTTTTTTTTTTTAAATCTATTTCAATCCTTATTCATCAATAACATTATTTATCTTCCAGTTAAAGTGCGAACTGTTGTCTGTTACCAGAAGTCTTTGTTTTCATCAAGATTACTTTTTCTATGAGGAAGTTTCCTCTAAAGCAGAGATGGATTTTTATTTTGCTTGTGTGTGTGTGCTAGATCGGGCATCTGATTTGAGTCAAACAAAATCAGTAGAAAGCTGTATTTTGTTTTCACGGGTCAAGGGGTTATACACTTTCTGATTAGATGAAAGGAAGTGCTAAACCAAACACCCCTGAATGCTTAATTATTACTAAATAATTTACCAGAAGAAAGAACATTCAGCTGAGACTGAAACTTATATTGAGTGTTGTGCTACAGTCATCACCAGAAGTCAAACGGTGGGAGTTGGAGATCGGTGTATCTGCAGTGTATTGCGTTTAGCCTTTTCTCTTCTAGTGAGGTTAATTTGATGAAGGGAGTCAGTTTGTTCTTCCTAGTTCTTATGACCTGCCATTTAAAATATACTTTTAGTAGACCAGTTTTTCAGGACAGCATTGCCCGAGTCTCCCTTTTTATCCTTTTTGGATTTTGGATGCTGTGGTGGGTATTCACATTGTGTTAACTTGGGAGTAGGAGATTTGTTGAAGGTTCGTCTTTCTTTAGGGGAAGATGGCTGTTGGTCCTGACACGGGCAGTTCAGTGAAATGAAGTCAGGCTGTTTCTTTGGTGTACTTTTGTACTGAGGACTCTGTACTCTTTTCACTGTCTTGGAGACATGGTAGAGATGGTCACCTCCTAACTGGACTGGAAAAAATGGTCAGCTGATTCGGGGTTTAGAACACATCATTTCTACTTGATTTTGATAATATTTAGAATTATGAAAACATTTGAATAATAGTTTTGTAAACAAGTGAAACCTTTTGAAATCAGTCATCTTCATTTTTCTTACCTATTTTCAAAATAACAATTTTGAGAGAAAATAATGTTGCTTGAGAAGCGTAGTGATTTTTGCAATATAAACGGTATTGTAGAAAAAATATTTATCTCAGATAATACTTTCAGTTGAATATCTTTATTTAAGAGGACGCTTATAGTCTTTGTGGAAATTAATTATCCCTTTCAAAAACTTAATTGCAGTGTTGTACTTTCTAAGTTTTCATTAATTTTTTTTAAGATTCCCTAAATGTATTTTTGTACGTATGTGAATTTTTAGACCTGTGCTTGCACGTGTGCACACAAAAAATTTACATTTTTTTAACATCTCCTGAGTATTCAAAATAAATATAATTACGGTGACTAAAACATATGAAGAAATACAAAACATTCCTCCACTACATGTTTATGTACGTTTTCATTGAATTCAGAAATAGATCTTAAATGCTTACCGAATAGGCATTTGCTTAAGATATGGCTGTTTGAATTGTCCCAGCTGAGGAATTTCTTAATCTTGTTTTTCCTAACAACCAATACAATCTATTCAGCCATAGGAAGACTTAGTATGAGAAGGATTTAAACACATTTCTTCAAAGAAGCAAGGTTCTCTGGCTAAAAGAGATGTGTGAGAAGCTGTAGGCTATGTTCTCATTTTGAAGGAGCTCAACTATAATCCAATGCCCCTTTTCTTTCTCTGCGCTTTATTGTGCCAGTGTAATGCATTTACTCATAGAGGCAGGGCTGCCTCCCTCCTGCTGGAGGGCCGTGTTATCACAGAATCTGTTTCTACTGAAATGATTCACAGAATTCCTATTGACTGCTGGGCCAAGCGAGTGGAGGGGTGTGCAGCTACACCATCAGGCAGAACAGCCGTGCCAGGTTCGAGGGGTGGTTGTTTCCATCCTGGCTACAGAACGCGTTCTCCTTCTGATTAGATCGGGTTATGAATTCTAGGTGTTGTGGGGACTGTAGTGACTTGTAGAGCACTGTAGAGGAGGTAAGTTTTCGTGACACTGTTATCCTCAAACTGGGAAGAAGTTCAAATATTGATGATTTCAACATTGGGTTTTGTACAGCATGCCATGTTTTGCATGTATGGGAATTTTTTTTGGATCTCTGAATAAAATACTGACTTCTGTGCTGTTTAGTGATGTGTGTTTGTTCTTCTGGTTGTAACAAGAATAAGGGCTACCATTGACCATTTTAGAATGTTAGTCATTTAACCAGTTGGCTTCTTCTGTCTCTGCTGAACATGGTAATGTGCGATAGTAAAAAAAAAAAGTCTCAGAAAAATGTTTAATAGAAGGTGGTGCTCAGTGCTTTGAAACCTCACAGGTATCCAAATGGGAGACCTGAAGGTAATCAAAAGTAGGATACCTGTGAAGCACTTTGCTGTGAAGCACTTCCCACTTTGCCAGCAGGAATTTATTTTTATTGTTCTTCGTCATCACTGGTGTAGTAGCTTCCATGTGTTTTCCTTCCATATGAATCATATATTAAAATGCTGAAGAGTTGCAATGTCATTAATGAGGAAATCTGAACAACAACAGCAGGTTAGGTGGATCAATTTTGCTTAATTTAAAATCTACAATTAAACTTTTAAATATAATTTTTCCCTTTGAATCCCATTAATGCAATGAAAAGAAATACACAGCCTCAGAGAGCCATTCATATACCTTATGTTAGATAAGTATCTTAGAGGGAGTTGAATCAGCCTCCCAGGGTGCCTAATTATTTCCATTGACTACAAAGGAAGCTGAAGGTGACTGACTGGCAGTTAACTTCAAATGCTGAACCAGGGCTGATGAATACCACACTTATAGGTGGAGATAAGCATCTTAAAAAAGCTAAACATAGATTATACTGAGAGAGAATAAGTCCTTTCTGACAATACTAGAGGGTTAAAAAGTATGGATTAGACAACAGTGACTATAATTTGATAATACCATAAGAGATTGGATTTTAAAAGTAGTTACGGAGGGGGGAAAAAAGCAAAGGTAACAATCTGTTCTGCTGTTTTAGTTCCTGACAGTTGTCTTTGACTATCTGGTGGTGCTGGAGATCAAGATGAGAGAGACAGCATTGGAAACTTACTGTCTGTCCAAGGTAAGCGCTCCTCAGATCCTCGAACTAAGGGGGAGGAGGTAAAAACTAATGTTGAGGGCAGGTGCTCTCTTAGTTTATTTTGAGGTCACATAATAGCTATAAAACTATAATTAGAGTAGCTAGGACTGGGGCATAGGAAAGCAGAAGCATGTGGGCTTGGTTTATTGGCAGGTTGCAGACAGCCTATGTTTATCGGAGGTCAGTATCACATTAACATCATGTTATCAAATGGACTGGAGTCCTTGGCCTGTGGTATCTCCAGAGAGGGCTACTCTAGAAGTGGGAGGAGTTTATGAGCATAGATGGTTGCTGGATCCTGCCGAATGTGCTGGCCTGGTTTTGAGGGCTGATTTTCTAAAAGCTGCAACTCCAGGAGCTCCAAGGGTTGTAGAGGGTAAATGATCAAAGGGAAAGACTAGAGGTGGGGAATGAGTTGACTATTTGGGTTCATGAAGCAGGTGATTTAGACTTCAGTTGGTTTCCAGAACCGGTAAATATGGCAGGTCTAGAAGAAGGCCTAGGAGTGGAAAGATCTGGTATTTAGTAGCTCTAACAGTAAATTTGCCTGAAGTATAATCGTATCATAGAATGGTTTGGGTTGGAAGGGACCCTTAAGGACCATTAAGTTCTGACCCCCCTGCCTTGGGCAGTGACACCTCCATTAGACCAGGTTGCACAAAGCCCCGTCAACCCTGGTTTTGAACACTTCCAGGAATGAGACATCCACAGCTTCCATGGGCAACCTCTTCCAGTGCCTCACCACCCCCACAGTAAAGAATTTCTTCCTAGTATCTAATCTAAATCTGCCCTCTTCCAGTTTAAAACTGTTACTCCTTGTCCTATCACAACATGACCTTGTAAAAAGTCCCTCTCCAGCTTTCTTGTAGCCCCTGGAAGGTAGGTACTGGAAGACCTAGGGTCTTCCTGCAGCCTTCGCTTCTCCAGGCTGGACAACCCCAGCTCTCTCGGCCTGTCCTCACAGGAGAGGTACTCCAGCCCTCTGATCATCTTCATGGCCCTCTGCTGGACTTGCTTCAACAGGTCCATGTTCTGCTTATGTTGAAGACTCCACAGATGAACACAGTACTTCAGGTGGGGTCTCACCAGAGCAGAGGGAGGGGCAGAAGTACCGCCTTTGACCTGCTGGCCACACTTGTTTTGATGCAGCCCAGGATGTGCTGGGCTGCCAGCACACATTGCCAGCTCATGTTGAGCTTCTCATCCACCAACACCCACTAAGTCCTTCTCCTCAGGTCTGTTCTCAATCCATTCTCCTCCCAGCCTGTATTTGTACTTGGGATTGCTGTGACCCAGGTGCAGGACCCTGCATTTGGCCTGCTGGAACTTCATGAGGTTTGCAGAGGCCCACCTCTCCAGCCTGTCCAGGTTCCTCTGAATGTCATCCCTTCCCTGCAGTGTATTGACCATGCCACACAGCTTGGTGTCACCAGCAAACTTGCTGAGGATGCAGTGAGTCCTACTGTGCCACTGACAAAGATGTTAAACAGCACTGGTCCCAGTACTGACCCCTGAGGAACACCACTCATCACTGGTCTTCACTTGGACGTTGAGCCATTGACTGCAACTCTTCAAGTGCAACCATCCAGGCAATTCCTGATGGTCTGGGATGTGTAAGCAGGACAGATTGCTGGAAGTGAGGGAGTGGGACTGCCAGTCCTAGGACTAGCAGGATGCACAGGTAGCTGCAATTTTGGTATGAGGAATTTTTGAATGGCAAATTAGTGCATTTTCTGTGAACGTAGGGGACTGGGGCAGGTGGTTACAGGTGCAGGAGACAGGATCTGTGGGCACCAGGAGTGGAAGGGAGCTATTAGATGTGAGAACATATGGGAACTACTCGTGATATCTAGCAGGAAAATAACCTTTTTTTAACTTCCCTGTGTCAAACTAACCTCCAAAAGCTTGTGGCTTTATTTTACAAGACTCGTTATGCTCAGGGAGGCTGATGAAGACAATTCAGTGATGTGTTTGTGGTCAGCGTGGAGGAGGGTGCTAAAACTGAGCGGGACTGTCAGGCAAATGAGGGAGGGCTAATAATAGCCTGCCGCCCTAAGAGGGGACCAGTTGCACAGTCCTTTTAGCCCTGCTACCCCTGAACGCCCCTCCGGGCTTGTGTAGGCAGCGGGGGTGCTCCCGTTCCGCCTTTGTGCGCTGCCGTGGGGCTGTGGCAGGCAACGCCAGGGCTGGTCAGGAGACCCTGTAATCCGTGGGCTGGCTGGGGACCCTGGAGCTCGTCACTGGGGGAGCGGGTGGTGGCCATGTCGTGTGCTGCCAGTGCAGCCCACTGCCGACACACCAGCGATGCTGCGGGCAGCAGGAACACCCCGGGCTCACACTACAGGTCTGCTAAGGGAAGCCAGAAGGCCAGCTACTTAAGACTGAGGTCTATTCTTGCTTAAAGCTCTTCCAGACCACTTCTCATCAGTAATGATGAGCAATAATAAAAAGAATAATTAAAAAAGAATAAATAAAATAAAAGCTATTTAAAATAGTAACAATAAGCCCCTGCTTATTCCAGTACCTATTATAGGCTGTACATCATTGTGTCACTGCACTTGTGTGCTGCTTGGGGCCAGCTTGGGAAGGTGTGGTCCAGCACTGGTTGTATCTGCAAGTGGCAGTCCCACCTTGCCACCCCACCACGTATGATTTCCTGTCTCGGGAGCTACAGTGAGTGTATTCTATTTGTTGATCACTAGTAAGCAACAGACCACAGTTAAGTGGTTTAATTGCAAAGAATTCAGGCAGATCTTTATCTGCAGCTGTAGCAGGAACTTGAGTAATACTGTTCTCCAGCTTGACTGGTGCAAAAGCAGCTACTGCTGTGAGCATTTGTGTAAAGACTTCACTTTCTACGTGCTCAACTGCTCCCCTGTTAAAGGGAAATCATGGAGCAGGCCTGAAGTTTAATTGAGTGTAGTTTTTAATTTTTCTTTGTTTGTTTGCATGAAAAATTGTCATGGTTCCATGTTGGTGCTCTTGGGGACATTTTTGAAGATGGCTGCCTTTTGCTGATGGTGCTCATTCTGTGGTATTTTGGAAACTTAGAGAACAAAGTGTGTTTTGACAGCAGCTGAGCACAAAGCGTTCCAAGGTGGGAGGCTTGTTAAGGTAAGGAGTTGGCAGTGAATGGCAGACTCGTATAAACTTCTAAGATCAAGCAGAACATTTCCATTTAATCACTATCTCCAAAATTACTTTGGTCAGTACAACTGCTGAAACATACCAACATAAGGCTCAAGATTACAATAAAGCATTTCACATGAAAACATTTTAAGCAGCATAACATGCTTAGTATTTGACAAAACATCCTCCAAATATCTGTACAGAACTACTTTGATAAACAGTGTTTCTGGAACAAGATCTAACCCTTACAACATAAAACACAGAACTCCTTTTTGTCAGTGCTTAACAGCTGGCTTTGGTGATGTGTTTGCCACTAAAACTCTAGGAACGAATGATTATCAAGGGCTGCAAGACCAGGATATGTTTCTATATAACCTATACTTTTAAATGAAGATTCTGCTTCCATGGTTTTGTACATTTATTTGATGGAGTATCAGATTACACAGTCATAAAATTCTATTTACTATTTAAAGTAAAATGATAAATGTTATGAAAAAAATACCTTTATTACATCAGTGATGCTTTAACTAAAGTGAATATTAAGACTATTAACCAGGGGATGAAAGTTTTAGGCCCTGATATTGAAAGCACTTCTATATGTCCTTAACTCTCTATGTGAGGAGTCTCCCTGGCAGCAGAGGGACTACTCTGATGGGCGATGGTAAGTGTGTGCCTAAGTGTGTGCAGAATGTGGGCCAAAGTACTCTGAGAGGCGCGGATGTGTTACAGAGAAACATTCTTAGCACATAAATAAAACCTGGCTCTTTAGTATGTACATATACTGAAAAGGAATATTCTTAACTGAAAGGATGTGTTTTCTTATTCTATCTAAATAGCGCAGATATTCCCATTTCACTCAGAAAGTGCTTATGTAGTCTCAGCTAGAGAATTACCTCATCAGCTGTGAATCTAGTATGGACAACAAATCTAGATCAAGAATGTCTTATCAGCAGGAAGTACTGGGGGAAGAGAAGGCTGGCAATTGTTTCTATATACCTTGTATTAATAAAAAACCTTCTCATAGAGAAGAATAGACTTTTAAATATTTTCAGTCCTGATATATATACAATGGTAAAAATTCACATTTTCATGCTTTAGTGAGACACTTTAAAATCCTGCCCCAGGCTGCTCTCAGAGTAGCTGCGTCCAGTTCCTAGAAGCTGCCTCATGTTCAGCTCTAGTACCAGAAGCTCGTACTCTTGATAGCTGAGCAACAATGGGGAGGGAAAACACAGTTCTACCAGATTTGGAAAGGGAAAGAAAGGAAAAAGAAAAGTGATGGGTCTTTCTATTTTCAGAGGCGCAGTAGCTCTCCTGTGTCCCAAACACAAGAAGGCAGTTCACGTCTCCAGTCCCATTAGACCTGCCTTGTACCACTTCTGATGGCAGGGCCCGAGCGCAGTGTCTGTTCACACAGTCCTCCCTCAGTAGTCTAAAAGAAACGTACCCATCACATGGCAAGAGAAAAATAGCCCTTTGGAGCACAGCTGAACCCCTCTCCCCTCAAATAGGCCAAACACCTATCTATTGCACCAGTTTTTCCAATATAGCAGGAAGTATCCCCAGGGTTGACGCCTTTCATGGCTATCTATATACACTTTTCTGACAAATTCAATGTCTCTGTGGGAAAGGTGACCTGGAGAGGGCTGCCCTTGGATGTAGAGCTGGCCCCCCCGCCAGACCCCATCTCATTCACCAGGAAGACGCTCTCAGAGTCCTGCCCCTGCGAAGAGTCCGAGGTCTCCGAGCTACGCAGTGTCCTTAGGGAGGTGGTGTCCGACTGGGCCAGGCCGGTGCCGGGGCCTGGAAGCAGCACACGGCCCCCGACGCTGCTTTCGCTCAACTCCGGCGGATACAGCAGCGTTTGGGAGGTGCTGCTGATCTCCCTCAGCTCACGGGAGATGAAGGAGGGCGACTGGCTCGACATGGCAGAGGAGGTCCTGCGGCCGTCCACGCAGTTGAAATTGCCCCCCGAGTGCTGCCTCCGAGCGCCTCCAATGCGGCAGAAGAGGCATTTGATCTTCTCGATGGCTTTGCTGAGGACAGTCTTGCGGAGGAGGATGTAGACCCACGGGTCCAAAATGGGGTTCACCGAGGCAATGCGGATGGCTTGCAGGTCAGGGTTCTGCCTCACATCCCTCACCGACTCCGGCTGGTACAGCTGATTCACAAAGACACGGACCTGCCCGAGGAGATGGGGGAAGAGAATGACACAATTATACAATTTTGTCAGGAGATCAAAGCTTACGTTTCGAAGCAGAGATCTAGATTTGCTACTGCAAGCTATGACAAGAGAAGAGGCTAGCAAAGCCAGGCATCTCGGACTGGCACCTGTGAGTTTATTTTTGGAAACAGCAAAAAAAATCAGAGTCTGCTGTAAACTGCCTTTGCTACAGGTAGGAAAGGAATGGCTCTTTCTCTCTCCTTCTGCTCATAATTAATCCTTGAACCTCCAACTTTTGGCTGGTATTTTTAAAAAGTTCCTTTTTCTTGATAGAACCCAGGAACAAAGATGTAGACCTCTATCCTGCTTCCTCGGTATGCCTCAAGTCTTACGCTACCTGCAAAGAGATAATCTGACTCCACTGCAGAGAGCTAGCTCATCAGTTCCTCTAGCAAAGGTCTAGTAATCATTTATTTAGAAACAAACTGAAACACAGATTATAATTCAATACACTAGACTCTGGAAACAAGTCCAGAGCTGTCGATTCCCAACTTTAGAAATACATTTTGCTGGCACCTGCCCTTACTGGAATTGTTTGTATGCCCTCAACTGTTTGCTTGCTGCAGTACGTTGAGCAATCTCAAATAGCTCTTCTCCATTTTAGCAAGACCTATGGATTAGGTTCAGTTACAGGAAATCCTATGAAAGCCACTGAAAAGAACTGATCATGGAAAATGCTGTTTTCTTCAGATTCCATAAGGCAGGTCAAAAGAAATCCATTAATTATCTTATTTGATACAATAAAAATAAAGCAGTAAAATTAGGTTTTTAAAATCTCATCCTGACTCCTGAAATGAATCAGGTCCTGCCTAGCTAGGAGGTTACAGACAAGGAATCAGACAAGCATTTAAATAAATGAGTCAAACTAGAACAGCTCTCTTAAGTCATTTTTATTTTGCTTATGAAGCGGATGTGTGGTGAAAAACTTGACGATTTTGTTTGGAGAAATTCTCCTGCAGCAGGGCAATGTGGTAGCATTCAGTTTGTCAGAATTCAGAGACTGAGTGTGCTCCAAAGCTATCGATGAAGTGTGTTTAAAAATAATAGAGAGTCCCTCTTTGGAAGTACTATGCACATATTCCCTCTCAAACCGACTGCCAAATCAATGATAGCCTGCATCTTCTTTCTCAGTACTTTTCTCTAGGTTTATCGGTAACAAAACCTGCCCACAAAATTCAAAATATGGGAAAATCTTGAATTTATACAGCAATATAATGATCTGAATTTTATCCTGTTACTTTCCTATTGATTTCTAGTACCGCAGATGTCTTTTTGACAACTAATTTATTGCCTTTATTTTTCTGTTAAGCCAAACATGCAATTCAAGTACTTCAAAGAGTATTCCTACGCATATTGAACTTATTTTTATGGACTTTTCTTTTTTTAAGCTTCACTTCCTTTAATTTTTTTCACTGTTTATTTTATATCAACCTCCTATCCAGCACCCCATCACTACATGGTTCCATGTATCACTGGGCTGAGAGAAGACCAGCCCCTCCAGAGGCTAAAATTTTTAAATACCTACGGCTTGGCTGGAATTCATTGGCGATTCCTTAAAAATGCCCTCAATTAAAACCTCTTGCCTATTGCTTGGGGCGAGGTGGGGGGTGGGCCTGGTGGAAGCCAGCCTCGTTGGGCTCGGCGACACCTCCCCTGAGCGCACCACTAGGTGGCACGGGTGTCCCACGGATAGCGCCCCACGGACGCCTGTCCCACCGACGGGTGTCCCACTGTCCTGCCCCACAGCCAGGCTGCCTCCAGCTCTGCCGCCTGCCCTGCCCGGAGCTGCATCCCACGGGAGGCCAGCCAGCGTGGAAACGGGCAACCGCGGGATAACCTGGAGGGTGGGGAGAAGTTTTGTGGCCCCATTGATCAACTTGCGCCGGTCAAGCTGCCGCCGCGCGACGCCGGCGCTGAAGCCGAAAGGCGGCCGTCGGGATTCCTGAAACCTGGAAAACTGAAAAATAAGTTGACACAACGTTTTTCGTTGGCGTCTAAAAATCTGTTCTTGAAATACCTAGTTGGCCATTTGTGTGAGATTGCTTTTTTCCTCCACCCCCTGCTCCAGAATGGTAAGAGGCCAAACGTATAAACAGACAAAGATCACATTTCCACGGGGGATTTAACCCTTGCCATAATGACGTTTCTTTCCACGTGCTCCTTTTCTTTTTCTGTACTGAGATTTCCTTATGCAGGGGAATACACCCTGAAAGTGTGTAAATGCCGGCGTATGCATCTGACCGGCTGATCGCTGGACAGGTAGGTGCCCTGAGAACCAGGAGTCCAAAGGAACGGTGTTGGGGCAGCGGAGGCCTTCTAGCAGCTCCTACAACTAAACGCCCTTATTACCAGGAAGATTAGAGGTGTGACAGGGAGGGGTATTTCCTGATAAATTCATCCAGATCACAGAACCAGAAGGCACACTTTGAAGACAGCTGAACAAGTACACCCTCCAACTTTGGAGACCTCAGTTGTTTTTCTGTTCTGTTTTGGATTTTTTTTTTTTAAACTTGTAGATATAGTTACACATCAGTGATTTAATAGCGGGATTGTTCTTTTGATAAGCAGCATATGAAACTGAGGTGCCTATTTCATGTTTCTCTGTCAACCTGGCAGACTTTAAGTAAAGACAAAAATGTCTTTAAGTGCTGACTCGTGGCTCAAAACAAGAAGCGCTAATTGCACAGTGCAGCTTGCTTTATGTAATCTCTCTATGCTTTTATTTCCTTTTGACAGACATATGGCCTGTATAGGTTAATTAAATGCATTTAGAGAAAACTTTGGACTGTACAAAACTTGTTTCTACTTCCCAGAAAGATGCCATGTCTTTTATTAGAAGCCCCTCAAAATTAGCAAATGCATTTATCAATTCAGACCTATTGCTGGGATTACATCTTAATCACAGTAAAGTAAAAACAAATCTGTGTTGGAATGTCAGTTTTATAATTTCTTTACGTAATTATGAAACAGCATTTACTAATGTATCAACTACAAGAACAACAAGCAAGAGATGTATCTATTTTGGCTACAATTCTTCTGTTGCAGGAGGTAGCATGACGAAGGATATTGCTTTGCACCTTTTAAATAAGTGCGGAGTAAGTGGAATCCTCCACTAAATTAGCTAATCTGATGCTTGAATTTGTGCAATTGGAAATCCTAATTAAAGAAAGCACCAAACTAGACTAATTCAAATCTCAAAAGAATGAGTTTTGCATGGTAGCTTTGTAGCCGTGGAATTCAGGCAACCTATCTTAAAAGTACTAGCAGTTTGTTTGCCATTGTGTTAAGAAGCCTGTAGCTCCAAGGTACGCTGAGCTCATGCTCAAGTGATAGGCACTTGCAGGATCAGAGTCCTGTGTGCTGTTTACTGCTTTTCCTTTTTACTAACTACAGATGCAAATCACGATTTCTAATCCTATGAAGTACTATAAAGTGATTTGTATAGTTACAGTCACCCTGGTAATTGTCTTCATAGCTTCTACCTGCCCTCAAAATCTCCCCACATACTGATAGGATAAATTTAAAAACCGAACAGCAGCAAGGAGGAACAAGTTTTTCAGCTCTACAAGCCAATAACCTTTGCCCTTCAAGGGCTTGGTGTCTGCTTGGTGTCTACTCCATTGCTCAAAAATCATGTCTGTGACCTTGCTGTTGGCTGCGGACAGTCCTGATATTTAAAGTCAAACCCAACCAAGCCAAAAGAAAATTCAAACTTTTAGATCAACTAAAAATTACATTGGAAACTCCTGATTATTTCATGCCATCAACCACGTGTACACCCTGAAACACTGTATTTTATTTCGCACTTCACCGTAATTTAACAACAATGTTCAGTGGTCAGGACCAGGAAAAGATCACATGCACTTAAAAATTTTAAGAGTAACTGACAGGCTGTTGGAGTGAATTACAGACTTTGAGCAGTGTGCGCCTACTTACTCTTGAAAGAGTTTAGGGTTTTTTTTAAGGGCCAGATAATAATTTCTACTCTATTCTTGACAAACTCTTTGCTCATATAACTCACTCCCTACTTTTAATTCTATCCAATTCTACTTTCTAAAAACTCACAATATTTTAAAAGCTGAGATAACCAGCGTGGAGTGCAGAAAAGACTCAGCACACAATTTACATATTTTCCTTATTTCATTTTTGAACTATTGTCAGAAGATTCTTCATGCCTTTCACATCACTTTCTGTGCATTGAGACATCAGGTTATATAAAAAGTTTCCTTTCACTAATGTTTTTAATTCAACTTTTCTTTCCTTGATAAATTTGATCAGACTTCAGTTCTGTCAAGTTCATTCAGTGTTTTGCACAATCCGCCATAATTTTGTTATAGCACTTGTTGTCACTGTAGAAGTTTGCTGATTTTATGAATAAATCATTACGACACTAAACAATCCTACTTGTAAACCGAGTGCCGGAGCATCTCATTATTAAAAACTGCTGTTCTCTGTTAGAGCTTACTGTTCTTTAACCACTTCTTAAACCAAGACAAGCCTTTTCCTATTATTTCAGGGCTATTTAGTATTTTAAGACTTGAAAACTTTTTGTTAAACCCAAATAAATGTAGCCTGCTGGATTGCCTCTGTCTGCTATTTTATTATGTTGTGAAAGTGTTCATTCTAGAAAGTTAGAGGTTTATGTCCCTCTTTCAGAAGACGCTTTTCTTTGACTTAAGTGATGGTTTATTCAGCTGAAATCTTCAGTAGGAAGTCAGCTCATCAGAAAACTTCAGGCACAAAGCACTCTCTGAGCCTGCTTCGTGCATGTGGGTCATATTGTCACCACCACCTTAGCACTTGCATGCTCTTGGTGACTGCCAGGCTGTCCTGCTACAGATGAGCTTCTCGCTCGGTGAGAGCCCCCTAAAACTTCTCTGAGTAATGAAAATGTACATCTAAATTAGTTATTTACCTGTCTCTGCTAGTGACTATTTCTAGGGATTTATAGCATAAAGGTGGTGCTTCTCTGAGTTTGTATCTTCCTTCTCAGCCTCAGTCCATATGCAACCAGAGGGCTCAGTACAGTGGCAAACACAGCAGTGCATCATGGCACCACGAAGCGTTATGTGGCTATAGCATATTCCTGCAGGGGAGGAGGCAAATAACTTATAAAAGCTACTTAACAATGAAGCAACTTAACCACACTGGACACTGTGATGATGTGTATATATGTAGTTGTGTTTTGTTTTCGAAAGAAAGCTTCCTTTTTTTTATTAGTCATCCATCTAAGTGAAATGACAGTGTCTTACCTCATGTTAGGTATAGAAAATACGTACTGCTTTAGCAGGGAAAAGCTAACTTAGGCGAACACTCCCAAGGTAACACTGCCTTTTTAAGTAGTGAAACCAAGGTCTGAGAGAGCTACACAACTTCATTACCTGCACCTTCACATACCTTCTGCTATATACAAGTTTTTCACTAGTTACTGTTTAAATAATAAACCTTTTGCCCCACCCAGGTTCATTAATTTTAACTGTCAAGAATCAGGTTCCCTTTCTGGTAACCCCTCCCTCTTGATTTTTCCTTTTTTTTTTTTTTTTTTCTCCTAATATTCAGTAAAAGACTGCGTAGCTTCAAAAGGATATGAACCACTTCATTTTGCATTCAGACTTCTCATCCTTCCTCTAGCTGCTCTTCCATAGGATAAGGTTTGGCTTTTTTCTGAAACTGCTGAAGCCCATCAGCTCATACCCTGTATCTTGTCAAGACACCGTATTTAATTCCCAGAACACATTCTCTGCATTCACCAGCCTCTCTTTTGAAAATGCGATACTGTTCTGTTGTGAAGTATCTGTTATAATACTAAATTAATCGAATTAAGTACTGTCAACCCACGGTACTGTCAGGGTTTTTGGCCACCCCATGACCTGATGCTTACTGGTGCAGCAAGTCATCTTACCCTTGCAAATTCTGCAGCTGGACTGCATGGCAGGTGGTGTGGGGTTCCTCCATCTGAGGTATGTGCAGCTCCCGGAGACACCCTGCATGCAGCTCAGCAGCACCTCTCGACACCCTTCAGATGTACAGCAGTGAACACACGGCACCATGCTCGGTAGTGTCCCAGCACAACGCAAAGTGACAGCACAGAAGAACAGGAGATGTCCTTTGGGGACAGCCGGGGCGCTGGTGCTGCAGCACAGCCACACTTCACTGGCTCCTGTTTATGTCAGTAATGTGGCAAAACTGGCCCGACCCTTGCGATTGCAGCTCCTCTGAAGCAGGGGGACGGACTCACCGACCTCTCGAGTCCTATTCACACGTACTTCTCTAAGCTTCCTTACTGTGGCACACACTATTTGCTTCGCATCCCCAGCTGGCCAGCTGTATTTCACACACACCGTAGCCTCGCCACGACAGAGGGATGACCCTATTGACAATAAAACCCCTTTAAACAATCCTTCTAAAAACACTTTCTGTCTGACAACCACTGCTTGGCTCCCTAAGCTGTGTTTTGGAAGGTGGCGAATAAGGCAAGCCAGCTATTTGTTTAACGTCTCTGAGCCAGAAGAGGAGGGAAATTTGCCAAGTTTTATTATGGTGGGTGGCAAACAAGATCTTGAGCCTCCAGCTGGTGTTTACTGGGGTTTTTTTTGGGTCTTCCTTGAAGATAAGACGGAGGAATAGAAATAAGTGGATCCTGCATGTTCAATTCAATTCAATTACAATAATTGGATCAGCTGTTTCTGAAAATTAGCAAATGGTAAGTGGTAATGTTGTCTGACATTTCGGTATGATCTCTAGGTTTATGTGGGCCAGATTCCTCCAACTCTCATTTAACTGAGCGTTACACTGACGGATGGTTCCACTGAGTTCACTCCTCCCACAGCAGGGAGCTGCTGGAGGGATGCCTGTGTGGGATCTACCCCAGGGACGGTGGGTGAATCCCTCAGGAGGGGAAGCTCGGCTCAGGTTTTGGGTGTGAAGCACTCTGCGTGTTGCTGGTGCCAAGTGAACACAGCCCTCTCCTCCTTCCGCACATCGAGGACGCCCGTGCCCTTCAGCAACAGCGTGCACATTTTTAAAACACAATAAACATCCAGAAATGCAGGCCAGACCCAAACCTCACTCATCACAAATTAATTTTGGAAGTGAACTTTAAAGTGCCTTTAGCTCTCAGTAAGATTTTTGCTGTGTGGATTCCAGTTGAACAGCAGAAAAATTATTAAGAATTTTTGGCGCTGTATTTTAACCAATCCAAGGAGCCCAGGACTTGGGGTAAGCGTATTTCTTCCCTTGTAAACATAAATCAACACAACTTTCTCTCATAATGCATGTATGCTAACAGCCTTTAAGTTATTGTAACAGTTTGTAGCACCAGCTAAATAGGAGTCCGTCCTACAAGCAGGGACTAGGAGGCGAACAGACTCAGCAGTGCGGGTGATGGAAAAGAAGGGTTGCACAACATTACTCACCACCAGAGGAATGGAGCAGATGACCACCACCAGGGAAGTGGCAATGAGCAGAATAACCATCTGGATCTCTGCTCCGGCCATCCGACGGAAGCTCCGGCGTCTGCGAAAGTCAGATAAACGGCTGGAGGTGGTGTCTGTCCCCAAGGACGTGCGTCGCATGAACTGGCGGTGCATGCGAATTAGGGCCACGCACACCAGGATGTTGCAGATCACGGTGACCATGATCAGGAAGGAGCTGAAGCCAGCGTACATGTAGGAATACGCCGCGTGGGTGGCCTCTTTCGTTCGCCAGTCTATGAAACACCAAGTGTAGGGGTACTGCAAGGTGGATTTGCCGAGCCCCATGCTGGGGAGGGCGCAGAACAGCACGTTGGAAGCGTAGATGGCAAAGAGCGTGAGCCCTGCCAGCTTCTTGTCTACATAGTGGTTGTAGAAATAGGCATGGTTGATGGCCAGGTACCTTTCTATAGACATGGCACAGATAATGCTGAGGCCAGAGAGTCCAAAGAAGAGGAGGATGAAGGAGCTGTACTCACACAGCGCCGGTCCTCCTGGCCAGCGGTTCTGCAGGTAAGTGGCAATAGTGACCGGACTCACCAGGCAGGTCCCCAAGAGATCGGTGACTGCCAGCCCGCAGACCAGCGTGTAGAAGGTGGTCTCCTTCTGCTCCTTCCTGGACTTGCAGAGCACCACGATGGCTATGAGGTTGCCCACCACGCCAAAGATGAACATGACGGTGGGGATGGTGGGGGGTTTCCCGCCCTCGGCCCCACTGGCCGTCCCGTTGGCGGAGCCGTTCGCAGGTGGCATGATGGTGGGGTCGAAGGACATGATGCCCGCACTGCCGCTGGGGAGCCAAGAGTGGGTCCGAAAAAGAAAAGGCAGAGCAAGGGAGGGGAGAGGCGCAAAAATAAAACTCGAAATGAGGGAAAATTTAAAAAAAAAAAAAAAAAGTAAAAAAGAAAAAAAAGCGGTGCGTTTTAGTTAAAAAAAAAGAAAAAAGGGGCGGGGGAAAATAGGGTCCTAGAAGGGAGCCGAAGCGGGGTGCCGTCCGGCAGCGGCAGCCGACGGCGCCGAGCCCGCCTCTCCCCGCGCAGACGGAGGCGCTCCGCCGCCCAGCCCGGGGGGGAGCGGGACGGCCCGAGCGCGGAGCGGAGCTCGGCGGAGCGGAGCCCCAGCCCGGCCGAGCCTCACCTCACCTCAGCGCCTCTCGCACCGACGGCGGGGAGGGCTGAGCGCGGTGCTGGGGGGGCCTGGTC
>JAOXJM010000019.1:15323748-15338922 GCA_026413425.1 Tringa solitaria | reverse complement strand
AGAGCACTAATAATTAGCTGTCAAAACATTTTCTTACTTTAGAACCCTTAAAATAATTTTCTCTAATTCAGGTCTTAGCTGATAAATTATAAGTAGACAGCTAAGTCAGACACTAGGCAGAAAAAAATCTTATCAATTAAATTCCTGTTGGGCGTAAACTGTGGTACCTTCACTGTAGTAAATTAATATCTTTTTAGAACACATGCTGGATAGGTTTTACAGGGATTGTTAGAATATACTTTGTAAATACTAGTAATTTGAAATTTTGGTATTGTGTTAGCTTTCTGCAGTTGGCTGTGTGTGGTGGTTCATTTTGTTGTAATGAGGTACGGTAATCGATGGCTGTGCTGGAAGCAGAAATAACCCAGCTTTGCACAGGAAGTAATCTGGCAGGTCCTATTCAAGCCTAGCTGTTCTGCAGATTTTCTGTGAGAGATCTGAATGCTTTTTCCATGGATTCTGACTGTAATTCTGTGATGGTATCTGTGTGCCAGAAATTTCAACAAAGCAAAAGGCTGTCTTCTGTTTTTTTTTTCTTGAGGTGTGATAACGAGCCCTGGGAATGTGTTAAATGGCCATATTCCATAGCTTTGAAGAAAGAACAGAGCTGTGCATTTCTGTTGGAAAGTTGAAACTTTTATCAAGTGTTAAAAGCTGTGTACCAAAGGCACCTGTGATTTTTGCAACCACATTAACAGTCACAGAAGTGGCTTAACTCATGGTTTTGTATGCATTCCTTTCTTTGTTGTCATACTTGACTTTGGCTTTTTTCTCAGCACCTCCTTGTAAAAGAAACTGAAGTTTCTCAGGAAAATATACTACCTCTGGACAAACTGTGTTCTCTTCTTCTGGCCTGGTGAAGCACGTCAAGAAGACTGCGAGCAATTTTGAGGTGAGATTTGTTTTCTTCTGTGAAGGTACCTGGACCATCTTTGGAAAGTGGGCAGAATCCATTATAGTATATGATGAGGCTGTATGCTACCTCTGCAGCATGAAGGCTGGCTCAGGCATGTGATTTGAGGCTAGATGTGAATTATGATCAGCTGAAAGTTTAATAGAATTTTCTTCTTGTACCATCCTGCCCACTATGGGGCTGGGCGTGAAAGTGTTTCCAGCTGTCAGGATGGATTAACAATTAGTAGTGCAATGCCATGGCTCTTTCATTGCCTAGTGGAAGAATTCTCCTAATAAATCCTGAGACTGGGCTCTTTGGGGAAGACTTTTCCTTTTTATAAAGGAAAATTATTCAGATATTATTCAGAAACTTTTTAGTACACTATCTAACTACTGTATGTAATAAAATCTTGCACAGGGTGAATTATATCACATTAAGCTTTGAATTCTGAAAGATTCCAGGATGAGGAAAAATAGTACAAACCAACAAGCTACTTGATACTATGTATAAATCAGCACCTTGGTTCTTAGAAAAATGTACTTAAGCCCACAGAAAAAAGGCTAATTTTGTGCGAATGATTCATATACAAGGTGAGTCAGTTATCTTTCACTAAGAGGACACCGACTGCAAAATCTTTGAAATAAAAACCAGCTTTAGCAAGCCTGCAGCAAATGACAAACTTTTGCAGCTGAATGCTTTTAAGAAGGTCTGCAATAAATTTTTAAGGAAGTTTTCTTGCCTGTAAATTCTCTGTTATTCCAGTAGAGGGTAGTTTATCCTCTAGGAAGCTAGGTGTGTTGAAGGAATGATCAGGAAAGGTGACTTAATGATTCCCATTTCCTTTTATTTGCGATAGGGCAATAAAAATTAACTTCAACAGACTGACCTCATCAGATTAACAAATGCTGAAGCATACTGTTAGGCTACGGTATGTTCTTAGACTGGAACTGGAAAAGGCAGCCAAATTCAACAGTAGTCCTATTTCTGTCCTGCCACCAAGCGCTTCATTTGCCCTTTAAAAATTACTGCAGTTTGCTTTTGCTGAGAACAGTTACATTATCAGCCCGATGCTTAAGAGCTACTTGACTTTCACTTGTTAGCTAGTAAAGTAAATTCAACATGAAACATGTTTTTATGCTGAATGCATAGAATCACTTCAGCTTGTTTATAGTTGCTTAAAAACTCTTTGAGATCTGGACTGATGCAATTGTGCCTGGTTTTAGCTCTTTACTCTAGGGCAAGGGTGTCTTAGCTGTGGTAGTGAGACATGAACCGCTTAAAGCCTGGTAAAAAATTTGGAATGGTTCTTCTAGTGGTGGTATCTCTCACCCTTCTTTCTACCACTGTCCCCACTGCTACAGCAGCCTATGTTAAAGGGGAATAGACATTTGCAGGTTGTCATGATAGTACCCGCCTGCATCTGCTTTCTGATATATTGTGTCATGGCTAGGAGGATACTCTATCTAGAGTTCTCCTCTTTGCTGATACATTATTTTAAATCAGTCAACAGGGAGCAGTCCTGCCAGTTAGCTTCTGTGGCTGTCGCTCCTGAAGTACGGCAGAAGCTCTTCTGATCTGAGAGCATGAGGGAGTGCAGTGACCACTGACTCTTGGAAAGCGTAGCAGGAGGAATGTGAGGATCCACAGCTGTTCTGTTGCCCTGATTCAGTGAAGCCCTATTACTGAGAATTTGTTTCCATTCAAAGCAGCATTTCAGCTTCTCGTGGATATTGGCCTTTTTACCTGCTTTCTAGAAAGACTAGTTTGGTCTACTGATTATAGAAAGAAAAGGCAGGGCTCTGAGAGCCCCACAAGGGAAAATAAGTAGGGGTCTGTACTTCAGGCTGCTTTGGACCTCTGTGGATCTTGCAGCTGGTACATGAAATTTTCAACACAGACTTTGAAAAACCACCTGACTGAATCCTAAATAATGTAACAGCAACTAATATTTATCGTTTTATTATTCTAGGTAGAAGCCTAATATAATCAATATGATGCTGCATATTTTAATTTTGAGCATCTGTATCAGTTACTCTGAAAAAAGAAAAAAAGCAGTACTCCTTTAAGAAACCTGTGAATATGCTTAGTGTCAATCATGTCCGTGGCTTCTACGACTACTTTGATCTTGGTGTTACTGTCAATCAGAGTTTTTCTCTGTGGTTTAAGGGGGAATTATTTTTTTTTTTTTTTTTTTTTTTTAAATAAATGTGTACTTACAGGTAGGCCTGTAAGTCAAATCCAGCTGTATCACTCCATGTTACAAACTTTTCCCCCCATTTTCTAATTTTTAATTTGATTTCAGAAATAACACATTATTGTTTTCTATTTATTGGGAAAAAAACACACCAGACTATATCAGGGGTTAATAATGTATCTAAATTCTTTATTTTGGAGCAATAGGAGTATAACCAATTACTTTGATTCCATTTTAAACCCCACATTCTGCATGCTCAAAGTATTACAGAAAAGGTCTTACATGTATCAGTAGAAGATTTATGTCATGCTCTCCACCAGTTATACGAGAAGCCTAGGCAAGTAATCTCTTCCAGGCCTGAGTACCAGCAATCCAAGATTGCTGTTGTCTAAACACCAGATAGACAAAAGAAGGTGGAAAAAGCCAGGACAGTTTTTCCAAAGTCACACAAAGGGTTAGTGCCAGAACTGTTACTTGCACGTCCCTTGCACTCTCAGTTGGCTCTGTTTCCTTCCAAAGTGAAAATAGCTTTGTCTACAGGAGACAGACCCATTTATAGTTGATTTAATGTTTTTAGTTTGAACTTTATACTGTTTCACTTGTAAGCAGTTTGCAAAGGACTAATGTCTGCTTCATTGACACTGTATGTGTTCACAATTAATATACTTTTAATAGGCATAAGTAAACTTCGAACCACTGCATTCTGTAATAAACAGTTCACCACTTATTACAGGTATGCATTAGCATAGTAACATTTTTGAGCAGTTTATAAATGAATCTTCATACAGATGTCTGGTATTTAAATATCCTACCCATTATTGTAGTATCTGGCTGTGGTAGAGTAGCAGAGTGGAACAAAAATGAACTCCATTGTCTTTAGAAATGTACATAGATAATAGTTTTAAATAATGCTGTTTTCTTCACCAGCTGAAAAGCCTCTCACTGTCAGGAAGGCATTCAGTGTGTTTGACATTAAGGGTGGGGGAATGTTTGTGCAATTATAAATGTTAGACTTGCAAACATGCCTTTTGATTGCAACAGCCTGAACTTCCACATGTCAACAGGAATCATAACTTTTCACAAGATAAACCTTGGTTTATATACCTTGGCATTGAGGCTGTTCTTTTCTATATAATTTCACTATGTATATCGCTAAATTGTAGCTGAATTTTACATGTGTGCACGTTTCAGATGAGACTTTTAGATAACATACGTATTCTTGACTAAACATTCAGTTGCTACAGCTACTGTATGCAGCTGTAACAGTTTTGGTATTGTGATGAAAGCTCAAATCACATTAAGTATGAGTAATTACCTGTGATCATACAGGCTTGTGATATCTTGTGCAGTGCTGGTGAGCCTGGTATTAATTTTAGGTCTGAGGTCTGAGCATTTTCAAGGAACTCTACATGATTCTTTCCTAGTTATGTAGCACAAAAGAATTGAAGTGCTCTACAGTGTCTCTGCAGTGCTTCACAGTTGGTTTTTTTTTCATTGTTGTTGTGTTTATTTTATTTTATTTAAGAACTTGAGGATGGATCTAGGAAGTCGAGTAGCTGCAGTCCTTATCTGGGGAGGAAGAAAGAAGGAAGATTGAAGCTGCCATGATGTCATGTGAAGGATTGCACTTTAAGGTTGTTTGTTTTAGTACAGTAAATGGAGTGTCCGTGTGCTTCCCATCCTTTCTTAGATAAACTGACTTTCACGTGCACGACATGTTATCTAATCCTGGAAATGATTGGGCAATTCTCAGAAAAATGCTAACTCAGGATGTATTAAGTTTTATACTAAGTATTTCTGTGATATGGGAGACTCCTTGAGGTGTGCTGACAAGAAAGGAAAAGGAAAACAATGCAAAGGAGCAGTGTGTTGTGTTGGATTATAATGGCCTTTGGAAATCTCAAAGGTTTATGCCATCTCATTTGCAATTTCTTCCTGCATGTTTATCTGTAATATGCTTATTGCAGTAATGCTTCAACCACACCTACCCAAACAGGTGCAAGTATAGCAGTGTTGTGGGACACTCTCTCTGACACCTGAGATCTGGAAGGAATGTGTGTGCTGTATCACTCAGTTCATGGACATGTATGCCATGTGGACCACATTCCTGCATAATGTCCTGATGCATACTAATTAGACACGCAAGATACTCATGTGATGTAAATCAGATAGTTTCTTGGAAATGTACTGATTCATATCACAACTGAGAATCTAACCTAGTATCCCTAATTAGGGGAAATTACAATCTGTGTTACAAATAATCTAAAATAATTTTATATATGTTCAGGGAGAGAGATAAACATAGAATGTTTTATTTTAATGAATAATAGTTAATCATGTTAATTTTATTAGTGTGATGAGAGAAGGCGTATTAGTTGTAAGACTGTGGAAAGATGGTAACTTTCAAGAAGACAGCTGGTGTACAAATTGTTGGAGGTTTGGTGATAAGACTAGAAATTATGGAAGAAAGGAATACAACAGGGGCATGCAGAGAAGGAGAGTTGGAGAAGACTTGTTTTGTAGGTGCCCTTCTTGCTCTCTGAGCTTCCCTGTTTGTATATCCAAAAGGTTTTCTTCACTCCATTTCCTTGTGAATTTCTGTTGCATTACTGCCAGTGGTCTCAGTCTGGGCTGCTCACTTTTAAACTTTGTTGCCTAGTGTCCACCCAGAATTGTGCTGCCGCCCAAGCCATAATCCTGTTTCTCCACTCTGGCAGTGCCATGTTGCTTCTAGATCTCTTCTCTAACTCGCTGGGCGCTACACTCACAAAGAAAAGCACAAATTACAGCAGCTTTGAGCTTTGCAGTGCTTAGGTGCTTAATGTTAGTGAATTAACATCATTGAGGTTGGCTGCTTAGGCAGCCCCTTTGAAAAGGAGAGTTATATGGCAAATCCCAACAAGCTGAATGGTGAGCTGCCTGGGAGAGATGTTGAAAAGAACTTCAGGTGGGGGAGTGCCTTAAGCAGTGTCATTGTCTGGAACTGGGAAACCATAGCTCCTTCAGCTCAGGATCTCTTTCCTGAAATTAGCTGTATAGCCTTTTTTGTTCAAAAACTCTTACTGTTGTGTTCCTTACCTGCCACTCCCAACTCAAGCTATGCACTAGCTCAGCAGTTAAAAGGCAGCAGGCTTGCATTTGGTTCCTTTCTCTGCCTGAGGGAGCTCTAATCAGTGTCTCCTATCTTCCAGGAAAGTATCCTGGCTATAAAATGCTCTGAGGTGGGATGGCAGCAGTGTCTCATTTTAAAAGTGTTATGTACTGTGTGGAATAATTAAATATTAATTGGGAGTGCAAAATAAGATCAGTTTATGGATTAGCTCACACATCTGGAAGTAAAGAGAGATAAGTGTTAAGCCCTAGTTCCAGAGAACCCTTACCAGTAGTCTTGCTGTCTGTCTTCAGCCTGGTTTTCTGAGGATGTCCTTGATTAGGGTTTCACAGCTGAGGGAAGCAAAGGAATGTGGAACTATCCATAGATATGAACACAAGTGAAACTGATTAAAATTAAGATAGTACTAGAGATGTCAGCTATCTTAAGCAATAGGAGCTGAGTGTGCTGATATTCAGGGTTAAGTAGCAGTGATGATGCTGAGTATCTAATTTTAGAATGTAGGCACCAAATCAAGCATCTAAATCCTACCTATAGTATGCTTATACAGATCTAACCACGCATGTCAATGCTAAAAATGTAAGGTATTTTTGAAACCCCATGTAATCTTTTGTACTGCTATCACTGCTTTGATTCTTTTTCTTTTGTATGCCTCTCTCAAACCTCTTCTTTTGTCTCCTATTTTCATGGCTTCCCATTTCCATATATGTTGCCACTTATTCTTGCAAGAATCTCTTACTTCCTTTTTGCTTGATTCCGTGTCTGAAATTGCTCCTTCAAATGCGCTACGTCATGTGGCTGTTCAAAGCTGATTATTTTACCAATAGTTTCTGTAGGTTGTTTTTAGCTTTCATCACTTCCTTATTGGAAGTGATCCTCTGATACCATATTAACCAACTTGACTAATGTATGACAATGATAGTATCAATGTTCTTTCTGCTCGCTTTTTGTTTCCTACAGGAATGAATCAATCTATTTTATCTAATTTTTATCCTAATTTTTGTTGATTATTTGACTGGATAGTCATTGGTAGCCACCTTTCGAGAGATTAACGGCTCACGCAGTATCTTACACAAATGTATAAAGATTTAAGTAGTAGAAATGTTCTGTACCAGTCACGTTTTTATCAGTGATCTGAAGTCTTCCAACATTTTGGAACTCTGCAGATTATAAGATTCTGTTCTATTTCTTTAATAATGATACTTATGACCATCAAGAAAAAAAATACCTTTTTTTCAGTTTTAGTACTGGGTCGTATGTGATGATGAATACTGATTTGTATTTTCAAGCTGTAATCTGGTATGATTTTAGTTGTAACATTCTAAGCATATAGTAGTGACTTCCTTCTTAAAAACTGTGGTGGGTATTAACATATTACTGCAAACCACATTTTTTAGCAGACTACAGAAATAGTTAAGAAGACTAAACTGCTTATGGTTGTTGGCTTTCACTGTTACAAGGCTTTGCTAATAGTGTGCTTGGTAATACACTAACAGTGGCTAAGAAAACTCCACATAAACCAAGAAATTTCTGTAATAAAATATGTGACTTCTGTACATGTCTAGTATCTAGAAACAGTTAATACAAAAGCTGATGTTGTAGACATCAGTTTCTGGATTAGTTCCAATTCAGGAAACTTAAATGCCAGAGGCATCTGTAGTGAACAGTATTTTGAAAAAGTGTGTCTGCTATTGTAGGACCTTACTGGCAGTTCTAAGCATTGTGTTTTGTCTGGGAATAAGAAGAGAATGTGTTAGAGCAATACCTAATCTTTTATAAACTATAAAATTCAGGCTAAAGTCCATTATAATAGTAACCAGAAACCTGTTTAGGTGTCTGAAATATCACAGTGTGGCAGATTAATGGGTATTTTAGTGATATGGAGAACTGCAGTCTACTATTTTAGTGGAGCAGCATGAACTTTTCAAAATACTAGTTGTTTTATCTGAAGCACACAGATATTAATATCAGGCCATCTTAAATAAAATGGATCATCATGACATTTAAAGAGCGCCAGTAGAGGTAGTTTTGACTGTATACTATTCCCACTGATTTAAGGGCATAATATATTTTCATTCAGCCCCAACATACATTATCTAGCCCTGTTATCTGTACGGAGGCAGAGTAAGAAGCATTTATTCTTTTAATGCTTTGGTTAAATGTTTGCAGTGTTACTTCATTTTTTTCTTTGTGCTACATTAAGCCAACAATAGGAAGTATAATGTATGTTTTTTATTCAGACGGATAGTCTCAGTTATTGCACTCAAGGTATTTAGCATTGCAATGATTTCTGATATCGTAATTCAAAACTGAATTAACTGCTTCTATGCTTTTTTACTTCCCATCTCCCAAACTATTTAGTATTAATGAGAAAATCTGATTCTCTTTGTGAACTTACCAATACAACGTAAAGTGGTTGTGATGATAGTCTTATGGGAAAAAGTATGCAGATATGCTTGGAAATGCCCAGTTACTAGCTTCTCTCTAATCTCCCTCTAACAGAGAAGAGGTCAGAGAGTTTCTGGTAGCCGGCCAAAAAGTTGCATCATAAGTGTTTTAAAATGACAAATAAAATTCCATTAACTGTGACCTGTTTCTATGAAAGTGTAGTGATGCACACAAGTCAAAACAGATTGAAATCATGCTGTGTTGTTCCTGTCTGGTGTTTTCAGGATATTTTTGTTATCAGAATATTTGCTAACTGTGGTTGAATTGAAGGTATGTTGAAAATGTCATCACCCATTCTCATGATGAGATGCACAGATGGGCTAAAAGTTCCATTATTTCTTTGTTAATTATTTGCCAACACGCTGACAAGCTGTGCATTAGGGATTTGAATTTTTTCTTTTTTAATCTTAAAACTTTTCATGTGTTATTCATTTCATTCTTCACTTCTGCTTTTTTAAGCACCCTCAAATTCAATTTGAACTCTATGTTTGTTCAGCTGTGTTCCTGTCTCAGAGAGACATGAACAGTGGGTAAACCTAATATAAAGTAATATGGGATAACAACTACTATAAAGTAATACTGGATAACAACTATAACAACTATAACTCAGAGTTTCTTGTTTAATTTAAAAGATTGATTATTTTTTCACCCTTTTTCTTATTTTTGGGTGTGTGTTTATAATCCCTGAAACCACTACTTTGAGTTATTGCTGGAAATAATGTTGGTGCAAACTTTATAGGGAACTGTGGAGTTAAAACTAATCCAGATCATGTCTCTTGTCTTCAGATCACCAGCCTTAATGCTGTTTCTTAACTCCAGTGAGGTGTGTGTTTTTGAGGGAGGTTGCAGAGGGGCATGAAAGAAGAACTGCATCCTAAATTTATGCTTCATTTCCTCCATGTGCTTGAATTCGGCCTGCAGAAGTTTGTTTAGCAGAGTACTTTGTAGAGGCAGTAGAACTCTTCAGCACTAATGAGGAACAGAAAGATAAATACACTTCATAATAAATTAATGTTGCTATCCACTCAGAACAAATTTTAAGGAGGCAAATGAAAATTAAATATTTATAAATGAAATGAACTGAATTGCAAAACAAATTTCAGTCCTTAAGAGGAAGGGGAAGCCTTCTGAAAGCTAAAACTGCTGTTACAGTAACTGGAAGGCTCAAATATTGCACAAGAGATTTAGACTGACAGCAGATGAACAGTTTAGGGAAATGAACAACTGAGCAGCCCTATTTCCAGTAGACATAATAGACTCAGCAGATTACTTGTGGAGATAATATCCGCAGAATTGGAGGGCTACTAAGGCATGTAACTTTTTGCCAGATTTAAGCCTTAATGAACTATATTTAAAAAGCACAATGAAAGATGCTGCTACTCGTTTTAAGAAAGGAGCTCAGACTTTAGTAGAATTTATCTTCTCGGTACGAGTATACTCTTGCTCTTTGCTTTTCAACTTGCTATTTGATCTTCAACTTGTTCCTGAGCCTTTGCCATGATGACTGGATGCTTTCTTTTTGCTAAAAATAACTTGCAGTTTAAGAAAAGTTTAACAAAGAAATTACTTGATGTCCTGCTGAAAGCTGCATTTCAGAAAGTTTTATCTAGTTTATTTACACTGATAACTTAAGCCCTTCAGCTTTAGATTGTTGAAAGGCAGACCTTTGTGTCCATAAAGATTAGATCACAAAAGACTGATTAATATGGAGATTTTCACCCAAATAATGACTCTTTGCAGACCTTTACAAATCTATACTTCTTGATTTATACTGTAGGGATTGATAGAAATGATAATCTATTTTGTATGGTGTTTAGCTCAGGATGACAGACTAAAGATGTATCTGAGAGGAAATTCATTGCTTCTTTTCAGTCTGGCCTTTCAATGATGCAATGAAGAAGAGACACGTTTTGAAATATCTCCTCTGTTAGGTAGCCTCAGTTTTGCTTTCCAGGAATGTTTCCCTGATAGTCCAGAATTTTCCTCTTTCTCTTTTGAGTCAGAGGACTACCTGTGTCACCAATTCCTTGGTAATTATAAGCTCCTCCCACAAATTTCCTTGTCCTTTTGCTTCTGAGTAATGCCTTCTCTCTTGCTCTTTTTATTGTTTCTTTCCTATTTTTTTTCTTTCCTTTTATTTTTTTTTTTTCTTTTTATTTCTTTGTGCCAAAACATCTTCATTTGTCAGGGGCTCCTGTGAACACTGAATCCTCTTGGGTTTGCCTCATGTCTCTGGTATCCCTGATCATCTGGATCTCCTTCTCCTGGACACTGTAAACCAGGAAAAATACCTAGTGCTCTTTGTTTTACCATTTCCAGGTTTGCAAATACAGATGTGCTCCTATTGCCACACTACTTGGTAGTGTAAATATTTTCTATCTATACATTGCTTATAATACCTTTTGTTTGGAAAAGCAGTACTGCTGTGGTTTTTTATGAAGTTATACATTCCTGAATGAGACTTGAAGATATGAAAAAGATGGATTTTTTTTGTGCCATGAATTAATTTCTGGCATTAAAATAATGAGACAGGTAGTACTGAGACAACCGGAGAACACTTTAGTACTGAGTACTAAACGTTCAGTAATCATATTTTTTGGATAGAGCATTTCTTTTACAATCCAGTATAGTTACCAGATTACCCTGTAATCAGGGCAATGGACAACATCCTGGATCAGAAGTGAAAGCAACCGAATTGACTAAAGTGGGATTGTCATTTTAATTGCATAATATTGACTACGTGTCAGCAGGAGAGACGAAGAGGAGGGATATCAGAGGCTCATGGATGGATGTTACCATGTAAGAATGCCAGCTATTTCAGGGGCTTTATTGCTTTAAGCATGTGAATTGGGAGTAATTCGACTGGGAAAGAGTACGGCTATCTAAAAGAGCAATACTGAGACCCAGGTTTCAGATAAATGTTCTAAGAGGTAATACCAATACCTTATATGTTTGCTGCCAGCTACAGAGTTCTTGGGCTGGAGGATGGACAGTAAGGGTAGAGGGCAGGGACTGAAGTCTTCCTATAAAGGGCTTCAAGAACTTTGTGCCAGTGTCAAACTTGATGCACTGTGGCCTCACGGTTGTCTAGTATGCTTGAAGGCCTAAATTTTGTAATATTTCCTCTGGCAAAGCTACCTGTATGTCCTTGACATTAACAAGGCCATATATAGCATGCTTTCTGTATTTTCTCAGCCACCATCATATTGATTTACTCAGGCAGACTGTAGTTTTGTGGTTCCTGGGAGTTTCTTGATCTTTGCCTCTCTTCAAAGAGCAAGAAGACCAGGGAGCATATTGTGAGTCCGTTTGGTATCACCAGGAATTAGCATGGTGGAAGCCCAGGAAGATGCACTCTGTAAACTCTAGGACACAGAAGTAATTTGGTGTTTGTGTTGCTAAGTTGGCTGCTGGGAACAGGTTTCAACATGGGCTGACATGGGCTGGAGAGGCATGAAAATAGCTCAGAATGCAGCTATAGCCATGTAAATAATGGGTCTTGCAGCAGTGAGTCACATACCAGTTTATCAGATACATTCATGTATGGAACTGTGTCCTGTGTATGACTTGGTTTGCACCAAAGCCTGCTGACCATTTATAGGAAATCTGGAAAGTCTGGTGCTGTCTTCTCAAGCCTTGTAAACAGCCTCTGAAGTCTTACAAAAATTGATGGAATTTGAAAATTCTAAAATAAAGTTTTATTTTATGTATATTTATGTATCCTCAGTCTTAGAAAAGCAAAGTCTACTCTTTCATCTGAAATATAACAAATTTAATTTGTTTACCATGAAGATTTTTTGTTCTGGGGTAACTCTGTTATTAGGTAGTAGTAAGTAGAAGAAGAAGCCATCCTTCCATATTTTTTTTTTAAGGGAAGAGTTTAACTTTTAAGAACTCTTACATTACCTTGAATATCAAATCTCAAAAGATATAACATAGGAATTGCAAAAATGTATGCACCAGATTGTTTTCACTACTTTCTGATTTATAACATTTTTTGTTTGCTCCAGAGGTATGGAGTTATTTGTTAAAAATATTCCATGGAGATTGTCTCATTGTGCTTAGAAATCCTGCAGGACCAGCTTTCAGGGTTTTCAAATTTAGGAACTAATAATACTACAAATAATTAAAGTTCTAACAAAATAAAATCATGGAACAACTCAGCAGGGAATTAGAAATTCCATACAAAAGTCATTAAGTGCTTTTTTTTTTTTTTTGCAACTTTCAGGTTCCGTAACTATTAATTCTGTAGAAGCTATCTAAAGTCTTCTTAAATTGTTACCCAGAAACTTTCTAAGGTGGAACTCAGTTGCACATGAAGTTTATGATTTTAGTTTCTGAAATTTTAAAGATGGGTCTAGCTGGCTACACTAATACAATAAAGGCAAGGCCAAATGCATCATACATTTAAAGGCTTGCTTTCTTTTTCTTATCTTCACTGGAAAAAAGGTTTGCAAAAACAGCCAAATGGTATGTAATAAAACAGCTTGCTCCACAAGCACTGTGGGAAAAAATCTCATAACTATGCTGTATGGACTATGGGGAAATTAGAGACATTTAAGCAGGTTTAGATATAATTTCATTAGTCTTACAGTGTTGTCTAGGTTTCTTCTGTAATGAAGGGGCAGTCTGGAACTGCCTCCTCTTTTAAGTTAGAGTTTTATCACAATTTAAAATGAAACAGGATGCTGGCTGCTGTTCTCCACATACAGTTTTTTTTTCTGTAGGTGTTTGTTGACTCACATTTGGTTTTATGTTTTTGAAATATTGTTGCCTGGAGTGCTTTCACCTGAATCTGGAGGTTAATTTCCACCTTAATCTGTTTCCTGATCTCACTGAATGTGAACATACAAAGGCCTGAAGGAATTTGCAGCTGAGGGAGGATGGGGTTTTTCCTTCCAGCAGCAGCCTGAGTTTAAGAGTTGATAACTTACTGAAACAATATGCTTTATTCTTAAATGGTAAAATCAAGTGTGATCGGTCCTGCTCTCAAATTCTGTGTTTTAATGCATGGTATTACGGAAGGGCGAACTTGTGGTAGGATATGGACAGATACCTCTAAGAAAACAGCATTAATTTAAAAATCAATTTCCATTACATTCCATGACACATCCATAACAACTTGCTGTTGTTTTAAAAAGCGCAAGATGTTAAAAACAACCTTATAGAAAAATGTTTTGATTCTCTGCTTAGTTTGGGGTGTGTGTGTGTTCTTTTTTTTGTTTAGAGTTCTTTCTGAAGGAGCAGTTGTGATGTTTCTGTTCGTTAGTCAGTTATACAGTAATTCTGCTGGTCTTTCTTGGCTGAAAAATACTATTCATAATACAAAGCAGTCATATGGAATATAGATGGACATAAGCATTTACTTAAGTTCCCGTTGCTTTTACTGTCCCATCTACTGATGAATATCACTTCTTGCTTGCAAATTTATAAACTAACCCTACTAAGTTGCAACAATAAACTCAGTTATCAGCTGAATGCACTATATTTATGGGAATCTGTTTAATTGATTTAATTGTTTATCTTATGTAATTTGATTTATCTTTTAAAAAAACATGTTGCACAAATGAAATTATGATTTTATTGTCATTTAAGTTTATTTCCAGTGAAACTGTGGAAAATGGGTTTGATTCTGCAAACTGCTACCCATGTGAATAACACCATGAAATTAACAGCTAGAAAATGTGCCAAACTTCACAGGGAGCCCATAGTCTGTGTCTTTAAAGTATAAATGCTGGATCCAGTACCTTCAGGATTATTGTCTTTGGGTTTAATTGGGAAGACACTACACTAAGTTAGTTCCGGTATGTGTAGCTCCTGTTTTTGCCTTTAATCTCTTTGAGTTTTTTATTGTTGTTTCCCTGATGGATTTGGTATCATTTCCCAGCTGCGTACATTTTCTTTTAATTTTTACCCAACAGCTTTCAGAAATCTGCAAGATATGCGAAGAGGAAAAATTGTGGGTTTGCTTTCTGCAATGTGTTTGTCCAAGAAGAGTTTGCAAACAATCTTTTTTTCAATGGAAAAAATACATTTTTGATCTTAGTAGGAATGTGACAGCACCTCAGTTACTGTAACTAAACCAGCATTATACGGTATTCATTTACAAGAAAACCTGGCTTTTTTTTTTCTTTATATGGTAAGGACTATAAAGATACTACTCACTAATCAGTGACTGGGATTGAGTTTCAGCTTTAGCTTGCAAACTTATTCCAAGGAATAGAAAAGGAATAGACTGGGGAATTTTTCTTATGGACATGTCTTCTGGCCGGATGTTTTTTTACCATGGAGGTAAACTCTGTGTGTGTGCTTTGGCTCTTGTTTTCAACTGCTCAATCTGGAGAAACAAAATAAAGGGAATAAGAGGCTTAAAGAAGTGTACTTTTGACCTGAAGATAGCTACTATAGAGCTTCCAATTTTCACCGTACTAAAGAACAAAGAGACTTCATTGAAGCACTGGGTAATAAAATGAAATAATGGAAAATGAGCCTGTGAAGTTAAAATAATTGTAATGATACAATACT
>JAOXJM010000019.1:15300299-15323648 GCA_026413425.1 Tringa solitaria | reverse complement strand
ATGATACAATACTCTGTGGACTATGCCAAAGCACAATGGGATGATTTGTTCTTAGTTTTTGTTTCTAGTGTCCTCTGTCATTAAACACATCTCACCAAAACATTATCTCAGTATCAGAAGACAATATTCTTAATGTCTATCCTATGTGTGGTAATGCTGATTCAAAACTTTCTTGTCCAAACTCTTAACAAATTTATATTGGCCCTGCAAAAGTCACATTTTCAGCAATTTATCTACAAAACTAGAATTCTTGCTCATCTTGTTCAATATTAGCTGGGTCAATTTACCCTTGCCATTCAGACTGAACTTATTCATGCATGTGAGGTCACATTAATTCAAATGGGACTAAAATGTGTGTGACTGTTCTCTGGAAGAAAAAAGAAACTTTCTCAGTTTCTTTGATAGTGGAAAATCTGTTTGGTTTATTCTGTGCCTTTTTAGAAGGTAAGTTCATCAAATTCCAGAATTACCTTTTTGTGCCTTACGACATTTGTATGTGTGATCATTCTAAGACAGTCGTTCCAGCAACTGGTATTTTCATCTCAAGATGCAAAGAACATTTATAGTTAAGGAGATATTTTCTGTCTGTGTTACATCCGTGAAGCTACAACTGTATTTTCAAAGTTTTTGAAATTCTTATCTTCTTGTTTATCTGTGATGTGTTAGCAGCCATTGTCTGTGTTATCTTTCTATTACTGATGACAGGTAGAAACATCTTTACAAAAAATTGTTTGAAAGCCTGGTTTTACTGAGTCAAAAGGAGCCACAGCTGTTAACTGTAATGGGACCAAGATTTTGACATCAGCATCCTCTTGGAAGAGGATTTGCACTTAGAACAAAACCATCTTAAAATTCTTTTTCAGAATGAATTTAGTAAGGATCAGCACAAAGGCTTAAGTGGAACATAAAGACAACAGTTTAGTCTGGCTCTGGACCTGAACATTCCAGAGATATATTTCAACCTCTTTAAGCTATATGGCAACATTCTTGATACTTACTTGTCTTGTTTATAAACAATTTCAGCACATGATAAATATTGGAAATACTGCATAGAAGAGACTATTATTGTTGTTGTTTTAGAGATAAACTATTGACTTTCACCTCTAGCTTAAATTATATGATTCATTTCCATAATTGCCTTTGGTCTCAGTTATGATTATGGTATTGGTCATTGATCTCCAATACTGGGTAAATGCCATTTGTGTCTGGTAACAATTTTGGCGATCTCAGAGGTAGAAAAACATACAAATCATTGAACATGTTTATATCTAGGGGAGCTATTCTTTTTTTTTTTTTTAATTTTTAATGTGCTATTTTGGAAAAACGTAGTATTACTAGGTTACTGTTTCACTTGACAGCTGTGTTGCTTCAATTTTTTCTCTTTTAATGGCTTGGACTGATGAGTGTCCCCATACTAAAAGAGTTAGATGAATGCAGTAAAGAAGGAGTTGGTTTAGCTTAAGTAATATGAATGTATTTTGATGGTCCCACTTATTTGGACAACTGCTTTTTGTTAGCATTGTTTCATTGTTGTTTGATTTTGAAGAGTTATTCTGGAAAGAATATTGTCGAATAAAGCCCATACAAGCATCAGGTATACAAACT
The DNA here is from genome assembly GCA_026413425.1 of Tringa solitaria. Lineage (NCBI taxonomy): Eukaryota > Metazoa > Chordata > Aves > Charadriiformes > Scolopacidae > Tringa > Tringa solitaria. Next base: position 15,322,043 of record JAOXJM010000019.1, on the reverse strand, counting down.
TTGCACTTGACTGAGACAAGTTTGCTGTTTATTCCATTTTCCTTTTATAGCAAATGTTGCTTGTGAACCAAACAAAAGCATTTGTAGGCTTTGATTCAACAAACACAGCTGGCGTTTGCATCCTTGAAGTCACTTGAGTTGCTTATTATGTTGAAGTAAGCACATGTGACTTCTGCTGGGTTGAGGCCCTAAAAATATGTCTGAATTTCCCCTCTGTCCCTTCCCCACCTTCATTATATCACACAATTTCTATAATTCTACATTTTAAGAAGAGCGCTATAGCCCTGGATCTTCCCTCTGATCGCCTCACCTTCATAAAGAAGTCTTTGCATCAGCCTTCCTGCAAATGTAGTTGAATTTATTCATACACTGAGGGAAATGTGATTGTGGAAATGGAAAACAATGTATAGAGGCAACAGACTAATTAATTCTTAGAATGGGATATTTTCATCCTTAACAGTTGGAAAGAACGAAATAAAATCAGAAAATTTTTGGTTTTGTTTTTTAATTAATGATGGGCAGAAAGGTGGTATGTCTGTAGAAATCTATATTATGACCCAAGAAGAAAATTCCCTCTTGTTTAGAGAATGTATGTAAGAGCTATAGATTGTCTTTTATTGAAAGAAAGGTTTTTCGCCAAGAAGGAGGATTGGTTTTGAATATCAACACTTAATATTCCCAAAATAGCAGAATCTCACACAGGAAATTAATTAAAATCATCACTTACAATATAAAGATGTGTAGAGTCATCTTGGAGTGGGTAGATTTCCTGTGTCCTTTTACATACTAGCTGCAATAAAATAAGCATTTTTATTTTCTGTTTATGAAATTAAAGCTCATGCATTTTTTTTCTATGAGTAAGATTTATGGCTAATGTAGTAAAATGTGCAGACCAAACTGAGTCATAGCATTCCCTATAGTGAACAGTACTATAATGTGTGGATAGTACCATTGTCATCAATGGGACTATTCAGTCTCAGGAAGTGTTGTATAGACAGGCTTTACAATAGTCGGATCGGTTGGAATTTGTTCAAGGGGAGTATTTTAATACTGATTTCTGACAAAATTAAACTGTCTCATTCTGAGAGGTATGTTATGTAAGTTTAATTTTTTTTCTGTGCTGCTTATGTTCTGTGCTGTTTATGTCAGAAAATTTGTGCGTACGTATTGGCAATTTCGTCAGAGTTCATTTGGTATCTGTATGTTCACCCAGAGCCTCTACGTACGTAACACAATATTAATTCAAACAGCCTCAAAACTGAAACAAGTTTCTGCATGATCTTCCTCCCTTTTTCCTGGATGAGCTCAGACCTCCTTTCTTGTGTAATGGATCAAAGTGATCTTTTGTTGCATTTGAATACTTTAAATGGTCTGTGTGGCGCCGGAATATCAATATTAATCAGTCACCAACATGGATCCATACAATCTGTGTATGGAAGAGCAAACTGTACAGTCCCTCTGGAATGGAATATTATCCTTTTCGTATAGTTTTGGAATGGATCTGTTCAAATCCTTTGGGTTACCAGTGTTGTGACATATGACTTAACAATACTTGCTATTTTGTTTTCAAGAAGGCAGTGGGACATCACTTGTAATCCAAGGTCAAATATTGTTACAACAGAAGCTGATGGTAAGGTTTGCGTTGATGTTTGTGGCAGAATTAGGCCCTGAACCATCAGAATGTGGTTGTCATTGCACTAAGTAAATCTTTCACCTGTGGTGTCAGCTTTGATCCCGTGCCACACAGCCCTCCAGTAACTGGCTGATGTTGCTTATGCCTCACCTTGTTCACTTTAGAGAGGATGCCCTCATACAGAGCTCTAAGGAGGACTGGAAGTAGGAATGAGATGTTCTCCTGAACAGGAGCTCTGCCTCTTAAACACCTACCCAGCTTTTTTGAATGTAATAGTAAACTGGGTGGATGGATATTTTCCAGCCTATGCTCTTCCAAAATAACACAAAAAATTGAGGACAGTAACATAGAGGGGAGAAACAAGGAGTATGTATTAAAATAGATAATAAGTATACATATCTGAATTAGGGGAATATAAAAACTTGTAGAATCCTGAACAAGTAAATACTGTTCCCACTAGCTTTTATGGCAAACTTCCTGTTTATTCATTATGGCTAGGAATTTACCTTGAAACAGAAGTTGAGGTTGAGGTGCAGAGAGAGATTAATTGGCAGTAGCTGTACTTGTCAGCAGTGAAAGTGTAAATGCATTTTCAAATGCACGCTATTATCTGGAATATATGGTATGCTGCGGTGTGCTGTGGTAGCACACTGTGTGCCATATGCCTCACCCTTTCATGTTACTCCCCCTCATTTTTAATGACTCGTTCTGTATATTAAGTGTGGAATCTATTCCAACAGTGAGACTGGCACATTCTTTACACAGCTGAATTGACACGTCTGAAGCTGCCTCTGGCTACTGCTTACAGTCTGCCTTGCCTTCCTTTCATGGAGAGTATTTTTTGCCTAATTTTAGTCATGCAAATACCGCAGTATGATGTTGTCATAAGTCCTTGCGCAGTAGAAGGCGGCGGTCTACCTTCTTCTCCATATATGGCTTTTATGTTGTTGCCATGTACCGGCTCTGATGTCACCTGAATATCACATGCATTTAATTTTGTGTGAACTAAGCATATTAGAGGGGAATAAAAAGTTTTTCTGCCAGAGAGAAAAATATCTTTCCACTTAGGACTTCTGCAATGACAGTAATAAAAAATACTAATAATGAATTGTATTTTATTTGACGTTCCTCCTATAGTAAAGAAAAAATACCACCAAGACTTTAGAATAACACAGCTCAGATGCTGGTAATCAGGGACAGGGCTCCAGAAGCTGCTTTGTGTGAGCAAGCAGTATTAGGACATCTGCCTGGCACTAGAACTGGGTCTTCTCTGCTGCTGCATTGCTGGAATAGCTGTCACTGTGCTCTGGGACAGGCCAGCCGACCCTTTCCCAGGCAATTCTTGGGCAGGATTTGGCAGTTGGCATTGCTCAACATCCATTCCCAGGTTGTGTCCTGTCTGTTTTGCAGTCTAAGGCACTCAGCCTAAGGCACTTCAGTAGTAGAGACCCAATCAGTTGCCATTTGCCCTCAGTGTCACAAAATGGTCCTGGCCACATTTGCTTTGCCTATATATACATATATATACATGTCTACGCAAACAAACAAACACAGATATATATAGCAAGGGAATCTTACTCCTTTCAAAAGGAGATTTGCAAAGCTGCATACGCATTTACCAGTTTAATTTGAATAGCAGTGGGACCTAAAAGTGTAATTCCTGTTAGTATCCCTGAAAGTTGTGCCTAAAAATCTTTTAATCCTTCGTATGCACACTTTGAAATCTAAGTTAGTTTTCTAAGTGCCTTTGTTGAGTGTCAAACTATAGTCACTCTTAGAGTCACCTTCTGGACTGAGTTCCTGTTTTCCCACCTGTTTTTAACATGTTAACTCAGTTTCAATGCTTGGGAAGTGTGCCTCGACTGAGGCCTGTGCCAGGACACCTTTGCTGTCGTGCAGATATAATCCATTATAAACAAAGCATAATGTATTACATTTTCACCTTCAAATAGGTTAGTTGGTGCTATGAGAAGCCTAGAAGGAGCTTCCTTAGCTGTGCTTGACCTCTGACAGTTGTGTATTCACATCTCTGCCTTAGTAAATCTACTTTTTTTCCCTATTTATTTAGATTTTATAGGTGTGTTCAAGGCATCCGTCTTCCTTCCATGGTCAGCAACTTTAGTTTAGTTTAGTTCCTGTTATTCTTAAATTCAACTTTGATGAATGGATTTCGATAATGCCTTACAAAATGCTTTTCACTGCTTCTTTCCGGTGGTGGTATGCCATTTCCTAACAGCTTCTGTCTTTGCTGATGTACAATGCACTTCACTCCTTCATCTCTCGCAGACAGAGAGAAGGGGCTGGAGTAAGATCAGTGGTTGGTCTAGTTTAGCAAGCTGCAGTCAACTTTGGCCATTGCCAGGTAGCTGAGGAAGTACAAGAAATTGCTTGTAAAGCAGAGGGTAATCTGCCTCCTAGATTTGGCTTACTCCTTATCCCTAATTGGTTTACTGTTTCATCCAAATTTTGTTAGCACTCTGAAGTTCTTTAATTTTTTCTTTTAATTGCTTAATAACATTTAGAAAGAAAATGACTGAGTACAAGTACTTGGCTTTAATCACATTTATGCTTTATACAGATTAATTATGTGTTAGATGTGAAGTATCTCCTCTTTTGTTTTAAATTTGTACTGTTTTCATATCAATTATTGACTTTGTTCATGTGTCATGAGGCACGAAGAATGAAAACCTTTATTTGCTTTCTCCATACTTCATCATAGTGCACATTTGTCATGGAGAGTCCGTTCCTTTCAGAAGATAAGTCATTCTTTTTCGGCCTTTCTGATTATTGTATATGATGTTTCTATCCCTTTGATCATTTGCATTGCTCTTCTCTGAATCCTGCCTAGTTCTGCAGTATCCTTTTTGAGACCGGGTAATCAGAAGCACATACAGCATTCCAGATGAGACTCCACCACTGATTTGTATCACAGCATTACAATGCTTTCTGTATTATTCACCATGCTGTTTCTTATCCTTCAAAACATCATGTCTGCTTTTTTACCACAGCTCAGCATTGAGCTGAAGTCTTTAATGAGTTTTCTACAGTGATACCAGACTATTTTCTTAAGTTCACACAGTTAATTTAGGATGATGAAAGTATGCTCTTCCTTTTTTCTTCTGTCCAATGTGGGTTATTTTGTACATACTAACATCGAGTTTCATTTGCTATTTTGGTGATTACTTTGGTTTCTCTTGTAAACTTCTCAAAGTCCTGCCTGGACTTGACCACCCTAAATAACTTTGAAGCACCTGCAGTTTTTTCTTGCTTACTACTCAACCTTTGTTCCAGTTTTGTTTCAGTTATGCTTAAAAAGAAACAAACAGCTTGGTCTTGTACTGGTCAACTTTTTCAGTAAAGAAAATTGACTACTTATTACTGTTCTTTTATTTCTGTATTTTAGACAATTTTGATTTATGACAGTACTTAGAGCTCACACATTTATTATACTGTTTCTCTGCTGACATTTTGAAAGGGACTTCATTGAAGCCTCTTTTGGTTTGGTTTTTTTCTTTTAAATTAAGGTGCCAACCAGCTCATGCATTCTGTGCTCTATTGATTCATAACACATGAAGTCCTGGCTTCTCAGACTGCTGCTGAATAAATCTACTTCTCTAATTATCACCCTATTCTCATATTTTTGAAAGGTGAAAAGAAGTTCTTGCAGTTTAGTAGCAGAGTAACAGTCATAGGAGACGGGGCAAAGCGTGGTAAATAAGTTGTCATTCACATTGTTTAACCTATTTTTAAAGACCTCAGATGATGCCTCTCAAGGCATTTTTGTCACACCAGACCTTAACCTGTCCTTACAGTTACAAAGTTTTCCTGAAAATTTTAAGGTTTTCCATTTACTTAAACCTAATAACTGCTCCAGAAACTTAAAACAATGGCTCCTTTGCCTATCATCAAAGACATGGAGGTCAGATGATTCCTCTTTTTTGCATTACCAGAGTATCTGTAATTTGTTTTTATATTTTACCTTCACTCCTTCCTTCCTTAGGATAAACATTCTCAATCTTTTTTCCACAGATCATGCTATCTAGGTATTTAATTAGTACCATTCCATGCTGTACCATTTCCAGTTCATAACTTCTGTAAAATGCAGTTCCACAGACTGGATGCAGCTGACACATTTACAAAGCTGAGCAGAGCCAAAAGACATAGTCACATACAGCTTATCTCAGGAAGGCAGTTTCAAGCATCAAAAAGCAAAACCATCATGAGTGTCAGAGGGCAGGAAAGCCCCAAATCTGCTGTTTTGTTCACTGACCTTCCAGTATTGGTGTTCCCAGATACCTGTCATCAGCTGACATCTTTGAAATGCAATTCCCTCCTGGAACTTTGCTGATCAGGAATGAAAAGTGTGCTTGTTGGCTAGAGGTGCCAGACTACCCTCAGCAAGTTTGGCTTTATTTACTTTTATTTGGCATTCTATATTATAATCCCGTTAAACATCCCAGCTGCTGTTCTCATTGTAAAAGTATTACTGCAGTATTCTACGCAGTGTTAAAGAGTCTGTGAGAAGCCTTTGCTAATCGTGTTGATTTTTTTAAACAGCTTTCAAGGATGAGATTATGAAAAAGTAAGAGTTTGTTTTTATTTTCTCGGTGGGAAGATTCTTTGTCTTCTTCATTTGGGAGGTGATGAGGGTAGAGAAGAAAAATCTTGGGCCCATACCTTCACTTGTGTAAATTATCTGCTTAAAATTGTTTCAACTTTTTCATAAATAACTAGATTACAGTTATTGACATACCTCCTTTTTTTAAATTGAAATGGAGGAATTACGTGAAAAAATATAGCAATTACTTTACAGATTGTACATAATTAAGTTTGTCTTTGAAGAGAAGTGGGAAAATTGTGGTACAGAAAGCTGGTTTTATATGGTATGCATCAGAAGGAAGGGGATTAGATTGTGATGTATTTTTTACTTTGTAATTTTAGAATTCACTCTATTTATTTGAATCAAAAAAAGCAGTCCTATAATTGAAGCGTGTGGTCTGCAAGTATAGCTACTATGCTGTCTGTGAAGTGTATTGTGCTTTGACAAAGAAGACATGGCACAGCAAAGAGGCAGAGTTTGTAGAGTGGTGAGAGAGGAGCTTTGCCCACAGGAAAAGGTTTAATGAATGAAGTGAATAAAGAATGCTACTGTGATCCTGAATGAAGAGCCACTGTGTGCATTATTGAGCTGTCCAAAGTTGTTCTGCAGATGAATACCAGCCCTTGCCTTGCCAAAGTTGTCAGCTGGCCTACACAATAAGGATGAAACTAAAAGAATGAGGCTTTGCTGAACTTCCTGTGCTTCTCCTACAGCTCCTAATTTTTTAAATTTTTGAAACAAGATAAATAGAACTGAACAGTGTCTTGCAGGTGACAGTGCAGCATTGCTTTCTGCAAGGCTTTTATATGTCTTTGAACATTCTTGCTTTTTGTTTTCCTTTTGAGACATCATTACACATTGACCAGCATTCTTAACTAGTCATTCGTGAATGACAGTTAACTGAGAAGCAAAAAATGTTCAGATTAGGCCATTTTTGCTTTGAATGGCACAGTCCTGAATTTTATTTGTTGCTCCTCATTTCCTTGGCTTAGTAAAGATCCTCTGATACTTTTCACAGCATTTGATCTTGTTTATCTGCAACACTGTTGTGTCATCTGCAGATTTTGCTATTGCATTGCTCATTACTTTTTTTCAAATGACTCATTTAAGTATGGAAGATTGGATGTCCCACCTTCAACTTGGTAATATATTATGTTTTTTCTATGTGCTTCTTTCACGTTCCGTCTGTACCATACCAGTGTTTTATCAGCTGCTCACCCTGTATGAAAGCTGCTTTGTCTGACTTGTATAAAGTTGTTCTTAAATGTTTACTTACAGAATTAGTATTTTGCTGTCATTTAGGTCTTGACAAGGATTTCAGGATTGCCAGAGGTTAATTAGCCTAGGCTCTGAAGTTTCACCAATTTTTTTTCAGGCATTCTTGCGGAGAAGGGGAGGAGGAAATATCTGTGTGGAAGTCTTAGGTATGACAGCAATTCACACCAGCAAGCCCAACCTGAATTAAGTAGTTCTGAGGGTGATAACCACATAACTGTGGTAGTTTGGAGCTGAGCATGCAATGCTATGTACGTCTGGAAAATTTTATAAATCTCAAATGACCATCCAGCTAGATATAGTTCCCTACTCCAGTTAGTATTATTTCCAAGTCAGCTAGTTACTGTACATAAGCTGTAATCATTCTTTTAAATGCAGTCTAAATACCATGGAACATTTTGATAACACCATCAGAGGATTTCCATTAGGACAATATGATCAAATTTATCTTTTTTTTTTTTTCCCCCAAACTATGTAGTTATTTTTGGGAAGTCTGCATTACAGTTCTGCCATCTGTTCCATGGGCTTGTGTACTATGCATAAACTTGGCTAGGTAGTTACTGATTTCCTGCATTTCAACATGAACTGACGTGCATATATCTCTGCTCACACCACTTGGATTTGAAAAGTCTAAGAATTGTATTACACCCGAAGTATTCCTATTATAGCCTGGGTAATATAAGTTAGATGTCCTTTGCACATGCTACACAGTACATATTTGTTCAATATGATATGTTGTTTATAAATCCAGTTGTATTAACATTTACCATCTGTTTTACTTCTTGCATAGTCAGGTGATGTGGCTGTCTGAGAATCAGTGAATTATTTTACCTGGCAGCTTCATCATCTCTGGTTTTCTGTGCATGAGTCTCCACTCCCTTTTCTAAACATATCCTGCTAGTCTTGTTAACTGTAGAATTGATTTTTATCACCCATCAGCTCTATTAAATATGTATAGATGCCTTTTCAAAGATAAAATTGTCCTGCTTTTCACCAGTCTGAACATCTGTGAATTTTGGCCGTCTGCATTGATTTTTCACCCTTAGGACAATTTTTCCTGAAAGGGGACATTAATGCCTAAAGAACATACTTATACAACAGAGCTTGGCAGTTACAACGGTGATTACTACAATTAAGAAAGGAGGGTTCAGTGCATAATGCACAGGTAAACACATTCAGAATTAACTGCTCAGCATTGGGTTTAATTTTGTGACCATGTCCCAACCGCTAGCGTTTTGCATAGCTCTGAAATTTCATTAGCTCTGTGTCAGCTTGTGGTTGCTGAAGACATGACCCAAGGTGTTCAATATTTATTTTTCAGGAGAGGACTCTGACTTATGGATTCTGCTGGTCTGCTTTTTATTTCTTTCCTACAACTAGCTTTCAGCAACTAGCCTTGCCTAACTGTTGTCTCAAAACTCACCCCTGTATTACTAAGAGCCCTCTGTAATTGTGGCACAAGACAGTGCCGGGCAAATGTCCTTTAATATACATCTAAGGACATTGGTTAGGATGTCATTAGCTTAGCAATAGCCATGATAACCAGCTTTCTGTGAATTAGAATGTTGCCTTGAAGAGCAGCATGCTAGTGCAGCGCACTGCTTGCAGTACTGGAGTTAGTTCATTTGGAGGTATTTAATTTCTTTTTACATGGCATTGCTCTGTCTGTATAAACACGCTTATTGTACCTCTCTTCGAAACCTGACTTTAATGCTTAGCTCAGTCTGCGCTTCCCGACCTTTATTACTGTCTGTTTCTCTGCCTCTCCTGGAAAAGATCATCCTTTCAAATTCTATGGAATTGTGGAAGAGGGTTTATGCTATCATGTGTGTTAGGTATTTCATTGTGTTTGGACAAAATACATTTAGCTGATAGTATTTTTTAACCAACATATTCCAAGATAGGTCGTACTGCAAATGCTTAAGATGAGGATGCCATAAAGTTCAGCTGTATGGTGTTCAAATACAAAATTTATCTTGTTACAAAAGTACTCCAAGATTAGAAATATCCATTCAAAAAATCATATGTTTCAGCAATTACTGTTTCAGCTCCATGCCTTTTTCCATTATGTGTTCCATGATGATGGCCTATGAAAATACCCTTGCTTTTTTAGGTTTTTGATGACTGCAGCTCACACAACACCAATTCAACTCTTGGGCCAATTCCTTTTCTATTGCACTATTATGCTCATGTGTCATCAGTCTGAGTGCATGCTTTTTCTTTTGTTTTATTTTCATTAAGCCAGATGTCTCTATTTGTAAGAGTAATTTGGAAACACGAGGCAGAATTTCTCACTTATACAAATGGCATCATCTGTTCAGAAAGTGGAATGACAAGGTCTGGGGCTGAGGATGGGCCAACAGTTCAGAAAAAAAAGTTTCTTGTCAGTCAGGAAGATGAATCCTTCCATAGGGAAAAAAAAAATCATGATCTGCTCATTGGTATCTGTGCTGACATCTGTTGTGATGCTAGACTACTTGTCATGAGATGGTGACCAACAATTCCAGGTAATAGATAATTCAGATTATTTACTAATAACTACAGTACTAACTGGGGACAGTGTGGAAATAGGGTTGAGAACATATCTGAAGATGGACTTGCCATACTGGCAGAAACAGCCCTTGTGGAAGCTGTTCAGGTTTGTGAAGAACCAGAAATGGCAATTTCGGAAATACTGTGGCTATGATACAATCTTCTACAAATAGTAGTTGCAGCAGTGGAGAATGCAGAAGGGCATGAATGGAGGGAGTTGAATATTATTGACATGTGCAGGACCTTATGTTTTTTAAGACACTAAGCCCTTCAAAGCAGCTGGGGTATAGTAGTTTGTTACAGAGTGGCAAAGGGGATGGTAGTCCCATTTTTTGGCCCATGAGTCATTCTATTTTCAATCATATTACTGCCAGGTTCATATCTCCTTCTTGTTCCAGACATATGTCAGGAACATCCTGTCTCCGTGTGTCCTGACATAAACTAGACATATTGGTAGTATAAACTGAATATTCAGTAGTAATATATGCATCTGTAAAACTAATTTAGACTGAATGGGAGACAAATGACTGGAGTTTGCTGTCACATGCTTTATGCAAATGGTCTTTCTCCCAGAATGTTGATAGGCTTCTGATATATCCATTAGCTCTTCCTGAGCTCTACAGTGATTTTCTTCTGCATGGCAAATAACAACAAGCCTACAGAGGAATTTAACTTCTCAGCTCATTCCTTAAGTAGGCATCACTCATCTCATATTTAAATGCATACATAATGAGTATCTGTTTGGATTCTGTAGTTAGGTTTTATCTCGCCAGTGTCATTCCTGTTTGGTTCTAGCTGTACTGAAACAAGGAAAACCAGTGAGCTGATGCCATTTAAGTGGGTCAAACCTAGTGTACAGTTTAGCTATGTAAGTAGGTCTGGTTTCCTGTACATTTAATTGAAGGAAGGATAAGTATTTTGAACAAATGCCAAAAATATGAGATGAAGTTGCTCAATTAAATTAATAAAAAGATTAAAAGACAAATAATGAGGTATAAGGCTCATGAGTACATACACCCACATAGCTCCAGCATCCACCTACATTAAAGTGTGTAGGAGGCCTCACAGATATGTTTTCTTTATCAGCATCAGATGGTTGTTTTCCATACTGAAAGCAAACTGACATCTGAGATCTGAAGAGTGTAGATGGCCAAAGTCTAAACAAATAGAATGAATCACCTTTTATATGTACCCACTTTTACATTAATTTAATTCTAATGATTTCAGTAGCTGTGCTGCTACACAGGCAAGAGGAATATAAGCCTTTAAAATTTTTACAAGGGTGTGAAGTCCCACTTGAGCCAACAAATGAGGATAACTGGTTTGAACAGCACTTGGCAATAACAGATTTCTGGATAAAGCATAAAAAGAAATAAATTTGGAAACATCAATCTCACAAGTTTTTAACCTCTTGATATTGTATTGCACAGCAGTGTGAACTTACTTTTGTTTCCCTCACCTACATTTTTGTCAAATTTCTCAGACTCACTGCTTCTTTCATGTTTAAAATTAGGCTGTATTTATTTTGAGAAGAAAATGCAACTTCTTTGCTTGTGGTGTGCTAGTTAGGGCTATGAGTGCTCTAAAATTGCTGTAATAATACTAGTTGTCCGTTTAAGCATAGAAAAAGCATAGAAAGCATAGAAAAATATTCAATTTTTTTATTAAAATGTTAAGCATTGGTGTATTCATATACTGTCTTTCGCTGGGAGTAAAAACTACTTTTACCTTTTTTTCCACACAGAACTGCGTACCTAGAAGGAGTTTCCTCTTAGCAAGCAGCGTTACTCCTGTGTCTTACTGTGACTTTTATAATACTGCATATTGGAAGGGCTCATCATTCAGGCTAAGCCCCCTTAAACAGGTTGAAGATTGAACAAGTATGTAAACTTTGTTCTGTTTCTTTAAACATGTATTGCTAGAGTACAGCCTATACTGAGTGTTGATTACTAAGGCCAATGTATTAGGATGTGGATTCCTGAATTAAGTATGAGAGATTTCCAGTTTTGCATTAGGAAGCACACAGGCCAGGTTGTCTGCTGTCGTGAAATGCTACTGAAATTAAAGGGTTTAGCAACCTACACACTTTGACTCCCACAGATGATCAATACAATACAGGAGCTCTCTATTTAGAAATCTGTTTTCCCAGAGGTTTATCATACGACTGTTGTTGTTTTGGGATAAATTCTGGACAAGCAGGATTGTTTAAAACCACATCATTTTTTAGGACTGATGATGAATTAGGTAAGCAAGTTTTGTTTTGTTTTGTTTTGTTTGTTTGTTTGTTTCTTTTTTGTTTGTTGGTTTTGGTTTTGGGTTGTTTTTTTTGGCAAATACATAGTCTCATTTTTAAGAATGCAGTTTGGTGTTGTTCCAGTGAAGCCAGCAGACCTGCCTCTGACTTCAACAGATGAAATGTTCCATCTTTATGAAACCTATTTTATGTAAAATCTTTGAAAAGTCAAAGTAAAGGAGCCATCTGAGTTTTTCTTTGGAGTATTTGAGAACAACCAGAGTCGGAATATAACTGGAACATGAATTTGTTAACAGCTTCAGCAGTTGAGATACTTCCTGTGGCATAAATTCATGTTTTTGTCATCAGAGTTTGCAGAGCTATTAACCTGACAGTAAAAGGTCTCACAGTGGTGTTTGTAAATGCCACCTCTTGGGTGGGAGGAAGATCAGAAGGAAATATTTCCATTAATAGTGTCAAACTATATTTAACTTGGTAAGAAAATGTGTGGAGTTTTAAAAATCATTTTTTGTGATGTTTTAAAATGTTTTGTTTCAGTACTTTTGGTCAGAAATTTTTGTGGTGAGCCACAACAGGCCGTTGTAATTATGGCTGCTCTTGTATGAATGTGTTACAATACGCAGCTCCTAGGTGGTGTTACTGCGGAAACCTAACTGGCTGAGGGAATACTTCATCTGCATGTGCAATCAAACTTATTGTGTATTTGCTGGTGGATCAGGCTTTTAGGGCGATTAGAGCTCAGTCTTATTAGACACATTTGGTTATTAACTTGTGCAAGGTAGGGAGGACTGCAGTGGAATGCATGGTAAAATGAAACACAAATCTGGAGAAATGGGATATGTCAATTCCGCTGCTCAAGGGACTACTAGTGCATTCGTATTTCAGTTCTTGCAAGCTTCTTAATTTCTACTGCACTCTTTTAGTTGGGCAGGACTGATTTTTTGTTAACAGTTTTTACTACGGTTCTTAAAATTGCCAGGAAAATGATCATAAGAACTGTTACCTAACCAGAAACTGCTGTGTTGTGGATTTTTGTGAAAGTAACAACTTGTTCTGTTGTTTTTTGATGCTGCTGCAAATGCTCTGCTTCTACTGAAGTTAAAGTTTGTTCCTCACATACAGTGTCACTTTATAACATATTTTACAATAAATTTCAGTATATATTCTGCTGCTTAGCCATTTGTGTGCATAACAATGTAAATCCATTTAGTCAAAATGAGAGTAATAATAGACTTACTAACTTGGAGCTGCTGGGAGTTGGTATAGACTTAATCAGCTGGTTTGTATGATTTATTCTTTAAAAAGTGATATAGGCATTCTAAGCTTAAAGAAGATAAAAAATAATATCCTGTAATGTGGCATCTCTTTTTTTCCCAACTGTGGATACTGATAAGAAAATCACTGTTTTGAAACTTTTAAGCATATTAGTCTAGTATTTGTGAAGAACTGTTCTAAATCTTTTTGACAGGCCTCTGCAAAATGTACTGTGTAATTTTTCTGCTCATGACATTAACAAATTGTACACTGGATATATCCCAGTACTAGTTTATTATGATAGAAGAGCTGATGTATCTGGAGGCTAAAAAATTTAAGGTGAATTTCTGTTCATGACCTGTGGAGCCACAGGGTGTAAATAGTATCTAGAGAAATTTATAAACTAATATTTATTGAAGAAATGCACAAGTAAACACCTTGCTTTAACCAAATGGAGTGTCAGTAAACTTGCTTAGTATACTGTGAAAAAAATAGCATCAATAAAAAATGCTTAGAATAATTTTGTCAGGTATTTATTCACCAAAACTTTTAAAAAAATGTGGTGTAGTGGTATTTTGAAAACTGTTAAAAAGCATGGTTAAGGGAAGGGTCTTATTTCAGTACTTAACTTGCTCAGAGTTTCGGTCTTTAGTTCTCGTGTGAGTCAGTTTAAGCAAACATCTAAGTGACTGCAAGGACTTCACTGGGAGTGCTCAGCGGCTTTAAGTTATTCCTACGTTAATAAAATGATTTAGATGGAAATCTAAGCCCTAAACTCCAAGCTGTTAGCTGGAGCCTTAGGGCTCTAAGGTGCAGATGAGGCTTAGAAGCTCGTGGTTGTTAATGAACATCATTCCATTGACCTTAATGGGTGATGCATTGTAGGCTTGCCACCTGGGAAAGCTTGTGTGTTGGTCAAACAGTTACATACCACAGTTTCTAGATACTTGTGTAGGACTCCATACAGCCTGGAAAAGACACTCCTTCAGGAAATCTCCTGGTCATTCCGAACACTTCAATAATCCTCACATTTCTGTCTCATGGCCATAATCTTCACTTGTATTTTAAACTAGAAATAATCTAATACTTCCTCAATTACAGAGTGAAAAGAGACCCACAGTGGCATATTCTGTAAGTACTAGTAATATCTTATAGAAAGTCTGCCTTTATGCATCCTGTTCTATCTGTGACCCATTCTTTTTATTTTCCTCTTGTATTCCCCTTAATTCCCAGCCTGTGGTCTGAGATCCTTGTGGAGTTAGACTGCATCCTGCATATCCATGTACCAAGAGTTCCTGTGGAGCTGGCTCATCACTTCCCCACTTAAGTTATATTCTACCAGGCCTCTTGCAATGATATGGTCAGTGACCCTTTTCCCAAGTACACTTTTAGGTCTGGGCTTCTACAAGGATGAAGCTATCTGATAAATATGTTATAAGAAATAGGCGAAAGCAGGTTAGCTAGAAGGTGAGGCCAAGTAGGACGCCAATTTTCTGCCCTCCAGCTCTTTCAACCAGTCACATTTCTCCCTTGGCTTCAGTGAGGGTTGGATCACATCCTTAAAGATAATAAATTACAGAAAATGGAGTCTATAATCTTGAATAACAAGAAGAGAGCAGCAGGAGTAACACTACAGATCCAGCCACTAAGAAAGATGCTCTTCCTTCACAGGGAGGAAAGACACATGCGCGTGTGGAAAAAGCAATGTAATTTGAAATAATCTCATTTTTTTATGCTCACCTTCATAAAGGACTTTCCCTTTTACTATCTGTGGAGTTCTTTGGAAACCTTCATTGACAGGACAGAGTAGATTTCAAATGGAAAAGCCAAGACTGTCAGTCTACACTGACAGTGAGAGACAATCCTATATGCATTTGTTTTAATTAACTATTTACCAGCTTTATTTCAGTACCTCAGATCACAGGTTGTGGAAACGTGGTTGGGCCTCTGAAAGTTTCTAGTCAAAGTTTGTGCTCCAAGGAAGACTATCGTTAACATTAGATCAGCCATGACTTTGTCTGGCCAAGTCCAAAAAACCTTCAGGAATGGAGGAGCAAGTAAAATTCATAGCTGTAGTTTAACTAGTACCAACTCCAAAAACATTTCTCAGAATAGAAAACAGGTACTATAAATTCATGAACATTTCACTCTGGCAATAAGCTAGGGGTGCTGCTTAAGGAAGCCCCATGCTCTGCCAATTCTCCTGTTCTTGCTCGGCAAAAATTAAAGATGACTTTTCATCTGGATCAATTCTCTAATCTGTGGTTGTGTGGGTGTGCAAACCCTGGTGCTGTAATTAACATGAGTAAGTGGCATGCACCTTGAAAGGAGTAAGTGGCAGAAGGACCAGGTCAGTTTATTTTGGGAGTAGTACCAAATTCTGCCAGTATAAAGGACTTTTGGAGTACAGTCCGATAAAACAGCAAGATCATGTGGTACAATATGGCAATAGGAAGGCTTGCTGAGTGATAATTAATGCAGTCCCATTTCAATTCTAATTTTTGACAAATTGTTGAGCGACTTTAAATGCCATTAAATAAACTTTGATTTACAACTGGCAATATCAGACTGGCATTTATTAAATAGGTTGGGTGGGATGAAAAACATACCCTTCAAAAGTACAAAAATTTTAGGTACTGGAAAGAAAGGTATTTTATTCCCCTGTTCCAAGACCAGCATGTATTGCAAGTTTGGGAAAGTAAAAATGTTAACACCAAATGCCAGGCTTGTCCTAGCTTTTGACAACAGAAATGCCACAACAGAAAGAATTTATTCTGAAACATCTTCACAGTTTTTGTGCATCCAATACAATTTTTTGAAAAGACAACATGTAGTTTAGTATGTAAGTCTCTGGAAAATTTTAGTATCGTGTAGGAGAGAGTATCTTCCTCTGATCTTGAAAAATGGATTTATGAACAAGAAGTACAAATTGTAATATGAAAAACACTGCTCCTTTGTGCATATTCCCTTCTAATGGGTAGCTGTGTTCTTATCCTTTGTTCTTAAATTTATTATTATTCACAGCTCATCTGAATTCAGGAAATAATCTTCAGACTGAAAAAATTGTTGCCCCTTTTCTTGGCATCATTTGAAGCCTCAGAAAGAAAATGGAGTGAAGTGTTTTAGAGAGCATTTTAAAGAGTGCAAACATTAAAAGCCAAAACCTAGAAGCTTTGGTGATGAGATAATTATTATTTTCATATTTACTTGTGGTGTAGCAGTCACTGTGCGCTCTGCATTTTGTTCCTGGAAGAAATGACAACAATGTCCCACAATTCATCAAGGAGGTGTGCATGTGTTTTTCCTCCCTTGAAGGAAGAGCGTCTTAGTAGCTGAGCAGCTGGATCTGTAGTGTTACTCCTGCTGCACTCTTTCTTCTTGTTATTATTCAAGATTATAGACTCCATTTTTTGTAATTTATTATCTTTAAGGATTTGATCTAACCCTCATTGAAGCCAAGGTAGAAATGTGACTAGTTGAAAGGGGTTTATTGCTGTTTATGAACTACATGAGTGCATATGTTTCCAAAGATAAAACCTAGTCAAGAGTTCACTTTGAGAATGGCATTCTAAAGGCCTCATTTTAAATTCTTAATTTTGCAACTAAGAGGACTTAAGACTTCAGATAAATGTGGAGAACATTTGTCTTGTTAAAAAAAGTTTATAATTCACCATAAGGTACACAGCTGTTAGTTTTTAAAATGGAGTGAGAAACCAAGCATGTCTTTCATCCTAAAGTAGTGTAGGTGTGCTAGCACAGTAGCACACTGCATTAATCATTGAGGAAAATAAAATAACATCAGGATACTAACACTCTTGGTAGTTTACAGTAGTATGTTGGCAATATTGAGGCTTTCAAATGTATAAAATCAATTCCACAGTTATTTATCATTAGATTGAAAACTGTTTGACATCTGCTGGGTATTACAGAAGTTAGTATTTGCACTTGCTTTCCACATGATTGATGCTCACCTAATATTATTCTCCCATGATTATTTCAAATTAGACTGAAATGTGTATTAGTTGTAGACAGTATTCTCTCCAGGAGCTGTGTGAAGCTAGATATCTCTTAATTTTAGCAAGTCAAAACTGGACTTTTCAGAAGCAGTATAGTTACTTTTTAATAAGGGGGTATCACTGCATTTTAACAATAACTCTTCAATTAGGAAAAGGCATGCATGAAACTTGCACTATCTTCATTATCTTTATGGAATGTATTCTGTCATAATTTATGAACACAAGGTTTGTACCAAAACCAGTAGAACTGGGGAGTTTCCTGACATAGAGATTGCCTCTGTGTTAGTGGCTGGTGGAGAATTTCTTTAAATAAGACTCTTGTGAAAATACTGCAATGTAAAAATGTAATTACATTGTATGTAATAACAATGGTATGTAAAGATTAATATATTTTAAAAAACGCAAGGGTTAAGATTTATCTCCCTACTGCCTTGTCACATGGGGAATGTTCTATATGGGTGATACTGCTGACAAAAGTCTACAATCAGTCTCAGCACAGCAGATAAACTTGACTTCAATGAGCAGAACAAATGTCATTGGCAAAACGTTAATGCATTAGCAGCCTTAATGCATAAGCTGGATGTAGGTAGAAAGGGCTGTGACCTTTGAATTCTTTTGTGCTTAGAGATAACAAAGGTAATTAGTACACAGTTGCATCTCTTTAACTGCCAGATGCAACAATGGCACTTCACTTACACTAGCATTAACAAGAACAGAAAGTAGTAGAAAGAAAATATTTTTCTTTTTTTTTTTTTTGGCTTTGTAACTCGAGAGAACTAACTACTTGAGAAGTTTGAACTGGTGGGAGAGCAGCATTGTAAGATGAGAGAAATAGAGAGAGAAAGCCAAGCCACAAATAACTTCATATTGTGATCCCTTAAGCCCCGCAGTTAAGAAAAGAAAAATCTCCTTGCTGAGAATTCAGAGAGGGCAGAGGAAATAAAATGGGTGAACCGCAAGATGGAAAACTGGTTCCAGACTATGATGTTCTAGTGACGCAAGCTGAAAAAGGTGCTGCGGCACAACTACGCTCTCCTGAGACCCAGCAATAGTCATTTCTATAGGAGAAAAACCACATGAAGACTGTGAGTAAGGGAAATTTCAATACTAAAGTAGACTGGAAGAGACTGCAAATGCAAACTGTTTTCGGAAAGCAATTTTTGTCTGAGTGGAAAACAATGAGACCTTATCCACAAGTGAAATGATGATAGAGCACATACTGGGCATTCTGCTAAACAGCTGAAAATGTACAAGTAAGAAGAGGGGTGGGCAGGAAAGATAAGCAATTCTGTAGAAGGTAAAAAAGCAGAGTGCTTGGGTGAAAGCAGAATGATAGTAGGGGAAGTTTAAGGAGTATATTCACAGTGGACATGGGCAAATGGAAGATACGGGCTGTTTCTCATAATGAAGAATGGATCAATTAGCCTTAGATCTATCAAAATTTCTATAAAAACCAAGGTCCCAGATCCTCTGTCAGCCTTTGTGAACAATTAATCTCTACTGAGTGATTTCTATTTAATCCAAAGAAGTTAATTTTTTTGCTTTTCTTGATCGGGAGACATGCCTTGCTTAAGTTAGACAGTCTGAATCACAGAGACTGACAAGACGTGTGGGAGCCATCTTTCTTTCCATTTGTCTTTATAGAAGATATTTTCCATAAATGTTTAATATGATTCTTGAATAGGATTATTGTAGGAGAAGGCTGGATTATGAGTCATCCCTGTCTTCAGGTGTCAATAAGGAATTTACCATGGCATTACTTTGAATGCTTTTTACCTTGATAACAGTGAGAGGTGGGGACTTGAAGACTTTCTGAACCCAATTCCTTAACTTCAAATCCATATAAACAAAGTATTTATTAAAACCTATAGGGCTTCCTCGTTTGAAAGGCACCTCTCTGTAACTTCTTTTCTGTCTTTCTGTTCCTTTCTTGGTTTCCTGAGTTTTTTTTTTTTTTGTTCTGAAGTCTCGAACTCAGAACAAAAAGTTAAATTCTTAAACTCTTTGTGCAGAATTACCTGCTTCACTGAGATGGTAAACTTGCACAGAAGTAGGTATGACTTAACTAAATATTTTAATATTTACATTCTGTAATGCCTGAGCACTACTATGAGTGTGTGTGATTTTCCATATTAATGAAATGAAAGGTCTGTGCATGGCACCAAGGAATAATTCTGTGCTTAATACTTAACATTTGGATAACTTCTTGGAATGAAGTTAGGATGCACACAAGGAACTGAATCTGAAGTAAAACAAAGGGTTAAGAAGACTCTGTTCTAAAATGATAGATTCGTTTGCCACAGTGCTAATGAAACATAAGTTTTAATGAACATAGTTGATTTTGACATTTATTGACATTGACGTTTATGATAAATTGTTCAAAACTAAGTAAAAGTCTTCTGTAAAAAAGCCTTTAATTCCAGAAACCTTACTATGTTTGACAACAGGCAGGTACTAGTTGCCTAAGCCAATAGAGTTTTGTGCTGACAATTCACTTCACAAGTGCATGAAGGACATAGTACTTTCGGTTTCAGATTGGCCCTAATGCAGTGGCATATTTCAAAATTTTTAACCTTAACAATTCCTCCATGTGAGCAAGTGATCTCCTCTTATCCTAAGAGGATGTCCTAACAAACTCCAGGTAGGTCTTTCCCTGCTTCTGCAATTTTCTGTACCCTTCAGGCGTTTCCACTGTTGCTGCAGTGGTGGTATGCTTTCTGTCCCCTAACCAGGAAACAAACTACAAAGATTGCACACACTGGAGACTAAGAATTGGCATCTAAGGATCACTGGCATCTTGGTCTTAAAAAAACCACCTACAATTCCTGCTTGATTGATGTGCTAACCTCAAGCAGGATGAGTAGAACAACTGCAGCTTCTTTTTACATCTGAGTATGGAAATAAAACAACTATTTCTGCTATATTCTTCAGATTAAGAGAAGTTTTAGATGACTGTGGCTATATCACCATATCTCTGAGTGTCAGATTTAGCCCTTTCCTTGGTACCGGACTAAGTGCAAATCTTGGGCCGTGCTTCTGTCAAAGCTGGGGAGTTGTATCTACCATCTAAGGACAAAACATGCAAACGTCCCTGTACCTGTGCAGAGGAACTCTCCTGAACTTTCTCTCTTTCTGATCAAGTCATAACCTTTAACATTTCTTCATATAGTCCCAGTCTTTTCATGGAAGAGTTTGGAGTCTTCTATTGGGAAGCCCACACATACCAAGAAGGGATAAGCCGATCGTGGCAGGTGAAATAGGAATGCTGGTATCTTACTGAGAGGACTTCACGTAGTAATATATTGTAAACAAATTGGAATGATCAAAAAACATATCACAAGCTTGTGTCCATTCCCACATCATTCATGCATTTTTAAAGTAGATACACTCCTTACAAGTTTGATCCTAAAGTTTGATCCTCAGTGGAGCAGACACACTTGATTTATCAGTGAGCCTATGTGCATGATCAAATAGATAACTGAAATTTCTACTCAACTTGTTTTATGTGATATCCCAATAAGTGACACTAGGTCTAATCAGAGGCTTAAAACTATTTAAGTATGTCGCTGATTTGCCAGATTTGAGTACTCTAGGCACAGGAGTTCAAAGTGTTTAAGTAATGATACTGAAAACTGAAGTCTAGGTTGCAAGTACAGAAGGATCAAGTCAATATATCTCAATAAATACGAGGAAAGAGAGGAATTCTCTTAAGGGATTACTGGGAAGTTTATGTATATAATTTGTTCCTTATTTAGTTATCAATTCGATTTCATAGTTAGTAAGTTATTGCTAGCTTTGTCAACAGGGAGTTTTGTGTTATGAACACCTGTCCTAAGGAATTAGATGGAGTATATATTAGAGGCTGTTTATGTAATGCCAATTGGAATAAACATTTTCCCTGTAAAATATATGTATTATTCAGTACACAATTAAAGTGCTTAAAAATAAACAAAGCTCATCTCACATTTGTTTTGTATATGATAGGAAAATATTTTGTTTTATTCAATTCTTAGTAATCTAATTTAGTTAAATCAATAATTAACATGCTATACAAAGAAATAGATTCGATACTCTTTTCATCATTTTAAATGTAATTAAGTTTTTATGTCAGTGTTTTTACTCTGACACAATTTATTCTGGGTAAAGATACAAGAAACCCATTTTTGAACCATTAATTTGC
>JAOXJM010000019.1:15279561-15290238 GCA_026413425.1 Tringa solitaria | reverse complement strand
ATGCTAGCAGAGCTCTGCACTCATGGCTCCCATGTGCTGCAGTTCTCAAGTTCTATGAAATGTCTCAGAATTTAGAGTTTGCTTTTCAATCTCTCCAGAATTACATGAGCTAACTCAGTTTTAAAGTATATTTTTATACACGTATGGATTTTTCCAGATTCATGCTCACTTTACACTGAATGTCAGCAAGAATAGGAAAAACCAATAAAAATGTTTTATTTTATGATCTCCAGGTGCTGTTATTTTCATTTCGTATAGACAGGGTGATTGGGGACAGCACTGGGACTATTAACAGGAAGATCCGTTTTGTGTGTTTACTTGACCATAAATTCCCAGATTGTAGTTGTAAAACAAATTGTAAACAATTGTAGAACAAGTACAGACTCAACTTATCACGCAGACATAGTTTTCTGATATAAGACCTTAATTTTGAATAACAATCCTAGCAGTGGCCGAATTCTTCTGAAATGTTTGAAGCCTCTTTATATTATTAGTTTTGTTTTATTAAGTTCACCTCCTCAGCTAATTCAACGTCAGTTCAGACTGATAATTGGCTACTGAAAAGAAATTTTTTACATCTGGATACTAACATCCTGCTTTTTTCAAGAATCAACAGGTAGGTTCACAGGTCATAATGATTTACTCAACCATACAAGCCAACACAGTAGATTTGAGTGGTTAGTGTACTTAACTTTAGATAAGATATAAACTACAGATAAAAAATTTTTTGATCTAAAAAATCTGCTAAAATCTGGAAAGAGTCTAGAATTTCTGCTTGAACATACTAATTTTATTGGTAATGTTTCCAAATATAGAGAAAGTAAAGAAATAACCATATACAGAAAGTACAGAAACAGTTATGATTGTTTAAGCCAGCAAAATGGTTTTTGTTTAGCTGATTTTTCCAGGCTTTCCTGACTTCAAGGTGGCATAAGCTTTAAGTATTGTATTATTTTTTAATTTCTTATAAAGTAGAAGGGATGTCTGGAAAAAGGAGAATGATCTGAGATAATTTGAGACTGATAATTCTGTTATCAAAGCAATAGTAAGACCATTTTTTTAAGTGAGAGAGTAAAATTACACCTTCATATCTTGAATAGTGAAAGTAAAATTCTAAAGTAATCTTTGATGGATAGAGAATTTATACATGATTGTGTTCATCCCAAGAGACTGTGGGTTTCTTATGACTTAGGAGAGGAGATCTGTATTCTTGTCAAATTCTTGTTTGGCAAATACACAATAATAATGAGCTTTGCAGAAGAAGCAGACCAAATCTTTCAAACGCAATCTTACTTCAATTCAGACAGGGTTTTTTTCTGGTTTACATTGAAAATCCCGGAAAAAGCTTTGTGAATCTGAGACAAAAAGAATTCCTGGTAGGCAAAAGTACATCTTTTCAGATCCCCCCATCATCTAAGCTGTTTAGTCTGTTTCTTCTTATTATGCTTATTTTCCTGGCAAACCACAGCTAGGAAACAACATACTATTTGGCAATTCAAATATAAAGAAAGGATCCAGGAAGCAATAGTGAGGAATAGGAGGATGTTGTGTGGCAAGTTGTACTGTTAGTTACAGATTCTAATAATTATTTTGATAGGAGATGGAAAGCTAATATTTGTTCGTCTTGGAGGCTTTCTTCTTACTCATTAAAAATGTGGCTTCTATTTTCTTTCTGGTGTAGCAATATCTGTAATTGTGTGCTGTTCATATTAAAATAGTATGCAGGCGTAAATTCTGAATTTAATTACCATGGTATGAACCTAGACAAACTTTAATGCATTCCCTAGAATACTCCTCTCTTTATAGAGGCGATAGAATTTTGCACCCAGATTGAAATTTTAATTGGATGTGTGAGAGGAGAAATCATTAGTAAATCACAGGAAAATTATCATCCATCATGACAATATTTTTATTAGATCTTTTTCTAGCATGCAGATGTCAACTAGGCAATAGCAACGAGAATTCCTGCACGCTGCATAATTGTTGTAGCAGATAGGTCACAGGAGCTAGGTGAATTTGAGATAAGTGTAAAGGAATTATTAGACAGAGTAGTTAAGTTGGGTGACAGAACCAGATGTCATTCTCCTGATAACACTGAAGGAGCTCTGATGTGAAATTACAGCATGGGTGGCCAAAGCCATCACAAACAGCTGCAGCTCCAGAGCAGAGCTCTGATTTCCATACTTGACTAAATGCTGAAGTCTAAAGAATATGACCAGTGTGTGCATGAATGAACATGGCCTGTTGGGAAGGAATCCACATGGCTTCTGCAAAGAAAATCCTTGCCTCACTGGCCTGCTGGAGCTCTCTGCGGGCATCTATAAGCACAAAGATAAAATGGAGCTAAGCATGCATTTTGTTTGGATTTAAGCCATAGATTATTAAAGAAGTGGCAGAAGGTTGGGTGAGAGGTTCTTTCAGGGACTGAAACTTGGTTAAAGGCTAGAAAGCAGAGAGTAGGTTAAACTTAATCTCTGCTTAACTCCTCCAGCCTTTATTGTTTCATATACTTTATACTTTATGGACAGTTATTTCTGTATGTATTTAGAGGCTTTCCAAAAGTGACCATGACTTTGGATGCAAATTGTTTTTCTGCATTCAATTTTTGGGCCCTTTGAGAATGTCTAAAGGTGTCTGTGCAGATATTAAAATATTGGTAAAAGTCTGCAAATAACTTGTGTCACAACTGTGTATTTATTTGGAAGTATCTTGGTAAAATTATTAAAACACATAAATGCTCCAAAATTTAATAGAAGTCCTCAGCTCTCCACTATATGGCTACATAGGAGTAGTTGTATAAAAAAGTTTTTAAATAAAATATCCTGGATTGAACCTACAGTGTAAATGTTTTCAGCATCTTGCTGTTTTTCCTCTAGGTCTCCTATACTGCAAAGTACGGAGGATGGGATGTAAACTCATGCTTTTATGAAGTCCAGCTAAGTTTTCCCAGGGCTTTCAGTAGCTTCATCCTTCAATTTCAGTGTAATTTGGATGAGTTTACAAGCACAAGTTCTTTTGAGTTTCTCTCACACAAGCAGAGAACAAATTATATTCTATATTGCCTGTAACAATGCGTGTGTCAGGTATGCAGGTTATAAAGCAACATGTATGGAAGCACTGTTTATAAAAGTCATTAAAAAATCCTCCCAGCATTGGGCTGGTTTTCTGAGATAATTAATACATTATTCATATTCAGATATTAATAATTGTAATTTATGCATTACCTTTTCCTATACCAAGGAGCTCTCGGGCAGGGGAAATGAGGTCTTTTCATATATACCCATGATAAAACCAATTTACTTGAAACATTTCCAAGCAAGTACATTGAGGTGGTGTTGTACCAACTAAAAGTTTGTATGTGATACACAGACTTGAAGTTACCAGCTGACATAATTTCGTGCCACCACAACTGTTTTTTTCCGCCTGGTAACACTTTTCAGTAGAAAGAATAAGGCAATAACAGGAGCTTGTGCCTGTCAAGAGCTGAAGTCTTATACTCTGTAGTGCTTCGCAGCCAAGGATTCCACAAGACAGAAATGGGATGGTTGGGGTCATTTGGCTTCTAGCTTATTTTGGTTTCTGGTGCAGCAGCTGAATCTAATGATCAAGCTGTATCTGGGAGAAACAGCAAGATTTTGAGGAAAAGTATTTTACAGTGATAAATATGTCACACTTTTAGCAAGAAATTTAAAGGTAGGTGTTTTTTTTTTTTCCCTCCACTGCGATTTATTGTGATTTAAGAAGTCCCCTGAGGCACTCATTACTAACATTCAGAGATTGGGTTTTACCACCTCCAGGAACAGTATAAGTGTTTTGAATGTATTTAAATTTCAGGTTAAAGGATTCAAGAATCAGGAGATTATTTTAAGGGAGTAGGAAAGTAATCGATATTGTATCTCCTGGTTCTAGTCTTTCCCCCTGTTTGTGAACAGGCTGGATCTTGTACCCATTTGATTATGGCAGAAAAGTTCAAATGTGCTCTCATTGAAATGCAAAGTTCTGGTGAGAGCAGGAATATGCCTGAAGCCATAGATGAGACTGGTTTTGCTTATACTAGAGCCCTTTTACAGTACTTTACCCCAGTAATGTGGTTTATAACCATTTTAAGTCTCATTGACCTTGTCAACAGGAGAATAAAGGGATCCTGTGAAGAATCTAGTCTGCTTTGTTTCTTAGAAATGTTGTTTCAGAGACACGTTCTGGGGATTTTATATATGAAGGAATAAGATTGTAACAAAATCTGAAAAGGTAATTTACTGGAGCTAATTTATTCCTTATTTTTCCCCTGTTGTTCTCAATGGTATTTCACTAGACACTAGGTTGTTTCATTGTCAGCTAAACCGTGGTATCCTTATAGGTATATAAACTCTGTCTTTATGTTGCTAAAATACCATTTCTTCAAACTTTGGGTTGGAATTTGTTACATAAATATTGGCCAGAACAAAGAGGGAATTCAAAGCCAGTCTGAAGGAACAAGAAGAGATTACACCTATTGTCACTAATAAAATGTTCCCTCGACTGCTTTCTAGCATTAGGGTTCAGGCAACACAGCCCATATTCATGGCATTAAACTCTTTTCAGAAAACTAATTTCCCATATGCAACATGCCTAAACTAATAAACTTTAAACCAAAGCTAAAAATACACTGCAGAGAGCAGCAAAGGTTTTAGATTTGGTATGAATTAACCATTTATTTTAAAAGTCTTCACAAAACTTCAAGTTAGAGTATCAGATTCAGGTACTCTACACAAAGATTCCCGTAAGAGAGTACTCTGCTCATTTCCCCTTTAATTTTCTTCTGTTTCACAGAGACAATTCTGGTGTGGCTTATCTGGCATAACATTTCCCAATCATCTGACAAACCATGTAGTCAAACTCATTTGAAGATACTGATAGAGACTAACTGGCACTTAATTTGAGCATTGCAAACAGTGCAGCTGAACCTCATAATAGCTGTACTAATTGCATACATTGAAGTATTTCACTGTTCGGGGCAGCAAGAACTCCAGACAAGTAGTGGTCCTCTATACATGGACCTCCTCTTCTGATAGAAAGTAGGTCCATAAACATCTGTGTCTGTGGGAAATCTACTGTTGTATGCACAAAAGACCACGTGAACTGAAATCTGTAGCCTCTGAAATTTCTGGGATAGGAGTTACTGATGTATGCTAGGAGGTGACCACACAGTCTTCTTTGTGCATGCATGTATGATAAAATTCTCCAAAGATTTTTTTTCCCATATTCCAAAGCAGTAATACTTCTGCAGAATATATTTAGAACAGCAGAACAGGTTATTTTATACATTAATACTTGACGTCAATAAATATTGTTCAAGAACAAATCATGAGAGGTTCAGACCGATATCCCATTATATAAGTATGCATTTCTTTTATTTTGTACATAGAAATAAGGCACAGATTGTATAAAATGGACAAACAGAACCAAAACAATTATTGACAACAAACAAAATTCCCAGAAAAATATTTCTAACAGAAGTGTCAGTAATTAACTGTATATTTTGGTGGTAGGTCTCCTTGCTTAACAACTCTAAAGTGAGACATTCTGGATATTTTCTCAAGTGATCTGAATGCATTTCAGTTATTTGGAATTTGATAACTGTATCAAAACATCACTGTGTTTACTCCAGCTTTCTTTAATACAGTTTCTTTGATCTTTTGTTTTAGCTTTAGCTGACTTTGTTCCCACTGAAATCAGACAAAAAAATCCCAAACAAAATATATTATTTCATCTCGGCTATAATAAGTGTTGCACAACAATATTTATTTTATATTTGGGGTTACAGAGAGGACAACCAATTGTAATGTTGGCCCTCTGATCCTGTAAGTCCTTATACTTGTCCATAAAGCTACTGACATCGATAGCTTTACTAAAGCAAGTAAGGGTTGCTCAAAATCACAAAAGTTTGCAGGACAAATTTCTAAATGGCTGTAAGCTGAATAGTACAGAATCTAGATGTCCAGAGAATTTTCAACTAATTTGTAGCGTTACTTATTTAAAATCTCGGCAGCTACTTTTCCTGTTGATTTTATACCACTCATAAAATTAAGAAATGCATTTAAAAATATTATCACTTTTATTTCTTCTAAATAACGAGTCTTATCTGGATTATGTTGAAATCACAAGAAGAACATCCATTGACCTAAACCCCTGAAGGACTGTCTTCTGGTGTAGAGAAGCACAGAAAAGAATAATACACTTCAAGACATCAGTGACTTGCTCGAGAGTATCCTCCCTTAATAACGGACTTTTTGCAGGGGACTGTTTCTGAAATTGCTTTTTGATTAATTACTTGTTTTATATAAATAATCTGTGTTTACAGAAATTATTTTTATCCAGTAAAACTTCTGATCCTTATTTTAGTTGGGAATTCTTAAACTAAAAAAAAAAAAAAAAGAAAAAAAAGAAAAAAAAGGCAAAATTGGCTTTGAAAATATTTTATAAAAGCTTTTGTACTGGGTTTTGGAAAGGGAAATGGAAAGAACTGTTTTATATTATGGCACAATACAGTCTTGAATGAAAAACGTATTCTTGAATTACTGTTGAATCTTAAAATTCCTGTTAAATAGAAAATAAAAAAACGAATCATAGGAACAGAATTTAAAACAAAGAGAGGACTGGTATGAAATGATTCTATATTTTGCAATAATATTAATTTAAAGGTGCTGTGGAAATCATAGTTTCTGGTAAGTAAGGCTCTTACAAAATTTACTTCTTTCTGAGTTTATGTGGTTGAGAGGCGCTGTATATCCACGTTCTTTATGGTTAATGCTAATTTGTCATGTTCTCATCAAAATGTATGTCTGTTTCTTCTATGTCTTTTGAATCTTGTGTAACGCAACTCTCATTCTTGTAGATCTTTTCCAGATAGTTTTTTGATGCTGCGCAGGTCTGGAAGTTAGTCAGCTAGCCTGTTTGTTTCCATCTTCAGCTCCCACATTTACTTTGGTTTTGAGCTTCACATGCTTAAATCATAGCTTTAAGATACAAATTGGAAGTTACAAACAGAGGTAATGACCTTCATGTTAAGAATTCTGTAGCTCCTTGCAATGCTGGTAGGTGAAAGCAAACTTTCATCACTATAGCTTTTGACTCTGTTGTTAAAGTGGCTTGCCAATCTTTGAAGCATGACAGAACAAAATCAAATCCATGTTTTATCTGTTGATTTAAGAGTTTTATGAATTTTCACACACACACAAAAGTAAATTTTTCTCAAGGAAAGAATGTTGTTAATCAGAAACATCAGGCGTGACCAATCCTTACCAGGAAAGGGTTTAGGTGGAACCACAGTGCGGTATTTTCTCATGTTGAGAAAAAAGTTTTCAAAAAATAAAAAAGCAAGAAAATAAAATGTTCTCATTTTATTTTTCTATTTTTTTTATTATTTCAAGTGGGAAAATGCTGTTGAAAATATAAACATTTCAAGGATGCAGAAAATGGAGCATAATTTATGTGAAGCTGGTAAGACATTGCTTTGTAATTTTGCATCTGTCTTTTCAGAGCTTAGGTCAAAACCTCTAATGCAGGCGACCAATGAACTTAAAAGCTGAGCTGTAGGAAAGGTAATACTGAGAGAAATAAGTGCCTTCAGGAAGGTGGACAGAGAGATTTGCCTGTTTGGAGGGCAGTTCATCTTCTATGGGGTTCCTGCTCAGCTGGCTTTCGCTGTAAACCATTTTCTCAGTTTCTTGGAAGTACTGAACTAAACAGCAAACATTAAATTATGATGTTTAATGTACTTTATGTACACATAATATACAAATGTACTTTATAATTTCCTATAAGCAATATGTCATTTACTATTTGTTGACAGAGAGATAGAGAAATTAAATACAGTATTTACAAAATTAAGTGTTAAACACGAAGCAGTATTCTTTCCCAGTTAATGCAGCGGGCTGCTATTCTGGAGATGTGGCTCTACTTGTAGTTATTCCAGGAACTTGTGTAAGTTTGGACAAGTATTTTCATGCCATCCCATGTTTCCTTTCCCTTATCTTTTGACACAGTCTTGAGAGCATATGCACAAGCAAAAATGCTTTAACATCACTGGTGCTTTTGGATGCTGTTTTCACACACATGAACAGTCATTGTACTTCGATTCTGTCTGCAATCACTTCATCTTCTCTCAAAAGCATGTGCCTGAGTTCCAAATAAAAAAAATTAATATGGTGCTATTTTCTTTACTTATATTAATTAGTTAAAGAATTAAATGTAATTTAAAAATAAATAGAAAACTATTGATATATCTTTATTCTGACTCCCCAAACAAGCTACTGAGGAATTATTTAACTCTCTGCCTGAAGAGAGCTTCATATCTTCCTGTTTCTCACCCTCAGTTAGCCATGAATTTAAGATCAGCCCCTGGTAAATGTAGCTGGGAGCAAATATGCATAGTTCCTGTGGCAGTGTTTATAGGAGGTACATATGCGGCTAAGCACATGGAGAAGCACTAACATGAGCTTTGAAGCTTTAGCAGTGGGTCTTCAGAGCTTTGCATTCAACATCAAGAAATTCTGCTTAGTCTCAGACTGTATGTATTTAGTGCACACAGATTTAATATTGTTTCCTAAGGGAAATGAAGTGGGTACTAGGTCCTTGTAAAGGAGGAAAAGAGCTTGTGTATCCTTTGCTGCTTGAGAAGGCAGTGCAAACTTTTGTTCTGCAGGCTACTGGACAGACTGCCTGTAATTGCTGGCCAGGATTTTGGGCAGAGCATGCAGAGTTTACACTAGCTGAGATTCTGCCACAATGACTTAATTCCAGGGAGATGCCACCTCCTCGCAGCAGGATTTCAGGGAAGGATATAAAACATCTTTAGCAGCATCTTACTCTGCCTGTCCAAAGAATGTCGGATAATGAGGCCCTCGGGGAGACGTGTGACTATTTCACTTTTCCATTTTCAGGCTATCTCTTAGAACAAATGATGCTATTTGACAAATAAAAGACATAATTGATGACTCAGATAGGAAAAACAAGATTACCAATTCAAAATGTGCTATATTATAGAAGGTGGGAAGAAATTATTACATCATTCAGGATCTTGGGGCACTTCTCAGATTGCATTTCATTTGTCATGACAGCTTTTCAATGCCAGCTTAATCCTGGAGCCCTGCTGTGGGAGCTGATATCCTGTAAACTTAGAATGACTTAATGGAACAGGAGGCACAATGCAAGGTCTTTCATTTAAAATAACGTGTACTTTTCCTTTCCAGTTAAAGATTTGTTTCACAGATGTTTTGCCAATATTTGAATAAGAATTTGCTACCAGACTTCTTTTTTTCTCTTCCTGGCAAGTTTCATTTAGAAAGTAGTGTACAATAGGAAAAATGCATGTATTTGTGCAAAAGGAGGTGGGGGCCTAGAGAATGCATTCTGTTTACATACAAAACAAGAGAGAGAAAGAGGGAGAGCATGCCCCCATAAGTAAAATGTCATTAAGTCTATTCACTAGAAAAGTTTACATCAGAAGATGTAGATTCCACACTGTAAGTTTTGAAATAAGACTAGCAGATGAAAGCATTGCTGATGATTCAAAGTACCTGGAAGTAGAAAGAAGTTTTGCAGGTCCTTGACACTAGTGCAATAAAGTTCATTGCAGGAACAGCTGCTGTGAACGTGACAGTTATGAGCTATTAGAATAATAGGTAACAGTTCCTGGGTATTAGGAATGGGTAATTATTCCTTGGGATAATTCTTGGGTAAAAATGATCTTGCTCCAAACTCATTACAGTTTTGTCCATTATTTTTGTGTACTCTGATCCTGAAGGCATTAAGTAGAAGCAGAGAAATGCTTGTGTAATTGTTGCATTCACTGCAAGTGATAGAGTTTATTGGCATTAAAAGAATAATCCAAATACAGGCCTCTGGCTTTGGAGTCCTCAGCGCAAGAAGGACATGCACCTGTTGGAGTGGGTACAGAGGGGGACCATGAAGATGATCAGAGAGCTGGAGCACCTCTCCTATGAAGGCAGTTTGAGAGCATTGGGGTTGTTCAGCCTGGAGAAGAGAAGGCTCTGGGGAGACTTTATAGTGGCCTTCCAGTACCTTAAGGAGCTTACAAGAAAACTGGAGAGGAACTTTTTACAAGGGCATGTAGTGATAGGATGAGGGATAATGGCTTCAAACTAGAAGGGGGTAGATTCAGATTAGATATCAGGGAGAAACTTTTCACTATGAGGGTGTTGAGAAGCTGGAGCAGGTTGCCCAGAGAGGTGGTAGATGCCCCATCCATAGAGGTGTTCAAAGCCAGGTTGGATGGGGCTTTGAGCAACCTAATCTGGTGGAAGGTGGCAGGGGGCTTGGAACTAGGTGATCTTTAAAGTCCCTTCCAACCCAGACCATTCTATGATTCTAAATGCAGACATTTCTATTTCTCTACATATTGTTAAATTTGTGACAACTGGGGAGCTTCTTCAGAGCTGGGTAACTGAATGGTGGGTAGGTACCAGGCAGTTATATTTCTCTGGAACTGTCAAAGCACTTTTAACTTTGCTCTCCTTCAGGTTCACAAGTTGTTCATGATGGGGGAAAAAAAAGTTTCTAACTCTAGTGCCAGAAGAGGATCCCATTTGAAAGTGGTTGCCAGTGAAAAGACGAGGGGCAATGGGCGCAAGTTGGAACATAGGAGGTTCCACTCAAATATGAGAAAAAACTTCTTCA
>JAOXJM010000019.1:15267624-15279461 GCA_026413425.1 Tringa solitaria | reverse complement strand
ATGATCTCTATGGTCCCTTCCAACTCTAAAAATTCAGTGAAATTCAGTGAAATCTTGTTTATCTTCCTGTCAACTGCTGTAGGTCCTGACTTTCAATTTGAATAAAAAACTTGCTTGGGTTTTTTATATGCAAAAATAAACATTATCAGTTGGTCCATGGGCACTTGCCACATCAGACCTTGATGAGCTACAGCAGTTTTCTTTCACCACAGCTGTAGGGCTGCTACTCTTGCAAGCTCCACATTCTGATCCTGCTGCTGGCCCTCACTCTACCCACTTTCCCCTAAGCCATGCTTCCACCACCATCTCCTTCTCCTCTTCCATTGCATTTGCCAAGCAGTTACTTAAGAAATCTCAGCAGAATTCAGGATCTGGCCCAGCATTTCAGCTGGTTGATGTATTTCAGCTGTAGGGAAAATGGTAAGTCAGAGCCTGAGAAACAAGGAAGTGGGGAAAAAAGCTCAGCCTTTATGAGCAGACCTTGTCAACAGAACTTACTTGCCAGATGGTGTTGCTTAGAGGGCTGAATTGACTGTGAGAGCAGGGTAGCAAGGCTGTGTAATATTTAAAGATACAGAGTATTTCCTTACAGTTTCATCCTGAAGCGTGCGTGTTTGCAGGTTTGCATGGTTTTGTTAGTTGCTGAGTTTGAAAGTCAGCCTGGGTGTAAATATTGATGCAACTTAGAAGGCAGGGAACCAATGAACTACTTATACTTTCATAAGATGACAAAATTAAACCTTTCCCAATATCCACAGGCATTCATGAAAGTTTAAATAAATTAACAGTCTCAGCTGGGTCAACTGAAAAATCAGATGAAAACACAGAATTATAAAACTTTCCTTCCTGAACAGTGAAGGAAATGAGGAGAAAATTGATTTGTCCTATGTAACTCCCACAGGTGAGCTAGGATTGTATAGAAAGTGCATCATCTCAAATAGTGGCATCTTCAATCGGTAAGATATCCTCATACAATAAAAACAGGAAAATCAGAAAAAAAAATCTAAAAGCAGTATGTTAATATGAGGAAAATGTGTGTTTCCATGGATAGAGATCAA
Organism: Tringa solitaria; assembly: GCA_026413425.1. Taxonomy (NCBI): domain Eukaryota; kingdom Metazoa; phylum Chordata; class Aves; order Charadriiformes; family Scolopacidae; genus Tringa; species Tringa solitaria. The sequence goes on along the minus strand of JAOXJM010000019.1, from coordinate 15,278,403 downwards.
AATGGAAACAGAACTCATGATAGTTAATACTAGTGGGTTAGTTAATTTGAATACCTCATGATTACTAAAGTTATTAATAGACTGCTCAGAAAATAACATTGTGTTGATAACCTAGCAGTAGGCTGGTTTTGTATTTATATATTAAAAATAAGGATATGTGGCTTTTTTTTAACCTATAAATTTATAATTTCATTAAAAAATGTCTAAATATTTTGAAATATGTTCTAGAACTAACCAGCAAAGAAAATTGGATACTGGATTCCACTATGTTGCTTTTGATCCTGATCAAAGCCAAGAAGAATAAAAGAATTTTCATTCTTTGTAACAATAACTGATGAGGCCAATGAATTTGGACAAATTTGATTGGCTGACATACATTCTGTAATGGAAGTGTTCATTTAAGAAACACCAACAAAATACCACCAGCCCTCCCCCAATTGCAAGGCTGTACTTTATATCATCAGAAACTGCAGTACAAATGAGCTTTTAATTAGATTTTATATGCTTTTTTTAAAATATTGCTCTCTTGATTTGCAATTTATTTTCCATTAGTGTGTTGACTTCTCCTATTGACAAGGAGTGTCAGAGGGCTAATGAACTAAGCAAATAGTTCCATAATTACAATGTTTTAATGAGGCCAAAAGGCAGTAAAACAAAAGAAAACCCTCTCCACATTAAAGAAAATTAAGTCGTCTTCAGTAAGATTAGAAAGTCCCTCTCTGAAACCACATTATCTCTTAAGTTCTACTGTGTTTATTCAAATGATTTTACTACATCCTTCATCTTGCAGGATATAACTTACTTGGGTTCCTGCCTAGGAGTAACAGATAAACTGTAAATATTAATACTGTGCTATTTAAAGTCACCATGTAAGAAAGGCAGATGTTAGCACTCTCATTGAAAAACAATATTTATCTTTTCCTCATGTCTTTTGCTCACACCAAGGAACATAAATCATGAGATAATCTTCTAGCAAATATGCTCCTAAAGATTTTAGCCTGAAAGCAACCATATTTATAAACTATTACAAGCTATTTATTATATTAAACTCCTAGTTGAATACTAACCACTACAACAGAAGTACTAATTAAAAAAATAATATTGCTTAGATAAAAATTTAAAAAGAAAAATAAAATGGAATCAGTTAAAAGCATCGAGAAATCTTTGTATTTATCTTTCTCATAAATTGATACTCTAATTTGTAGTTCCTATGTAGTGATCATCTTGAGAAACATGGCAATTTTGTGTAAAATGATTATGAGATAGACGAGTATCTATATTTATTATAAGAAAAACCTTGGCTGCTGCCAAATTTAATGCCATTGAGGAGCTAACTTTTTTTCATCATTCAAAAAAATTGCACGTTAAATTACTTCCGCTGTATAATGTACACAGTAAAAGGCTTTCGACTGCCTTAAACGCAAAATCTCTCTGGAACTCTGACTTGAAGTAGGACTCTACAAATGTAATTTATCTTAGAGGTTATGAATACTGACAATGATTTGAAGAGGACATTACTTCTGTATACTAAATATCTTTTCACAGATGCTTACTACAAGAAGAGGACTGTGGCCGAAGACTGGATTTTAAAAGAGAATGCAGATGCATAAAATGAGAGATAGACAGACTGTAAGTCATGCATCTAAAAGAGGAAAAACCCTTCAAAACCCTTGTCTAAGAGGCTGGCTATCACTGTATAAGCCTTGTCGTACTGGGTAATTCAGAGAAATTTTGAACCAAAAAGAGAATCCTGGAAGATTTGCCTTTGTGTATATCTGAGTCTGCTTTTATATGGTTTCTCTCTATGTTTTTTCTGAAATAAAGAAATACTGAAGAACATCACAAAATGGAAAACACAGTCTGTCGATGGCACTCTGACCCTGCTCATAATACTCAGGCAGTACAGCCCAAAGGGCAGGAGTGAATTCAGCACAAGCTAGAGAAATTTCGGTCACCTTCCTTTAAAAACATTCTGACTGTCAAGGGATAAAAAATATTATTCATACTGGATCATCTTGTGGCACTTTTGGTAAATCCTGTAACATTATACAAATTCATTTTGTACTGGACATTGGGGATATGTGGCATCTGCCACTTTCCTTGCTTGTTTATTAAGGAGTCTTTGTCACCAGTGTTGCAAAGTGGTGGTTGTGGCACCTTCAGATTTAGTTAAATTTCAGGTTTCCAGCATCAGCCTTTACTACAGAGAAAGTTTAAATTTAATTTTATATAAATTGGCTACAAGCTCATACAAAGAAGAGGATGTTTCTGCCCCAAATTTTTAAGCTTCAGAACATGAATGTGAGCCAGCCAAGAAGACCGCTGGCATCCTGGCTTGTGTCAGAAATGGCCAGCAGCATGAGGGAAGTGACCATCCCCCTGCATTCAGCACTAGTGTGGGTGCACCTCAAATACTGTGTTCGGTTTTGGGCCCCTCACCACAAGAAAGACATTGAGGTGCTGGAGCATGTTCAGAGAAGGGCAATGAACCTGGTGACGGGCCTGGAGAACATGTTTTATGAGGAGAGGCTGAGGGAACTGGGGTTGTTGAGTCTGGAAAAAAGGAGGCTGAGGGGAGACCTTATCAGTCTCTACAGCTCCTTGAAAGGAGGTTGTAGTGAGGTGAGGGCTGGTCTCTTCTCCCAAGTAATGATTGACAGGACAAGGTGCTGCCTCAAGTTGCACCAGGGGAGGTTTAGATTGGATATTAGGAAAAATTTCTTCACAGAAATGTTTATCAAACATTGGAACAGGCTACACAGGGAAGTGGTGCAGTCGCCGTCCCTAAAGGTATTGAAAAGACAGGTAGATGTGATGCTTAGGGACATGGTTTAGTGGTGGACTTATCATTGTTGGGTTAATGATTGGGCTTGATGATCTTAAAGGTCCCTTCCAACTGAGATAATTCTATGATTCCCATTGGTTATAGTGGGAATTGTTTCATTGCAGCTTTTACTATTGACAGCAAGATAGCATCCACTGCATTAAATTAAGAATCAACAGATCAGTCATGGTAACATGATACAAAATCAACTTGTTCTGCTGTAAAGACAGTATCTTACAAAGATACTGTATCTGGAGAGAGCAGATTCTTTCATCCACATTTGAATTACCTTTCAGTTAGATGAAGATAAATGAACTGTAACATAAATACAGTTGTAAAAACACGTTTTCAAAACAGTCCAGTTTGCATCCCTAGTTTCACTAAAATGCATGGAAATATTTATCTTGGTATGGATTGCCCACAAGACTAAGTATTGGAACAAGAAGAGAAATTAAAGTTGTTGTCAAATGAGAAGAAAAAAAGTTAGTCAGGAAAGTTATAGTCAGGAAAAGTAAAATATCCTGAGATTTCAAATTGGTCAAAAAGCAATAAAAATGTAGATAAGAACTTTTCTCAAGTTGATATCAGATGCAGAGAAGCAGAATTTTGGTCTTAATGTGGAGAGATTAGAGAGAAACAGACAGGAAGATAATGCAAAGTTCTTGAAAAGAAGCGGCATGAGAGAATAATTCCTTGGTGGCTTCTAAAAAGACTAGAGACAGAAACTAATGTTTCTAAAACACTAAAGACTTTTTAAAATTAGTATATCATACATGAAATAATATCTATTTATGTTACTTCTACTCTTTTGGATTTCTAAATAGCAGTTTTGTTGTTGTTTTTTAATGATCACATCAAAACTATGGCCTCTTGTTCTACCAGTTGCACATATAGACTGGTATTCATCTTGATCACCAACAAGTTAGTAATCTTGTCCAAAACTCGTTGTTTAGGTTATCTTCAGAGTCTGTGGTGGGAGAGGGCAATTTATACCTTTGTGAGATAGGTATCTAGGGTAGGTAGGGTGTGTTCTTCTTGGGAAGTCTCTCCCCTGTAACTAATACAGTAGTTTATCCCAGATGTGTGCCTTCCACATGGCTAATTTTTGATGAGATGAGTCTGACCCACAGATCGGAAGACAGCCCTTTGAAATGCTACTTTGGACCTAAGATACTAAAAGCAAATATAGAAGAGATGAAGGATAATTATGGGTAACTGTAATACAGTTATGTTTTTTCAGTTCACGTACATGTAAAACTTGAAGTTTGGTCATTAAAATGGACATGTGTTTGTCTATGTAATATTTATGTGTGTGTTTCATACGATAATCATAAAACATTTTGGGACAAAAATATGTTTGCATGCAACCTACTTCTAGAAAGGCTGACCCTTTTCTTCTATGAAAGCCAGTAAGCTTTGGCTAGATTTTCCCAGGCAACTCTGTTTTCCGAAACTCTGTATGCTATGACATGCTGATGAAAGCCAATGTGATTCAGTAGAAGAACTTGTTCACAGAAACAGTCTTCCAATCCGGTTAGCTATTTAATTGCAGGTCTGGGAACAGCTTGCTTCTGCATATATTCAAATGTTAATTGTCTGCTGAGTACAGATCTTTGTATTATTTCTGAAATTCAGGAGCTGTATCATAATTGTACTTAGTCAGGCAGCCTACCAGAGTTCTGAGGCGAGTGCACCTGCAAGGATGTAGATGATAAAAGCATTCAGACTAATGCTTTACAATTGAAGTAGTGAGCAAGAGAAACTCTCCAAATGTGATGTAGACACAAGTCCATTGAAGTCCATGTAACACCTTCCTGAGGGAAGTCCATGTTTTTTTGTCTCCATCTCCTGGATCAGGACATTGAATCTGCACATCTGGTAATCCCTACTTCTGCCTTAGCCTAAGAATTTCTGCAATCAGGCATTTCCTTGTTCACATCTCCGGAATACCACTGTTCTGAATCTCATCTGGATAGGCAGTCCTCTCCCTTGACAGCATCTCTTCAGGCTTTTAGTCATCTTTTGCCGTAGGGACTCCTCACTTTTCTTTGTTGGATCTACCTCTGGACTCTAATTTTAATCTTAAAATGTCATTTGTTCCTGTGTGTTTACATGAATGGATTTCCTCTAGGCAGAGTTGCCATGAGATGCCTCAGTCATGGGGGCACAATGAACTTTGCCATACAAAAGATGGCAAGACATGTCTTCTCCCCCTCTTATCAGGAAGGGAATGAAAACAAGACAGCTTTGGTTTTGCTACTCCTGCTTCTGCAGGTGCAGTCAAGCAAGAAAGGGGACCTTTCAGCATAGATCCCTGTTTCTCATCAAATGTCAATTTTGCATTAGTGGTGGCAGCAGGAGCAATAATCTTGCCTTTTCAATGCAAGTGAGTAGCTGCTTTGTCACCTTCTGCAGAAAGCAGCCCTAGGTGACTGTCTTTGCCCTTGTCCAGAGTTGGTCCTGATCCTCTGTGTGAGAAATTCACCATGCATACCATGCCTGAATTCCCTTCCTTTGCTTAGATACGTAACTACATTATCCTGGGACATTTGGCTTGCATAGCTCACACAAGGGAGGCCAGCGTATCTTTCTCCAACACAGCCACTACAGAGCCTTGCCAAATAAACTTTCTTCATGGAAGTCTCTCAGAAAAGTTTGTTTATATTGAGCAAACAACTTTCAGGGGAGGAAAAAGAGAACAATCAGTTATTCATGCAACAGCGTTGGTTTGGTTAGAGGAAATGTTCCTAAACCCTTACAATTGCTTTTGAAAACTAGCCAGTGTGAAACACAGAAGTAATGTTAAGTTAAATGTAATTTCAAGTAGCTAGCAAAGAAGGAGCTTACTGAGGATGTCACCAAGAGCTTGGGGTACCAGAGAAGCAAAAGAAAGAAGGTGACTTTTCTCAGACAAGAACTACGAACAAAAATTTTGTCTTCATATTCCAGGCACAATAAAAATGAAAACCACAATATTTAGCCTACTTAGCAATTTTCAGAGTAATTTTAACCCAAGGCATATTTAAATTATTCCTTCTGTCTGATTTATTTTATCTGATGTGTCTTTACCTGTCCTTGTCTAACACGATTGCTTTTAATTAAGGCAATCTGGATGTGGACTTGGCAGCTGTTGCAGAGGGGTAAATCATAATCATAAAGCTCTTGAGTGCAGAGCTGCAAAGGGGAAGGAGGCGTCAGAGTCTCAGTTTTCAAATGATGCATGACATTCTGCATTTCCACGTTAGAGCTGGGAGTGTCGTCAGCTTCTCCTGATAGAGGACATGGGCCCGGATTCATCCTGTCTAAACTGAGGCACTTATCTGAGGCATCTAAAGTAGGAGCTTACTTAATGTTGCCTTCATGTCTAATTAGAGAGAAGCAAGCACCTCCAGAAGGTAGTTCAGCCCACTTGGGATCTGGCTGATCCCCTGCACGTGCCCTTAGCTGACTCCTTTGGCTGTGCAGAGGGTAGAGAGTGATGACTGTGTCAGTTTATGTGCTATAGGTAGATGTCTACAGTTAGGTGGGGACATCATACTCTGCTACCTGGCTGTATTCTAACCCTCAGTTAGGCTCTGAGGCTTTGCATGTATTGAATGAAGAGAGGCAGATATGTAAAGATGGCATCCACAACAGCCAGCGTGCTCTGCAGAGAATTGTCTTAGCCAAGGACAGCAGCGTGCATCGAGGTCACAGTGCTGTTAATATCTTATGTAGCACAACACCCACAGCTCTAAATCAAGGAACGTTACTTTGCCTATGCCTTGTCCATATAATCATGGACATTGCATACTGTTTCCTACTACCAATAGGAGGACAAGCAACTTTTTTAGCTCTACTTATCTTCTTCAAGTCCAGAAGAAAAAACTGTGTATGACTCTGAATCCCAAACAGTGAAAATGTGCCAGGGTTTCTTCTGTATGTGAAAGTTCAGACTGTTCTCCCTGGGAGTTGTTTTTTATGTATTTGTCAGACATAGCAATTTGGTCAGTGTTTCTGAGTACATTAACAACATACTACTTTAGGCTTGAGGAGTCGTACAGCAAATTAAGGCTATGATCAAATGGGAATTTAAGTGTTGCATTGCTGGGGCTTGCAGTGCTAGGTGTTTAGGCGCATAATCTCCAAATGTCCAAAGCTGAAAGTGGTCCTTGATTCCCTCTGTAATGTACAAGGGGAAACATGTTCCCAAAGTCAGATTCATAAGACAGCAGCTCATTGAGCAGGGACCCATATGCATCCCAAGTGAGAAAGTCTGAGGGCTGTAGTGTGGCTACAGCCATTTGCTGCTGAATGTTAAAACAACAATAATATAGATCCTTATAGTTCAGAGTCCAGCAAAGGACTAATTGTATTTCTGAAATGGAAGGAGACAGAGTGTTCTTCCTATTTTCCCTGAATCAGGCTGCGTACCCATGGCACTAGTGTGGCTGCTGGTTCAATGCATCGCCACTTTATTAACAGAAGCTTTAATTCTTATGTACTAATTAAGTACTTTAGTGGCAGGGGAAAGCCAAGGGGGTTCTTCCCAGAAAAAGAACAAGAAACGGGGATGATGTTGGAAATAAGGCATGAGGAAACAGAAGCTGTGTTTGGTTTGTGTGTGAAGGTGGCTGTACAATGGCTGTACAATTCCCACAGCAGCCTTGCAGTGCCAGGAAGACTGAGTGGGCAGCAACTTGGACAGGGGTGCTCACGCAAAGATCACAGGAGAAGTGCTGGCAGCAGTTCCCCTCCTTTTGTTTGGGGCTGTGACACAAAGTGGATGTGGTAGGATCAGTATTCAGGAGGGAGTATACAAATAATCCCTTGACTGAAAATAGTTCCACCAAGATGTTAGTCATCTGGGGTAGGACCCAAACCACAGCATACTGATCGAAGAAAGCTCGGGGCTTTGCCTAATCTAAAAAATATGCAGCAGGAATAAGAACCAAGGTCTGTCTGCTCTGCTGCTGTGCACTGTGTGTGCTGTAGGATATGTCTAGATTTTCTGTGGTATATGTCTACATAGGCAATGTCACCTAAAAATGGAAGAAAATATTCTGTATCTATTGCACAGCTTCACAGCGTGGCTTACTGTGTTTCATCATGGCAAACAGAAGTGTTTTTTCCAAGTATTTCTGTTATTTTAATTAACAATTTAAGTTTAAAAATGAATCTGCCAAGCTCCAGGAGAAGTTGCCATTGGATAGAAGGAGCAAAGCAAAACCTGCACCTTTAGTTGGAGGTAGAATCAGCCCACAGTGCTAATGGGGAAAAAATCCCAAACCCACAGTAAAATAAAAAAATCATTAATCCATTAATGCCCAAGCTTAACTGTTTTCAAGACTCACAAGGACAACACAACATTGTCTTTTCTTTCACATGGACTTTTTGCCCCGCTGCTGTCAAAGATCCAAACCTAGACTTGTGTCCATATGTGATACTTCTTGGTGATCAAACTGCAGTATCTGTGCAAAGGCTGTGCAGCATTTTCTGTTCTTCCTCAAAGGAAACATGACTTTGTTTTGCATGCATGAATTCGTACCCTACATGCCCAAGTGCAGAAACTGTTTGTGCTATTAGTTAAGTTTGGAATTTACGTCTGTAAGAACCTCACTGTAACCTTCTGATAGATACCAAACCTATGCCCCCCAAAACAGGCTACAGAAAGCAACTAATATGTATTGTGAAGTAGAAATCAGGTTCGAAGTTTCTCTTTTCTGTTTTTAACTGACCTAATGGACAAAGGATAAACAGGGCATGCCATGTAGTCTGATTTTGACATGATCCATATTTGTTTTCCTTTTCGGCAAACTGGGGAAATACAATCTAGATGAAATCAGCATCAAATGTGCTCAACTGATACTCATTTTGACAATATTTATCAATGTGTTGCTGACATCTGGGAGATGTCCCAAGGTGTTTCTTCTGGGCTGAAATAAGTCCATCAGTTATACTCTGAAGTGGAAGTGTAAGCAGGCAGACAAAAATGTGCAGTATTAACCTCTTGGAGCCATCATTGTCTGTGTTGTCTCTTTCAGCCAACATCAGTGCTGTCACACATAGTAGCAAAGTTCTCTTAAAAACCTCAAGATGTTTTGAGAGTCTGCAGCATGTGACAAAGTCTATAAATCAAATCCAAAGAAGAGTTCAGTTACAAAAACAGGAACACAAACTATAGGACCAGTGCAAAAACGAATAGATTTGTTTTGATTTTTGAGATTTGTGTAAATCTGCTTGCCATTTTGTTACAAAACTCTTGTTTGGGACTTGAAGGGTAGTCCCCCATGTCCTGTCTTAATAATACAAGAAATAATTCATTTAATAATGGAAGGAGGTTGAATATTTGAAATCAATTGCTTATTTAATTATTGTTAGGAAAACACCTTTTTTTTTTCTTAAGACCAAAATAACATATATGGGTTGTGTTGAAATTATTTTTTCTTTTGAACATTTAAGAAATCTGCGCCAGTCCCATGTTTTGGAAACACATTTCCAATTTTAAAGGGAATTAACAAGCATCAAGAGTGGGATTCTTGACTTGGCTTTCACTTTAATACCAGCCTGGAGAAAGGTGATCTCAATTGCTTCTTTGTCTTTAAAATGTTTTCTAACTTTTATTGGTATAAATGAGAAAAGATTTTAACCTTTTATGAATAGACCATATGGTTTTCAGTTCTGAAGGAATTACATAGAAAATGTGGCATTTCAAAATGGTTTTCACTGAATTACCACTTTTTCTAAGCAGTGATTTCTGTGAGAATTAACCAAAATGACTAGCTTTAAAACTTAAGGTGTATGTTATTGTTTCAGAATGGGGCAATAATCAACATTTCATAAAAAAAAATCCCAAATCAGTGATGATATTTTATATGCACCTTAATGGTCCTGCAGCTGTTCTGGTAAGTGAGATCTGTTAAGCTGATGGCTGGCATTGATTGCACTCAAGCATATTTCGGGCTCATGTTGTCTGTGCTCTACTCAGCGTGCTTTGTAGTGTTTTTTGTTTGTTTGGTTGGTTTTTTGGTTTGGTTTGTTTGTTTGTTTGTTCCTTTTTTTTTTTCTTAAGAAACAAAATTGAGTTCTATGATTGACAACTTGTTCTGCTACATATAAGTTTAAAGATTCTACAAATGTGTTGTACATCATTGTAATGCTTTCAGACACCGGAACTATGATATAATTTTTAAAAGTATTTGAGTAAATCTTCTTAATAATAATAAAAGTAAATGTTTCTTTAAAAAGCTATTTAAGTAAATAAATATAAAACATGGTTCAATCAGATTGGTGCAGCTTTCTTTTCGAAACTTTTGCATTAATTTAGCTTGCACTTGTGTAAGCATTACTTCTAGTGCTCCAAGATGGTTGTTTTTATACTCAGGCAGCTCCACCAGGATCATCTCAGTGTGAATCATAATTTTTTGCTGTTCAGCTAAGGGATATGTTTTAGTCATGTGGATGTTGGAAAAAATTGCTGGTGTCAGAGAGGACTTTGTTACATTTGCAGACTGACATGAAAAGGATACCGCTAAGTTTTGCTTTGACTATCTGTGATTTAACTGGCCTAGATTGTTGTGTTGCCAAAGCCAACTTAAAGTGACTATTCGACCTTACAATGGAAGTAAAATACTTCTTTTAGTAAAAATTATATACCATAAAGAATAATGTAGTTCAGAAATTAAGTAGAGGGCTATAGAGAATCTAAATGAGTATATTTGTAGCTTAGCATGACTGCAAATCACTTCTATCTAGTGCCTGCTCTGGTCTGTATAAAATGAGATAGGTGCTTTTCCATTTTTGCCACTATTAAATTCAATGAGTGTTATTGAGCAGAGAAATGGATTGATAGCAGGTAAAAAATCTTTTTCTATGAAAATAAGAAGTATTCAAATTAAAAAAAGGAGAAACTATTTATTATAAACATTTAAGCATAGCTAAGAGAAATGTTATATTTCAACACTCCAAATAAATGT
>JAOXJM010000019.1:15240298-15266347 GCA_026413425.1 Tringa solitaria | reverse complement strand
GAATAAAACCTGCCTCAATATATTTTCATTCTGAAGGTATATGCAGTTCTGCTGCTCCTATGCTGTGAATTTACACTCAAATGCCGAAAATACGACTGGACTGGACCTGTGTAATCAGAAAAGAAAATGCATGTCTAAGTTAAACTTTGCTGTGCACACTAAAAAAAATCCACTGTTGTCACATATTTAGGCTTTCAAACACCACATGGTAATGACACTTACGAAAGAGTATTCAGAACAATAACCACATCATCATTTTTTCTTGAAAGTGGTTTTGTTTGTAGGAGGTACAAGCATGGAAGATCATAAAAGATAAAATGAATAACAGAGGCAGGTATGACATTTTTTGAATGCTGGGAGAAGAGATAAAAGCAAGACTGAAACCTGCAAAATAGGCAATTTGGACAAAAGAAAAAGGTTGTAGTGAAGGACAGGTCTTTTCTTTCCTAGCAGTTCTGAAAGACCTTTCCATTATAAGAAATTAATAATCTTGGGATTGTTTTTTGCATTACGCGTTATTTACAGATAGATGAAATTACAGCCTGACACTTCATAGATTGTAAAAAAAATGCCTTGGGAAACTTGCTGGAAAAGAATCATGGTTCCTGTGTATTGCGTACACAGTTCAGGCCTCAAACAGAAACATGAATGTTTTCAAAAATCAGGAAATGTGACAGGGTGGCCACTGAAAACTCAAGTAAGGGTCATGTAATACCTGGATAAAGGGTTGATTATAGAATAAAATAAGAGTATGGTATATTCAGAGGCTGGAAATGCCTGTGAATTTTAATCCACTCTGCTGATAGTGACGAGGATCAGGCGGACTTCTTAAGAGGAAAATCTTCTTGAACGTGACTTTCCTTTGTGAAGAAAAACAACAGCATGCTCTGTTTTCTGGGAGTTTCTCAGTCTATTGCCTACTTTGGGAAAGAAGCTGCTGTGTGCTCTGCTGTGTATGTCCCAGGCTGAGAACAGCACTTGAAAAAAACCTTGAGAAGATGCCATGGCTCTTTCTGTGTGCTTGGGTGAGAGCAGGGGCATGTTCGTGGCTGACTCTGGAGTGTAACACAACTCTGATGAGTTTGTGACATGTATTTCTGTAGGAAAGTACTTTAAAAATCAGACTCCAGAGCACTTCAAGTGAAATGCTGGTATTTGATTGAGTCCTTGGTAGGCATATAGAAGCAAGTCAGTCTCCAGTCAGGCTATCAAATACCGAATGCTCTTTTAACTGTATTAATACATTTAAAATTTCATTCTTCTGTTTCACAAAGCTTTAAGATTTCTTGTTTTGGAAGTACTTGCTCATCAAATGATAATTTTAAAGCTCTCTTCATTTTCCTTAAACTCAGTTCAGTCCGAAGGTGTCATTAGGAGCAATGCCAGCAACTTCAGATGAGATTAATAAATAGCACCTGGAAAATACCACCTGGAAATACAGTGATTCTCATCAGTGCAAACAGAAGGAGCTCACAATCTCTGTTAGTGACAGAGAGAATGTGTTTCTGGATGAAAGATAGTGCACTTATGCAGCACAATATGTCTGGTACAGCTCAGTACAATATAGGGTGTTCCACGATTGTCTCAATGGCAGTGTTGTTAACGCTGTCCAGTTTGTCTTTTAAGTTACCTGTTCTTCCAGGGACACACAGGGGCTGCTACATAAACTGAAACATAGCAACGTGTGTCAACTTGTGACACAGCAAGAACCACCCAAATAGAAAGCAGACACTGCTCACACCCTGTTTCCTGGAGTATTTGTCATGAGCTGTGCTTAGTTTTTTGTTTATCTTGGGGTAACTCACCTAAGCATTGCTGACCACCGTCTATTTTGAGCTGTGTTGGATCCTGCGGTGCTAAGAGATGACTCTAGAAAGGAAGAGTTTCTAGAGTCCAAAATGCCTTGCTGCAATGAAGGGGTGTGTTGGAAGTTTATGATGAAAACAGTGTTATGAGATCTGTAAAAAAAGTCTCAACTGCCTAAAGTTCCTACTGCACTGTTCAAGATGCAGTAAAGTTAGCTTTAATTGAGTGATACTTTATGACATAAGTCCTATTGTCTTAACACAACTGCTCTTTGTATCCTTTTTTTATTCTAGGGGTAGTTTGGGCATGGCAGCTGCTTTTGCTTTGCTGGGCTCAGCACTACGACACGCTGGTTTGAGCACAGCCTTCGAAGTACATTTTGATAATAGGTATGCACACCAAACCAGCTTTTCTACAGAGTATTCAAAAGGAAACTTGAGAAGATGGCACTGAGATCCACGATTGAAACCTTGTAGGGACCTCTAGAACTAGTCAGCAGAAGAATTTGCTCTGCTAAAGTTTCCCCCTCCCTGTGGAGATATGGCTTTGCCAGAGCTATCAGCCATTCGCATTGGCTTGGGTGCATAACACCACCACCATCGCCCACTTTGGTTACAGCTACCTTTGGTCGCTTCTGTCTTGCCCTCAATATGTTCTTTTGGTTCTGCATTTTAAGTGAGGAAGCAGAGGAACTGTGTTTAGGGAAGCAACGCTGAGCTCAGAAACTCCCTTTAAACACCACAAGTTGTGCAGAAACCAGATTACAGCCATCTGTGTGGCTTACGCACTCTGCCTCAAGCGGGCTGGTCATTTTCCTAAGTAGGACAAAGGCAAATGTAAAAATAGGATCTGAATTTATGACCTAGAAAACCAAGATGGTTAATAATGCAATCTTTGAAGCAATTGTATACGTGTTAACTAGGTCATATAACTTTGTGGTATGACAGCTCATACGAGGAAGTTATAAATAGATGGCAGGAGGAAGTAACATGAGAAGTGACAAATAGGAGACAATGCAGACAGAAAGGTTACCTTTTGCTTCTATTCTTCCCCTTTTTTAACACTTTTGTAGCAAAAGACTTCCAAATGGCAGATCTTGATTTCATTAATGAAGAAAAAGCAGTGGCCTTGTGATGTTCATATCCCTGGTTACAGCAGATTCAGTTCAGCCATATGAAGCTTAGCAGGGATATGGAGGTTCCAGGTCATTGGTAGGAAAGGTGGTTCAGAGAGCAGCCCTTCCCTGGTCAATAAAAATTTAGCCTTAGGCATGTGGGTGCATCAGTTCTGTGCTGCCACTCCATTTGCTGAGCTGGAGACAGGGAATGTGAGATTTGTTAAGATCTTGGATGTTCCCAAGTCCTCTAAGTGGCTGGCCCCGTATCTTCTCTAATCCTCAGGGATGGTCAAATCCATAGGAATGTTTATTCCTGTACCCATAAGGACAACAACTTGGCTTTTGAGGTGTATTCCTGCTGTTTGTGATGCTATGGATGGGACTGATTTTAAAATTGGATAGATTCACCAAAACCTCTTGCTATTAAGTCATAAGATTTCTGGCGTTAACTACTTTACAGCCAACAAATTGCTTTTTGATTTCCAGCCCAAATGGTGAGGGGATTTTCCCTTCTCCTTTTGCATGGAACTACCAACTTGTATTCCTGACAGCTTTGTCCCACTGCATATTATCAGTGACCACCAAAACTTCTTTAACAAGGCGTTCCAACACTCATTGGGTGCATTAGCATTCCTTTGCGTAAAGTGTGCTCCATAATCTAAATATGTTTTTAATCAGCTTGTAAAACCACACCAACCAGCAAGATTATTTTCTGCTACAGCATTTTGAAGTAGTTTTATGTAAGAGATCTTAGGTCTCATAAAAACAAGATGCTCAGCACCAGGAAGGAAAGAATTAGGAGCTCCAAGTTCCCTAAACTTCTGAGATGTTATATTAGATAAAATTTATATTATATTATATTAGATAAAATTTAGATTTTCCATGACACATTTTTTTAAACTTTTTTAGTGGTAGCATTGCAAATATTATATTTCAGAATGAACAACAGAGAAAGGAATAAACCCCAGGTTTCTCATACTTGTTGAGTTCAAATGTGATCTCTCAAAATATGCTGTTATTAACAGTTTCCCTTAATTTTTCTTTGGGGATAAACTCACCTTGGTGCAGTGAGTTAGCACAAGGCCAGATATTACTTAGCTGCTGTTTATGTGCATGTGTTTTACGCTGGCTTGTTGAATTATCTCCCCATCTTAAGATTTTTATCAACTTTCTATCACCGACTTTCAAAGTCATCTCTAATCCTCTTCATCTCATTCCTCCAATACTTGAGGGGTGCTTTTCTTGACTCTCTCAAAGGCTCCATTTTGCCCTGGGTCCAAAGGCCCACGTATCTCAGAGCCTGTCCCTACTGTGCCACTCAGCACATTGTGTGCGTGCTTGAGCTAATGGAGCCCTGGAATCCAGAGGAGGATGGCCATGTCAGCACAGCCATGACAAGCTCATTACCTGGGTGCGGTATCACACTGGTGCTGCTCTCCGGCTTCTGAGACACGAGCTGGTAACCTGGCACTCTGCTATGCCATGTAGACAGACCAGTTTGGGTATGTGCTTGCTCAGGATCTCTGCTTTGCACACCCTTGCACAATGCGGACATGCTTTCTGATTCTGTTTAAAGGGCTCTGCCCATCCCTAGCTCTACACAACCTTTACTGTTAAAATCACGCTGAGGTTAACTTTTGCTAATTATCCCATTGTTTGATCGAGTGCAAATAAGTCTTTGCTGGAATAAAAGGTGTTGTTTTCACTTGCACACGTTGTCAGTGAAGCACAACACGCTGAGGTGTCCTGGACATTCAGCCTTCACAGTGTTCCTGGCTTAGCCGCACCTTGTAAAAGCATTTATATAACACAACTGCAAAAAGAGAGAACGTTACTAGATTACGCACCAAGGTGATTCATCTCAGGTGCAGAGCTTTGTGCAAAAGCCAAGCCAATTGTGTTATGACATAATTTCTTATATGCAGAAATATTTACGTGTTATTACACATCTTCTTGTTACAGCACTGACAATTATCCTGGCCAGTCTGTCCAGGCTGCTTGCAGTGCTGAGTAGAGAGCTTTAACAAGAACTTGTGTTTCACATAAAATTTCTTGCCCTTAGATAGAGAATCTGTGCCATTGTTTCCTATATTAACAGAAATCAAGCAAGATGGGAAACTCAATTTTCCGAAACAGCAGAATCTCGTCTTGTCAGCTCCCACAGCCTGAACCTCGTGAGCTGAAGCTGCTCAACATCTCCTGGCATCCAACCCTTGCCCTTGCTTACTTTAAACACAGTGAAGCATGCACCAATTTGCTCCTTCAGATTGCACAATCGTGTCTGAGTGATGTTCTCTCTACTCTGATATATGAAGCAGGATGACCCTGGCCTTGCCTCTTTCCTTGTCTACGCCAGCTGGAATCATGGAGAGAAAGGAAGGACGGCAGTGGTACATGGAGGGTGAACAGTGGAACAAGGGAGGGAAAATCACTTGAAACTGAAGAACCTAACCCATGGCTGGGGCCACCATGGCAGTGAAGAGCAGTTTGATATCTGAGTGCAGGGAACTGCCGCTTTCTCAATGTGACTCAGTGATCTAAATCTACATGTTTTATTGACTTTGTTAACATCAAGTAGTTCAGCTCTCTCCTCTTTCTCTTTATCCTGCATTCCTTTTGAGATTTACCCTTCCCTCTTCTCCACCATCCACTCATCACACAGCTAAATGAGCTCTGCAGAGCCCTGTGCTGTATACTGGGTATAGTATAGAACTGGCTTTAAAGATGCTCACTGGAACATTATTCAATACAACACTTACCTGTTTGTAGGAGCACAAACTTAGATACAGGCTAGTTTTCTACAGCAAAGAAGAGGAAAAGCCGTGAAGCTTAAGGTGTGTTCTGCAAGTTTTCTTCAGGTATGGCGGTCAAGCCTTTTAAACCTAGCACACCTATCCCTTAGGCAAAACTCTTTAACATAATGATTACAACTGATGAAGTGGATGGTAGTCACTCCTTATGTATAGTAAAAGATATTGCTAGGCATACCACCTGTCTTCAAAGGTCATTCATGACCTACTCCTATGATGTAAGTCTAAAGGAGGAATAAAAACTCTTCAAGTTAGCCCCAGAGAAGTCTGACTGTGGGGTGTCCCAGAAAGCCAGTGGTCAGAGCGCAGAGTCATCAGCACAAGTCTGGGGACTTCCCCACCCAAAAGACTAATGTTGCAGCAGAAATAATGACTTTCACTTCTTAAAGGAGCACGCACATAAGTACAAGCACATGACTACATGTCGTGTGATCATCTTAGACTGACAGAGGAAAAACTGGGCTTCTCACAAAAAAGGACATTAATCTACAGAGTGTTTTATTTATCTGATTATTTCTTCCAAAATCCTTTCTTTGTTCTGCTATATTGCTTTACCATTTTTAAAATGTGAGCACATTTTGATTGTTTTCTGTTTCTGGCAGCGTAGGGAAAATGAAAATTAGGCCTTAGTTGAGCTCTCATGCCAGAGTTGACTCTTGAGAGGTGTTACAGTAATGCCAGAATTAATTTGGCAAGTGTCAGCTCTACTTTTCACTGCATAAAACTGATAAAAACACACTCATTGTTCCACAAACTTTAGGATATGACAGAAAGTATATTTAAAACAAAAAAAATGGGAAGGGGAAGAAATCAATATTTGAAAAGGAAAATTATATTCAGATATTAATGATGGTGTTAAATAATAGGAAGGAAAATATTTGCTATAAATACACCTGGCAATGTTCTTTTCACAGAATTTGGGATTCGAGGTCTTTTGAATTCAATGGAAAGCCTCCATTTGATGTCCAGATGATCTACATGATATATTGTACTCTTTGGACCAGTTCTAAAGCCGGTGTTAATCGACTTAACTCTTCTGGCTTTAACTGTGCTAAATTCTTTACTGCATATGAGAATTTTGGGTTAGATCCAGTATGAAATTGAGATACCCACAGCTTCGGTGCCAAAACAGCTGGCTTTTTCAGCATATGGCTCCCACAGTGATATTCTGGATAGAGATGTACTTATGTACTCAAGCTTCCTGCACAGTGTGTGAGAACAGCCAGGTGCCTGAGAATCATAACCCAAAGCCCATAAGCTGCCAAGAGGCAGCCAAAAGAAAGTGTTAAGCATGAAGGCATGCTCTATGTGTGGAGGGGGAGTGGTAGTGTTGTTGGATTGTAAATCTGGAGTTAATGCTTCAGTTCTTCCCCGGTTTTTATTTTGGCATTGAAGCCTTTTACTGTACATTGTACTTGGTTTGTTGTTTATTATGCATCTACCATATTGAGCTTAAATGAATTGTAAATGTTTGGAGGCCATCTTTTATTTAAAAAAAAAGATGTCTCTTCATAATACAGCAATAATTAAGAATAAAGTATTATGAAGAATTGGGTCTGGGTATTCTCTTATGTAAATACTCTTTTTACTTGAGAGTCTCAGAATGGGGGAAAATTCTGCGATTTCGATTTTGTTTTGTTTTGTTTTCATTAGTGCTTGATCTTTCATCCTTTGTAATTGTAGTTGAAGTTCCAGTTAAATAACAAATAAAAAGCACTTGGGTGTGTGATGTCATCTTCAGCATTAGCCCACACCCTACAATAGCATGCACACTTGCAGACGTGTATGTACGTTAGCAGAAGTATGTCAATTGAGCATGGTAGGTACTGACACTGTGCCTGGCTCAGGTCATTATTAAAATTTAATTGGCAATAATTTTTTTTTAATCTCCTGACAGCAGTGCAGCATGGATGTGGCATGTAGGAAGAACACCTAGCAGCATGGCAAACAAAGATACTGGGAACGCAAACCAAAACTGGATTCATGGAGTCATGGGGTTCCTGTTCTTAATCCTCTTGCTTTATAAGGTGATTGGGGAAGGTTTACATATGAATCATGCAATAGTCTCATCCTTACTTACCTGTTGGCAGCCTCCTTGAGGGCATCAAGGTTGTTCTAGCAGAGCCTGAGAGAGAAGAGGATTCTTTTGCTGTGTGAGCCTATGGTACAACCCAGTGCACGGATTTATAAGACAGCAGGCAAAGGATCCAGTCCAACAACCGGAAAGTATAGCCAAGCCTGCATCATGCTTGATCCAAACTAATTAGCTTTACTGGAATAAGGGCTATTTGGCAATATGGCAAAACAGCTTTCAGGGCCTGTGGTGGCTTTTCTGCATGGAATAGCAGAAATGCAGGCTGCATTCCAGTGCCCTTGAGTTGTCCTGTATGCTCTAGCCTTATTTATATAGCAAAATATTTTCTGATTGCTCCTTAAATTTGGAGGCCTAAGCTGTCCCAATGTCACTTGCTTCAGACCTCCTGCAGTGGCCTTATGCAAAATGTCATTTTGCAGTGAATCTGTGCTCCCTGGCTATAGTCTCTTACCTCTCCTGCAGAGTCCTGTTATGTGATGGTAACGTGTTCCCCCAGAGATTCTTGGGAACAACACATCTCAGAATTTACAAGCCATTGGTGTGGCTGGGGCATGTCATATGAAACTGTTTTCAGTGGGTTTGTTTTAATGCTGCATAACTATTAGGCAACAAGCGACGAAGGGATAAAGACTGCAGACACAAAGAACACAATGTTAGAAGACCATCCCCTTCTGATGCTCAATGTAAACCCTGCAAGACTGAAAAACCAGACGTTTATAAGGAAAGCTATGCAGACTACTACCTGCCTCAGATGTCTTTGAAGGTTGATCTGCAGACCCCCAGAACCACTGACAACTACCAATTAAAATATAAGTTCAGGAGTAATTCTATACTTCATCTTCTTTTTGGAGCTACAGTGTTGAAACCAGAACTGGTTTCAAGGCTCTCCCATCTACTCAGGATCATGAGCATGGAGGGTGGGTTTTTTGTGTTTGTTTGAAGGTTGGTGATGCGTGGCTTTTGCTCCAGTCACAAGGCTCTATCAAAAGCAACTTTGTGGCACTTCTCTGTCTGGACCATTGCTCATGACAGCATTTAGGAGAGTGTTAGATGCCCAGTACCAAGAACTTCTCACCATGCATTGGTACTTCATTTTGCTGTCTAGTGAGCTATAGTTCCTCTATCTGGTGCTGGGAAGGATGCTGCCTGGATGCTTTCTTGGAAGTGCATACAGAAATGCTGCCTAAAGGAATACTTCAGCAGTTGTAGGTAGGTCTGATCTTGCCCATTTGATGTGTAAGGCTTGATCCTAGATGAGATTACAGTGATCAAAACGTACAAGCTCCCAAGCCCTACTTCTATTTTTCTGTGCCTCAGTGGAAAACCCCAGCCTAAAAGAGGGCACCCGGTCTCCCACTGGCACAGGCAAGGAAAGGCAGTTGCAAAAGGCAGCAAACTACGGGTGGTTCATCCTGGTTCATCGCTGGACTGGAAAGTCAGGCAGAAGGGCAGCTGCAGACTTGCAGGCATTTCAGGGCCTGTGGGTTGCTGGGAATATTGCCAGATTCTTACCACCTGCTTCCCCATCATGGCATCTCTGTGCAGCCCTTACCGGCGTTCTTTGGCGTGGAGCACCTCCACCAGGGGTTTTCTACGTGCACCAATTTATAATGTTGTTTCAGATGGACAGGGGTTTTACTGGGACTGCAATAGGGTGTAGGTATCTAAATTCCACCTTTGTCACTTTAACATTTTGATCCTTGTTTTTGTATATAGTGCCTGTGTTTCTTCAGCCTGAAGCATGCACATAAATCTCATTAGTATTATTTTCCACCACTAGCCCTTCCCAAGGTATTGAAGGTTTGCTGGAAGACCTCCAAGCATCATTCCCTAAATGCCTGAGTTGGAAGGCCCATATTAAAGCAAATACACAAAATCCTTCAATTTGACCTTAGAAAACCAGAGTAGCAGGCTTCTTTGCTTGAGGCTACCAGAGATACTACTATGCAGGTTAGGAGGGAGCTTCAGTTAGTGTTATGAGATAAATATAACTGCAAAGCAAGACGGTTCAGAGTTTGCCTGACTTCACAGGCCCATTTGTAAATTCAGAGAATCTCTTGAAAAGCAATGAAGTAGAAATAGAATAATAAAATATCCACCCAATCTATCACTATGAGCTTTTGTTATTTTTCTTATTATGCAGTCATGAAATATCCTGCAAAAATATAAATTACAAAGAAAAATATCATCCTAGTTATGCTTATTTAAAAAAAACCCACTAAACAAACCTATTTAGTCCATCCCTTGGAAAATGTCGATTTCAAATATAATTTTGGTTTTCAAAATATTTCAAAGCCTGAAGTGCTGGATTTCTTGCCCATCCTCAGCCTTTCAGCCTTTAATTAGTTTACCCTCGTGTGTACAACCAGAGCAAAGTACAAATGAAATGCCCATGAACTGTTGTATTGCAGGTTTGCTCCTGCACCACTCCTCTTTATTCCCCACAACTTTCTTCCTAATCACTCTGTGGACATCCACATCTCCTAAAATCCCTTATTTGCTAAGCCAGTTGTCTTATGTGTGAAAGACTAGATTTTCAGTATGTCTCACAATCATAACTAGACCCAAATTTCAGGAGATTAAATCACCCAGAGATTCTTCAAGGAGTGACAAAAGAACTGAATTATTAGTCTGCTGTGACTCTGACTGGGGCTGAGGAACATGGGGAAGACAGAAGATCTTCTGATGATGCAGTCTAGATGGGACTTACCCACATTATTTTTGATACAAACATACAAATCACGGTTGCTGGATAATGAGATGTCAACAAAGAGTAAGGCAGCAAAATGATTCAGGCTGACTGACACTGTAAAAATTAGGGTGCCATAACTGGTTCTACTATAGACATTCTCTGTAACTTTGGCCAAGTCACCTGGACAGATAGGAGTTTTATAGAGATACGCATTTACAAGTCCAAGAAGGGTATTTATCATTAAGTTTTAGGGCCTGAAAATCTTTAGACAGACTTCTCCATTAACCTGCCAATAGTAATCTCTCCTTTCTCCCTGTCTTCTGTCTATGTTGACTGCTTAGATAGACAGATCCTCAAGGTGGGAACTGTGCCTTATGCTCTGTTTGAATAGGCAATGAATGCCAAGCTATTTCATTTGATGCCTCAAGGATTTTTTGGTAAAATGTTGCAAACAGTAATAGAGACATACAAACTGCTGAGAAAAATATATAGGGCTTTCTTGCTGAAGGGATCCTTTTATAATATTTTACATTCCTACCTTTGAAGAAATTACTGCTTAGCTTTTCAGAGATAAACAAATAGGACATTGTCAATAGCAATATTGATGATATTTTATTGCCTGACATTTTGAATGGTATTTTGTTGCTTTACCTTTTAAACAAAAGCAGCAATTCCTATCAGAATCTGCTTATAACGCAGATCTATTTTCAGTAAATACATTACTTTCTTACATGTCCTTTTCTTCAAAAAAACTTTAAACTTTTATGAAAGCTTCCGGGTATTAATTATTACCCGATTCCTTGGGATTTTCAGTTTGATTTACCATTAGGATGGCTTAAGTGTTGACAATGGGTACTCCTGGAAAAGATAAAACTGCTCACTGTCAGACTTTGAAGTCTGTCCTGGCAGAACAAGGTAATAGCAGAAAGAGTCTTGGCGTGGCACCTCAGTAACCCTTAAGGAATTCCATGATATTCAAGATGGACAAGATAAGCCACCAGTGAAGTGTTGACAACCCTGAAATATTTAGGGTTATTAAGTCAAGACTAGAAAGCATAGGCCTTGGAAAACTTTTGTAAGCCGATGGAGCCAGGCAAGACAAAGAATTACATGCAATGTTGTTCTTTTGTTGTATTCTAGCATTTTGAAATATCTCCTTGCAGTAATTTTTATAATCTGTTAAATTTGACTAAAAGATGGCTGCAAGCCATAACAAAAGAAATAAAGACTTTGTAAATTCTGGGTTTTTTTTGTTTTTAATTTGTAACCAGTTGTCATGAAACAACAACAGCAAGTTTTGCACGTGAATACTAACAAGGTGAAATTACTGGTTTGTGTGTCACAATCCTATAAAAGTTTTCAAAAGACTTTTGGTGTTGATCTATTTTAGGACTGTGGGGTGAGGTTAGAGAAAGATTAACTAGCTAAACCTCAAATTAAGCCTAATATAGACACAGTTTATTGCTATTTACCTGGACTTAGTAACAGGCAGGGTTTGCTGTCGATTATGACTGACCTCACAGTGACTTCATATTGTAATCAAACTTGTTTGTAGCAACTTGTAGGATTTCAGTAAAACTGCTTTTACAGCAGATGAATATCCTGGCTTCTGCCAGCTGCTGCAAAAGCTAACATACTGTGCTGCTGTCTCCTGCAGATTTCTCTGAAGTTTGACAAATGGATTCTTACAGTTGCTGAGGGTAAAACAATAAACAAAATTTAAAAGTACTGTTTTCATCACAAGTAGACCCTGAAGTAAGCTGATAGAAGATGATCTGTGGAAGCTTCTGACACTGATCCTGAGCTACAAAATGTCAGAGCTCTAATTCATATTCATCACACCTGAAACTTGAACTACCAACTCTCAACTGTCCAATGACCCTTCTAAAGGATTCTGTAATTCTCAACATGTTGTTTTGTGGTCACAAGGGAGGATTTGTTACAAAATATGAGTTTGCAATTTAATTATCTTTTGCTGATAGTTTGGTCTTTCAAATACATAAATAAATAAATAAAGTAAATTAATTTTGAAGGTATTTCTAAAGGTGGATATAGATAAATGTGTCCACATTTGATTCAGGAAAGTTCTATAACTTAGATGTACTTTTCTTTTGCTGATTTTTTTTTTCTAAATTTTTGCTATAAGAGAGCCCTCAGAACAGTTGCCACTTTAGGTATTCTAACAGAAATGTTTTGTATCAAGAGTTAAATGCAGTGGGGGACAGGAAAGTGCTATTCTCTGTGGTATTATTTATCTTCATGAGGATGTCACAAAAAACATATGCGAAATGGTAGTTCTGACTCAAAATGTTAAGACAGGTACCTCTTTTAAAATGCTTTGCATATGATCTTGTTTAAAAAGGAAGCTTTTGAATATGGCTTTCATTATTTACTTGTGGATGTCTGACGTAGGTACTGCTGCCTCAAGCTTCAGTGTAATCCAAGCAACGGACAAAAAAGTCTCTTTGCACTGAGCCACCTTTGAAATAACATTTTTCCATAAAAATAACAACTGTAAAGTTGGGAGGAATTAGTTTTAACCTGGCTTTCCTTCCTCTCCCAATAACTTGTATGAAGTTGCTCTTCTAGTTGTCCAGAACAGCCGTAACCTGTGTATTTCATGTAAAAGTCCCTATTAATATTTTTGGGGGCAAAAGGGATTTCTTGTCTTCTTATCTGAAGAACATTTCACAAAGTTATTTTTCATAATCCAGATTTTTCAGTTTTGTAGTGTGCTGAATAAGCTTCTAGAGAAGTAGTTAAAATCTAAGTACTTGCATTTTTAACAACAGCTTTGAACTGTTGTAAGTGGAAAACTTTGTTTCTTCTTCCTCTGTGCATAGTTCTCTTTTCATGTGACAGGAAGCTGTGAATCACCCTGGCTGTAGATTCCAATTACTTGTCTCTCCTCTGCTCATCTTAATATGCAAATAAGAGTCAATGTGGAGTATGTGCAGGGAAATGCAATCCACATAGGAGAATCAAAATGAAAATTTACTCCCCTTCTGGCATCACTTTCCCGAACCTCAGATTTCCCCAACTCTATGAGTATGATGATACTAACTGGCATTTGGAAAGTTCTTTAAGATTTCCAAGTCCAAAGGCCTAGATAACTGTTACTCCACTCAGAAGAAAAAAAACATGCATTGTATTAATGTTCCATTGCCAGGTATAATGGCGGTTGTAACGATTTTTCTGAGACAATTGGGAAAGCTGCTTTTTCTTGAAGGCATTCAATGACAAACATACTAGTGATGTCAGCTGAGATCAAAGATTATCCTGGAATTCACGGGTAAGTTTATATTTTATACCTCTAAACTTTGGTATGTAGTTCTACTAAATTTGTTTACAGCTTAGCCTTGTAAAAATCCCAGATTTCCTGGTTTACATGCTTTCATTTAAAGTGGGTTGCACTTGATCCGTCTTTTTGATGGGACTGTTGTGTTATTGTCTTACTAGTAATAAAACTTCTGTGGATAGAACATTGCATGTTGTTCTGCCAGTCGCAGGAAACACTATCACTAACTCCTGAACAATAGGTCTTTCTAAGGACTAAACAAATTCTTCTTTGTAGAGCAAGACAACTAAGATTTCAGATAGTCATAAACAGGAAATAAAAGGGAAGTTTGGGGTCAAAGGGCAAACAAGATGACTCAGATTTCTTTTTATCATGGTTGAGAAAAGATACGTAAACTGCAGATCAAAATCATTGGTGTTTCCTTCAGAACAAGTATGCCATTTTCTGAAGTATGCCATCTTCTAGTGACTGCAGACCTCAGAGCATACCTCTGCCTCTTCCAGCCACTGGGAATTTGCCTATGTAGCCAAAAGGCCTTGAATTGCAAAGCTAATTTACTTCAACTAACAAGGCACAAACACTAGTCAGCATTTGGTGCAGACAAGAACAAGCCTTTGTTTAACACAATTTAACAATTCCCGTTGGAATAATGCTATCAGACTGGAAGTGGCCCCAGCAGTGAAAGAGTCCGCACCTTGCACAGAGACATCAGAAGAGTTTCTTGTGCATCGCAGTCCTCTGCAGCGGATTATTCACAAAGCATTTTGTGAAGCCTTTTGACAAGACCTTTAGTGCTAACTTTCAAAAGTCACATCAAAGCAATTTGCCAAAGGAGGGGAGATGGCAAGATAACTGCTAATCCAGTGTTCCGAGTCCTGCAAGAGCAAAGGTTCTTTTGGGTGAAAATGTCCTCAGGAGCCTAGGAAATTAAGTGAGTCCACTTCTGCAGAATGATGCATCATTGCCTTCTCCTTTACTGCCAGCTGGACTTGGAGGCATGCTCCCTCCAAGTTTAGTCCTGAGAATACGAAAAAGCACTCTAACTAGACATGTGAGAAACTTTCAATAAGCTTTGAGTTTCCTTTTCAATGAGGAGAGTTTTTCTGCTCTAGCAAATACCTCTTTCTCTCTGTTACCAGCCTCTTGTGTTTCAAATCACAAGGGAGATACCACCTTCACATCTTCACCAGAATCTGATCTATCTATCAAATCAAAAGAAACTCATAATGTCCTTCTGGGTGATCTACATAAATACTAAAGCACAGTGAGATATAAATATTTTGAAATATGCAACCTCGACACAATTCTTCTAAGATTAATCAAGTTTAGGCATCTGTCCTTCTGTATGAGTTTTGATCCTTACACTATGAAAATCACACTGGATATCCTAACAAAAAAATTTTTACTAGTGCTATTGCTTTCAGTGCATTATGATAATCATAGTCTTTGGACCAACAATAATAACTGGTACCAAGAATAAAACTTCCACAAGATATTTGCAAGGAATCTTGTTGCCTTGAATTTTACTGTAAAACAATGGTGTGCTAAAACAATAGCAAAGAGTGTAAAAAGACCTTTGCTTGGACCATGATGCTGCAATTCCATCTGTAAGAAGCAGGAGACAGCATAATGGAGCTCAGTCTAGGGAGAAACATCTTTTCGAGATGCTTCTGATGCATCTTGTTTCAAGGACAGCCTGCCTCAGAAAGCATCTATCCATGTAGAAATATCCTTTGGGAAGCCAAATTGCATTAAAAGCATTTCTATTATCTTCTTGAGAACTTTTCTGAGTGAGATAATTGTTCAGCACATTGTGCTGTTTTTAGGATGTGATGCATGGGAAAAAGATGAAGACTGTTTTGGGAAAGCTGCAGAAAGCAGCTTTTTCTTCTCTGAGAACACATATACAACACACAAACACATATATACAAATAGATATGAAGTCCACATTATTATTACCATTTCAAAACACATTTACTCTTTGCAAGTATTTGAGATGAGTTTATAAAATATGATGGGATGAAGTGAATTCCCTTGAGAACAGAACTCCAAACCCTTCATTAGCCATTGAATTCCCAAGAAGGGCTTTCTACTGCATCTCTGACAGGGAGGTTTGTATAAATCCTATATCTCTTTCCAGAGCTAATGGCAAATTCAATTTCTTTCTGCCATAAACTTATTACCAAAGACTTTAAGTGAAAACTGAAAGAGGGGACAGTTTAGGGAAAAGAGGGGACAGAGGGGACAGTTTGGTTTAGGGAAAGAGGGAGAAAAAGCCTCCAAATTTTAGGGCTTGACTGAAAAGATCAAAGATCGTACCAGAGCTGTTTTGACCATACTTTACTCCTTTAAAAATATTTCCTTTGGTGCTGAGATACTGATCAGAATGCTACAAATACAGATAGCACTGATGCTGTTGACAGTGATGGCTCAAGGGACACCCACAGGTTTTTAACATGCCATACCAGTGACAGAGCTCTATGTGGAAACTTTGCCATTTTTTCCTCATGCCTCTCTTTGGGCTGTGGATTTTTCCATAACAGTTAGAGATTCCAAAGGAAATATGAGCACAAGCAAATACATGAATGGACTGTGGTTAGAAAAGGAAATGTTTATTCAAACACAAGAATAATGCCAGTTGTAAAATCTGGATGCTTCTTGTATGTTGCTGTTTCCGAGGACATCCAAATGGGTAATGTTTACTAATGGTGAGCAATATCCAAGGAGTCTTCAGATTTATACCAGATTAATTTATCTGTTCTCAGTGTGCTATTGGTTTTTGCTGAAAATCTAGTGCTCTGTAGGTTTGATCTGTACATGGCTATTTGCATTCCAGTTTTTCAGATAGAGAATATTTCAGTTACAGTTATTAGGTATCAATATAGCACGTTTTATTTTCTGTGTCTACTAGCACTTTTTAGTGGATAATAAGTGTAACATATTACAGAACCATGTAGGAATTAAGAAGAAATTAATCTAGTTGTTTTAAATACATGTATGTATAGTGTGTGACATTAAAAATGCCGTGCCATTATGTTAGATGGTGTGCATTTTGCATATGAAAAACGATCTACTTTGAGCTAAATGTGCTGTAAGATTCTTCTGGTTTTGTTGTGGTTTAAGCCCAGACAGCAAGTAGGACCAGGCTTACCGACTCCCCGCCCCCTGCCCCCAGTAGAGTAGGGAGAAGAAGGAGAAAAAGGAGGTAAAGAACTCTTGGGTTGAGATAAAGACAGTTTAAAATAACAGTAACAGAAGGGACAAAACCAATGATGGTAAAAACAAAAAAAAAACAAACCCAAAATAAAGTGATACAGCACAAGTTGCTCTCACCACCTAATGATCAGTTGTCCGTCCCATCCCAAGCAGTGATCGTGGATTCCTTCCACCCCCCACCCTCCCCTGCCCAATCCACATTTATACACTGATCATGACATTTGTGGTGTGGAATACTCCTTTGGCCAGCTTGTCCTGTCTGTGCTCCCCCTCAGCTTTTGTGGGAAGCTGAAAAAGTCCTTGACTTAATATAAACATTACTTAGCAACAACTAAAACAATATGTGTTATCAACATTATTCTCATAATAAATCCAAAGTACAAAAGCTATTAGGAAGAAGATAACTCTATTCCAGTTGAATCCAGGACTGTTTTGAACACTGGAAAGTAGTTGAGAGCAATTTCATTTCCAAGGAATAACTAGAGATCAGCTTGGAAGAGAACAACACTTAAGGACTGTTTATTTTTACAATATTGTTATTTTCCCCAAACTAATACTATTCTTGACAATTTCTGCCACTTATATTGGCCTCAGAAGTCATGAGACTGATGTTCATAGCCTGTGATTAATAATAAAAATAACAGTGCTGATAACAATAACATATATCAGGACTTGAGAACTGTTACCACCAGCAACATGAAGCTGCGAACAGTACTGGCTTTCTTTTTGAGTGTTTAGGTAGGACGACTCACCCCTTAATTTATGTAGAGTTGTTTTAGGTTCAAAATTCAGCTCAGAACACGTACACAAAAATGTTGTTCTTCCTGTTAACTCATTTAAGAGAATTCTGCTTTCACTTGATTTGAGAGGAGTTTACTGCAATTTTGTAATCATTTTGTGTCTGAATGTCCCCTATATTAATTTCCCCATCATTTTTTCTTTTCCATTCTTTGTGACAGTTGAGTTGGAACAGTTTTGTTGTAAAAAATTTCTGTGTATTTTCCATGGTCTTATCTGATGATGGAAAAGGAGTATGACTTCTGGTCTCACTGACTGCAGATCACTCCCAATGGCTAGCTTGAAATGTTGTAGGTGAAAACCCCTGCTCTGGACGAGGCTGAAAAGAATCTCTGGTCTGGGCCTTCCAGCGTTGTAGATGTTGTCTGAAACATCAGGACACCTTCCTCTCTGCCAAAACATTCACCCTTATGCAGATTAAAAAAATACTTTGACATCCCAGCTGGTCTTGCTAAATAGAGAAGTTATGGGTGAAGTTATAGGGTGGTTGTCACTGTTTCTATCTCTCATTCCTTATACTTCACATTTATTCCCCTATTTTTTCTTATCCATAAAGCAGATAAGGTAGCTTTCATGACCAAACATAATTTCTGCTTCAGGCTCAAGAAGATAATGAATTGTAATAGTTATTTTAGGTAACTATAAACATCTACCTCAGTCAGAAATAAAAAAAAAAAAAGCATTATTTAAAACAAATCACAAAATGCGACAACACCGTTTTCAGACCTTTTTATTCTGCTGTCTTTGTAAGTGTGGCAATACATTGCAACAAGTTTTCAGCCCATAACACCGGAATAATTTCATTATTAAAATGGAGAAACCAGATATGATCTGTGTAGCCTAATAAACCAGATTTGTTTCTGCACAGCAGCAGAAGCCAAAGTCTTGTTTCTTTAATGATAACAGTAAACAGCATCTAAACTTTTATATGGAAATCTTTGTCCAGAAGCACTTTAACCAATGTGGTCAAAACTATATAGACGGGTGTTTCAGTTAGGTCCCTAAATCTATGTCTAGGCATCTGCTTCAGATTCCACTATCAATAGTCTTCATGGCCCTGAAAAATCTCACTGCCAAAATTGGGTGGATCGATGTCAGCTTTTGTACAGAAAATCATTAAAAACTATGGAATAAGGGTGTAGCACATTTAATCTAAAACTGGCAATGTGTTCTTGCTGATCCTGGGGTTTGTGCATCTAGGATGTTGACTCATGTAGTCTAGAAAATGGAGTCAGAACCAAAAGCACTCCACGCTGCATGCTGGCAACCCACAAACAGCAAGGATGTTAGCTCCGTGCTTCAAATTTGCTCCCCCTGTTCATGAGAATCTCTCTGTGGTTTTACAGTAAAATGTACCATTTTGTTTTGAGATTTTGAGTTCCTTTGAGTATGAAATTTGGGAGTGGAATGAAGAAGAGCAAGAACAGCTAAATACCACACTGGTGTCTCATAGTCTCTCAGATTGGATCCCCAAGGACATGCTAACTCAGTCAAATTAACTCTTCCACTCCCAAATCTTCATGCCTGCTTGGTGGAAGTGAGTGGAAGGATGTAGCTCTCCAGAAATCACCACCATTACTTATTGATTACTCAAAGAGCTGCAATCTTTGCGGATCGCTCAGGGAACAGGGAAAGTGCCACTGAGCAAACCCAGGAAAAGGAACAATAATTACAAGTTCTGTGAACCTCCACAGGAACCTGTCACACTGATTTGGGCCATTGTAATACCAGAGGGGTAGTTTATAATACTGAAAGCAAGTTATTAAAAAGATGACAAAAACTTTTAAGCTGTATGTAGGCCAATTCTTCTTATTAGGAAAAGAATAGTCATTTGAAATAATAGCAGCTACATTTTCAAATAGTTTTGTGGAGTAGGGTTCTTCAGAAAGGAATAATATTCAGATTTATTTTATAACAAAATAATATATGCAGCTAAGTGCCTCAGTCTCTCTGAGTGGGGATGGGCATCCTAGGCTTACTGGTGGTACAGAAGAGAATATTCTGGCTGACAAATGTCAATGGTGAAGAACTAAAGTTAAGGTTAAAGGCTAGAGTAAAAGATTTGAAGGTTTCTCTTGCAGCACGGAAGAGAAAAGACATAAATGTGCCCGTTAGTGTACCTGAACAGTTAGAAGAAAAAAATCAATATTCAAATTGGTGTAAAAATGTAGTTTCTCCCCAGAGAAGCCTCCCTTGGTCTGGTGAAGCACAGGGGCCGAGTGCTGTGATGTAGACTTTCTTACCCCTTAAGAGAGGGGAGGGAAGAAGACAAGATCCTGGGGCTCCAAGGTTCATTGCTGTGATTTTGCACAGGAGCAAGGCTGCACCTCCTCCTGCACGGTCTTCTCTACCTTACAAATTCTCTTCTTTCTTACTTTACAGAGGCACGGCTTTGCAGCTGGAGAAGAGGCTCCCCCAACATAGTAGCCTTACTGTGCAAGATGAACCCCTCTGAGGTCCTGCCTTTCCCCTGGTGTTTCACAAGCGGCAGCCTCGCAGGTGATCCTGCCTCTGACCATAAAAGGGAGTTTCTAACCAGGCATGTGGCTGTGTTGCCTCATCGGAAAAGAGCTCCCTATGCATCCACCTATTTTCCATGGCTACATTTGCATACAGATCTGACATAGTTAAGAAAGAATTGCAGTTCAGGTGAAAAATAAATCCCTCTGATAAATAATCACTTCCATGAAAGCAGATGTATGGAGACATGAAGGTCTTGCAGTGCTGGCAGGTCCTTGCCATGCTGCTGAAGAATCTCATGGTTCCACATACACCTTTGCATTTTGTCAGGATCTAAAGCCAAAGGAAAAGGTATCTGCAAAAGTATCTGCAAATCCCAAGAATTTCTATAAACTATGTCTGATTCCAAATACTTCAGGTATAAATAAAGTCCCCGTATAAATAAATTGTTGCCTCCTTAGATGGATATAGTTGTAAAAACAGCTACATGACCCTTCCTGTACTGCACATTTATACATTTTTGGGTGTAAGATGGGACCTAAGGTAGAAACAAGGAATGTTTAAAAATTGCAGGTTTCCCAAGTCAGAATGTACAATAAAAACAGGCCTTTCACGCCTACGTATTGTACTACAACTGTGAGCATTTCCTTTCAGCTGCTCCCAGCCTTGTCTATGTTAAAAAGCTTTAGAAAAAAGCTTGACTTCTTTTTGATATGTTGACACTGAAGAAAGGCATGTGATCTTCTAAAAACTGTGACAGTCCTTGTAAGTTTGTAGTAAATACTGATTTGATTTTTGTTATTTTTAACTGGTGTAAAGTAACCCTTGCAATCAGTATTGCACAAAGTCAGTTGGAAAGATCAAATAAAAAGGTTGGTGTGCAGTCCACATGGCCTTGCACTGGGATTGACGTCAGTGCTGTCTGTCATTTGGAAATGTACATTCAGTGTAGGCACGAGTCGGTATCTCTTTGGTTACTGTTTAAGAGAGGCAGGAGTTGGACTTTAGTCTCATTTATGATTGAGAACTTGGATTCTGTTAAGCTAAAAGGTCAATAATGCATTGCAGAAAACTCCAAAGAACTGAATTAGAAAACTTTTACTACAAATGCATATGCTAAAGTATATTAAGGAAAAAATCCCTTCAACTGTCTGCTAATATGGCATATATAAATCTTCAGGCTTGTACATTTATAGTGAGATGCCAACTGCTAATATTCCCAAGGCAATTTTAATTCATCTTTCTTATACAATGCTTGTATTCATTTAAATACACTATTATCAATTAGTAGCATACAAGGAATTTGTTTTAGATAAAAGTATGTTAGTAATACCATAGTAAAAGTAACAATGCCTGAGAAACTAGATTTTCTGTCCCTCACTAGACATCTGCATCAATACCTTCAGTTAAGTGACTGGCTGTTAATTACTAACGCCTTTTTGTTCCCTTTCATGTATCGACCTTTATAATTTATATTGTATTTTATGATTTAGGATATACTCTGTCTACACAATGGAGGTACTGGATCTCTGCACTTTTAGCCTCCTCTCTGGAAAAGTGGGCATTGCAATGTCAAACTTTCAGGCAGGGGCATGACAGCCACAATTACATTAGGAGGGGGTGCTGCTCCCTGTGTCCTTACAGCACTTGTGGAGTCTTTATCTCTTTGGCTTTGGGGTGGGAGCAGGAAAATGAGGAGGGATACACAGGTGCAGGTGGAAGTGGAAAGCATCACAGAGGGACAGAGCACTTGTTGGAGGCTTTGCAGAAGACTAGTCAGAGCATTACCAAACTGTTTCCATCTCTGGAGTTTTACTTTTATTAATGATGAACCTTATTTCTCGGTGACACTGGAATAAATATGCAATAACTCCACTAAATTGATATTACTGTAAATTATCTTTAAGCGACTGTGTTATCAAAGCCAATGTCTTTGTTACAGGGTTAGACTAATTCTGTTTATTACAGATTCTGAAGAGGCACAAAGAAGTAAAAACCTTAGATACTTATTCTTTGTGTTAAACTTTATGCACTCAAGTTTAATTTAAATATGTTTAAAATGAAACAAACACTTCACTGCTTTAATGAGAAAAGGTTTTGCAGCTGAAGTTTCCATCTAAAGTTCATTATCTGAATCTCTGCAAATTAAGCAACATTAACAAGTATTAAAATATGCTCATTGACTTCATATAGAGATGAAGCATCTTATTATTTAAGTGTATACATATCTAAAGCCCAAATTCAAACTATTCATCCCTTTTATAACAACTTCAAATGCATTTATTACTTTAATTTCATTGACTTCTGATGTGTTGATGTCATAAGATTAATCTTGTGGCTAAAGGAAAACTATCAACACTCTGTAAACAGCAATGGAGCGAGAATATCAAAGACTAGGATGCTCATTTAATGATAGCAAGGGACAAAAAACCCTTGTTAATCATAATCATATAATAATGAATATTCATATTCATGAACTTCATAAGTTCGTGAAGTTAGGATGTTCTGGGGTAGTCAAAACCAATTCCTTATGAGTCTCTGTTTGTTTTTATTATGATGGTAAAATTGCAGATGTATTTTTGATGATAAAATTCTTCTTTACAGTAGCCATGGTTTCTTAGGAAAAGAAGCAAAGTGCAGGTCTTAATGGAGACAGACTGTAGACCTGTGTAACTTGCTTCATACAGAAACAAAGAAAATAACAGTGGTTGCCTAAGTAAAAGACCATTTTCAGTTGCAGCATGTTCTGTGCTGTGAAGCAAAGGCTTTCAAAGTCTAACCACTTCCTGTATTTTTATAACATTAACTTTGTCACATAAGCACTTCAGGAAGCTAGACTACAAGGAAATTTTCTTTCTAAAAAATATATAGCATTACTCTACCCTGCTAAAATGCGCAGAATTGCATTTTTTTTGAGAAGACCCCAAAACTTTGATCTGATGCATCTCATGCGACTGTCTTGAAAAATCGTTTGTTGCCAGGCTTCATTTTGCCTGATATATCTGCCAGTCTGATTAGATGGATAGCTTTAGGATCTTCAAATGCTTTCTTCCACTTTGTTTGTACACTGACATGCAGTGTGGGTCTGGCAGTTTTTTGGATTCTTTCTAATTACTGTGAAGCAGAGATCTTTGAGAAGTTTCTGAAGATAAAACTCAACTGAAGGAAAATGTCGAATATCATAGCAGTTGGGAATTATCCAAAAGGAATAGAGATGTCTTGAGATGCAAATACATGTGTTACAATGGTACAGAATCACTGGGATATTTAAATAGCAAATAGTGTTTGGCTATCTAGATTTCTTGTGCAACTTGTATTTTCACACATCTTTACACAACTAAAACACAAAAGCTCTACTGCAAAGAACAAGGCAAGGAAAAAAAATCCTTTAATATCAGACACTTAAAGTGCTGAGTTAGCACATAGAAGAAGGGTAGCTACAGGACAGTGAAAAAAGCAGACAAATGCCAGTATTCACTTTTACAGATAGCTCAAATTATGTCTCCAAAAGGTGGGATGATCAGCAAATGGTCAGTTAACACACTCTTTATTTGGCTAAGCTCCTTCTGTGCTGTGAAGTCCATGGGAGTCTCAGACATCTCCAGAGAGACTGACAGCCTTGATTTACTTGAACCAAATGACCTGGTGGTTGGGGGTGTTCTCTTCCCCCAGTGGGCATTTCTCACCTTGTTTGTTGCTTTTCCATATGTTGTTACTCTCTCTTCCTTCCTGCCCTATTTCTTCTCTTTGCCTCAATCTCATAAGTTAGTTCTTCAAACCCTTCTCGTGTCTCTGGTAATTTCTAGTGTGAGTATTTTCTGCTGTGGACACAGAATAAAAGCCCTCTGAGAAAAATACCAAACCCAGGCAATGAAGGGTATTAATGTCCTTCTTTTCACAGTCTTAACTGCGTGACAGTTGCAGAAGTTCCAACCCCCCAAACAACTTTGAACAGCTCCTGCAACTCATGTCAGTCTGTGTTTCCCTACAGAATTACAATGCCTCAGGCCAAGGATGGGCAAAATTTAGCCCTGCATCATCAGCAGCAGGTCTGGTAGGTGCTGGCTTCTGTAGTAGAAGTGTATGAGATACGACCTGGAAAGGTGCTTCGTTTCCAGGAAGGAACAAGATAAATGTCAACTGTGGGTGGCAGAGTTCTTGTTGATGGTCTGTCTACCTTCTTTTATAGCTTTCTTTTTCTTCTAAAGCCTTTATCTGAAATCCCTCTAAAGGGCACTTGTTACTGTGGTATCTTACTTTGTTTACTGGAGAAGAAAAAATATTTTTCATAAAATGTTTGTAATATTGTGGTAAGAGCTCCATCATGTCTTATCTGTAAGGTGTGTGAGGGAGTACAATTTTTATGCTCATAGTTTTATTAAGCATTGCATTTGTAGGTGGCTTTTTCTGTCACTATGGTTGAGTTAAACAGTACTCTCTGACAACGTGCATCAGCTTTTGTGGTATCAGTTGAAAAGGAAAAAACACTGAGCAATGACGTTCAATTGACATCGTAAACCAGACACACATATCTCAATTAGATGCTGATTTGAGGAATGGGAGGTTCTTGACTTCAGGGCTGAAGAATATGTTCTTGTTTTTTTCTTTTGATGTAGACTCTCAGTAAACAAAACAACAATGGTGGAAAGGAAATATGTGGTAAATATTACTGCCACGCTCATAGTAGCTGTAGGAGTTCACTGTGTTCTCTCTTTCAGTGTCATTTGTGGTCTCCAAAGAGCGAGGAAGTTAACCACCAAAAGGCAGATGAAATTCTTCTCTTTGTCACTATGCTAGCAAAATAATTGTACAGCATTGATGTGGATAGCCTTTCAAATGAAACAAATGCACATAGATGTTGTGGCAGCATTGCGAACATGTACGAACACTTGCCCAACCAGTTAATCTTCAGATGCATCCACTCTGGGTCTGAGGTTGCTTGTTTTAAAAACATTTATTAGTAGGTATTAGAGTTCCACCTGAAATGTCATATATTTCAGAATTCAGGTATTCATGACAATTTACTTTACTATGAGAGCTTTGGTCACTCCTTACCCAAAAGAAATAAGGGCATCTGGTCCTAGATATCCCAATTGTACTGGGCAATAACCTGCCTAGTACTTCTAAACATTTGTCTTTCAAACATTTAAGATGATGCCTAAGCATCAGCTATGCTGTCACAGCCAGGAAATTCTTAAATGAAGACAAGTATAGCAAAAGCGTCAAAAAACCGAAACCAGCTTTTTAACCACACTGCAGTTCTGTGCTGCTGGGCACAGCAGAGTTGGAGAGCAAGTTAGACAGGGTGCTGGGTGATTGGAGCAGTCCACGTGGGCAGGCACAGTGACACACACCTTTTCCTTAGGTGTAAAGCACATAGCCGAGAAAAGTCTTAGGTGTCTGATAACCCCAAATACTGTACAGGCTCTGGTGTAAACCAAAATGAGCTAAGGTGGGAGTTCAGGTGTTAGTTGTTAGTTGTTAGTTCAGGTGGGGTTGTTCAGGCTGGAGAAGGCTCTGGTGAGACCTTATTGAAGCCTTTCAGTACTTAAGGGAGGCCTACAGGAAAGATGGGGACAAACTTTTTAGTAGGGGCTGTTGCAATAGGTAATATTTCTTTGAACTAAAATATAAAGTATTAGACTAGATATACGGAAGAAATTTTTTATGATGAGGGTAGTGAGACACTGGAACAGGTTTCACAGAGAGGTGGTAGATGCTCCATCCCTGGAAACATTCAAGGTCAGGTTGGACGGG
>JAOXJM010000019.1:15215208-15240198 GCA_026413425.1 Tringa solitaria | reverse complement strand
CCCTGGAAACATTCAAGGTCAGGTTGGACGGGGCTCTGAGAAACCTGATCTAGTTGGAGATGTCCCTGCCCATGGCAGGGGCGTTGGACTAGATGACCTTTAAAAGTCCCTTCCAACGAAAACTATTCTATGAGTCTACGAATTATACCTCAGGGGCTGCTACCTAGGCCTCTGGCTTTTATTCTTGCATGAAGAGATGGGAGAAGTAAAAGGTTTGCACGAATATGCAGGAAAACGACAGGTAGACAGTCAAACTCGCCTGCACTAACTTGTCTCTTTTCTCCTTGCCATCAGAGAAGAATTTGATTGCCAAGCTAATTTGTCTCTTTAACTCATTTTAAGAGGTCATAAATGAAGTCATTGCCAAGGATACAGCCATCCTAGAGGAACTAGTGCCAGGATCTTTTTATCTATCTGTTGACTGTGTGCTTCTGGAATAGCTGTCCAGGCCTTGCGCCAGGTCTGCCCGTGTGTGGGTGTGTGAATGAGCAGGTTATTGCTTCAGTGGCTGGCGCGGGAGAGTTGGCCTCTGCCTCCCACTGAGCTTAAAGATGTGCACCTTAAAGCACTGGAAACTGCACACATGCACACAAACTCCCCAATCCCAAATAATTTGTTAGATTTTTATATGAAGAGGTTTATATATAAATGTGGGGTTTGAGTATATAAGAGGGGTTTGTTTTTTTCTTCCAGAAATTGTTAACTTTGTAGTGTATAGGAGATTTTTTTTGCAGGTGTTAACCCTGTATAAAAGCCCATGACCTCCCAGTGGTTTTATACCCACTGTATGATCCATTCCCTTATGTGCTAATCTGGCTATAAGTAAATGGATTAGGCTAAAGCTGTTCTTTTTTTAAAGAAGGATGTATAATGTAATAATGTATAATGTAATAAAGGATGTATAATGTAATTTAATCTTAAACCAAATGTCAAAGGAAAGATTTGATTTGTATGATATGTTCACAAGACCTAGATAAAGTCCCTAAATAGCTGTATGACTAACACCTTTTTATTTTTAGGTACTAGTAAACAAACGATATCAGAAGTTTTTGCCTTCTTTGTCCCTGGAGTTCTGTTTTCTGTAAATAAATACATAGAAGGGCAGAAGGACAAAAATCCAAAGGGTGAGAATACAGCCCCAGGTGACAAAGTGTCATGTGAAGAAGTTAGTCTATGTGCTGTTCAGCATGAAGAATAATATCCTGGATATGTACTTTAAAAGAGTGTAGTAAAACCTGTTATCTGTAAACAACCTCAATTTCACGTTTACAAGTAGAAAAACAGTCTTATCCCAGTACCTTATCCTTATCCTAACAAAACACACTGAACACCATTAGTTTCCACCAGGATCTGAAAATTATTAATTTTTTAAAAATCACCAGAAACAAACATCTCCTGCATAAATCAATTGTAACTGCAATCTATGTCTGCTGGAAATGATTTGAATTTAGTCAGTGGTGCATGGAAGAAACCTTAGCATTCCGTATCTTGTCTCCTTTATCCTATATAGTATAGTGGCAGGGTACTAGCTTGCAGATTACTGAAGGGAAGTGAAAAATAATCTCGTTGATCACTATTTATTGGAACAGCTGTGTAAGACTGGATCTGTTGAGCAAGAAACTTGTCTTTCAACTTATTCTCCAATTTCAACAATCAAAATGGATTCTATAAATCTAATTTTTCAAAATTCATATTGAAGGATGGAGCCTTTGTAAAAATTAGCCTAATGATGCAGTCAGCTTTCCATGCCTCTCAATTCTTCCTCTCAAAAAAAAGATTCTTTTAAAGCAGACTCAGATTTGCTTCCTACGCAAGTAGATACGTCAGTCCCTTCCATTCAGTGTGTACACTTAATCAGGGCCCAGACAGAATTATTGTCTCTCTGACTTCTGGGAGGAAGGAAAAGGAAATATACTTACAGTTTGAACGAAGATCTGAAATTTACCCCTGCTCTTCAGAATAGCAGCAGCTATTTTCCACAAAAATAATGAAACCATGAGTTGATTATACCCCATATTTTTCTGCAAAACATTACCTGAAATTTTCAGCTGCTATCATACATTGTGATGGTATACACTGCTTGGTGAATAGGAGAAATATATATTCACAGATGAAGCTGTTATGTGTGTCTGAACAATTAACACTATGAAGCTGATTTAGCTGTTCTGTGTTAAAGGTTACTCTTCAGTCCTATACTTTCCTTCAAAGTAACCTAACACTAGAAAGCGTATGCATAGGGATAATTCCATGGCAACCCATGCAAAGTTCATCTTATTTCTTTCTCATTTCCAAAGGTGGACTTGCAACGGGTGCAGAAGAGGTGCTGTCAGGGGAGTGATTTACCCCCCAAACTTTATATATCTCTCCAAGGATGCTTTAAATTGCTCATGGGAGATATTTACCTCTCTCCTTTGATTTTAGGGGGAGCTTCAGCAGATTCCCAGCCCAGATGACATGTCTACTCAGTGATGCTTAGCCAGCATCAAGTAAGGTGCACCTCATTTTGAATGACCAGAATTGAACATGAGTGGCCACCTATTATTTTACTAAATACTGAGGTGAAAGAGTGAAAGACAACTCCATGTATTCATGTATGTGTAAAACAATGAGATTTTAAACTTAATATACATACCACTGGTGGAAAACATTAATCAAGATAACTACAGAAAAGGAAAGGGAAAAACTAAATTTGACAATAGTCATTCAGACAGGAAACATAGTCTCAGCAACATTGTAAAAGCAGAAGGCTCCATGTGGCATGTCTGTTTTTTGTGGATCTCCTGTTGATTGCAGAGTGAATGCTACAGAGTTGATAGCTGGCTACAGAGAAGCTGGAGCCCAATTAATGTGCTAATTATAAAGGTCTGGTGTGTCTTTCCACTTAGATGCATGTTGTCCTCTGCGGTGTTTCTTACTGTTTTGCCTATGGAGTAAATTTTGTCATAATCATGTGGAAACAAAGTGGAACATTTGGAAAATCAGAGGAAGTACACTGCATGAACCTGCAGCATTTTATGAACTGGAGGGCAAAGAGCGTGTGCCAAAGTGAGAAAAGTTGGAAACAATTTCATGCTAGGTAGCATAGACTAACAGTTAAATGCAGAAGTTTTCAGGATGGTACTTTACAGGTGTAAAAGTACTGACTTTTCCCAGCAGATCTCCAGTTTCTGTCCTTTGAGATAAGAAGCTCTTATGTTGTGGAGGGTCATGCAGGTTCTGTGCAACTGATGGGATACTATATACAAAATATAATTTGCATTTTCAAAAAAAACAAAAGCTTCTCCAATTTCCTTGGTTTTTTACAGCTGTTACCTCTGTACTTGCAAATGAAATTATTCAAAGAACAGATTTTTGAAGAATTTTTTGTATAGTCAATAATTATAGGAGTAGTTGATGTTACTACCAGAAAATGTCCATAATTTTTATTTTAAAGACAAGGAATACAACAGAAGTTAGGCTAGCATTTTCAAAGCACCAACTTTTAGTTATTCTTGTGGGATTTGCGGTAACTTCCATTTAATAAAAAAACATGAAGCATCTTATTATACTGAGTGTTTGAGTCTCTGGGTTCAGTTGATGGCCCTTTTAATTTTCAAACCAACTAAACATCTGCAATGAGTACTACAATATTTTCACAGTAGCTCAGTACCCTTAAAATTGTACTCAGAGTAGCTGTGTGACAGAAAGTGTGACAGAGAGCTAAATATTAAGCTTCTCCAAATCAGGATGCTTCTAAAATAGATTTAGTTGAGTCACTTGAAATCAGCCAGTGGAAGAAATCAGGTGTCTCCGTTGTCCAATTTAATACTAAATCCATTGGCCTGTTTCTTCAGAAGTCAAGTATAGATTTCTGTTTGACAGTACATGGAAATGGTGAACTGTCACTTGCCACTTAGCTAAGCAGCATCTGTCAAAATGTAAAAACATATTTCTCTATATTGGTTTAGAAAACAGTGCCAGATTATGGATTGAGTAATCTTATTT
The DNA here is from genome assembly GCA_026413425.1 of Tringa solitaria. NCBI lineage: Eukaryota > Metazoa > Chordata > Aves > Charadriiformes > Scolopacidae > Tringa > Tringa solitaria. Next base: position 15,236,214 of record JAOXJM010000019.1, on the reverse strand, counting down.
TATCCAGCTGCCTTGTTCAACAAACATCCTGGAACTAGTGAACCAAGCTTAATTTAGAAAATGTTTTTTCTACATATAGCTTCTTCTCCCAAACACACCAGCTCTATATCACCATTTCTTTTGTTCATTTTCATTGTAGACAGTGTAGCCAACTTGCACTTTCTGGTCTATGCTGTACAATGCCATTCAAATCTGAGAAAAAAATTAAAATAAAATAAAGCTTATGGAGTTTTTAATTGCAGGAGTGGTAAATTATGTTTCCAAGACTCCTCTTAAGACAATTTTGTTTTTTTAATTCACTCTGTGTCTGCTTAAGGATTTTCTCACAAAATCCCTAAGAGTAGTGAGAAGCAGGCAGATCATAGGCCGACAGGACGATCAATCCAAATCATGGAATCATGGAATCACTGAATTGTCAGAGTTGGAAGAGACCTCTAGAGATCATCTAGTCCAACTCCCCTGCTAACACAGGGCTGCCTAGAGCACATTACTCAGGACTGCATCCAGGCAGGTCTTGAAAATCTCCAGACAAGGGGACTCCATCACCTCCCTGGGCAGCCTGTTCTGTTCAAATTGAACTTGAAAAAATGGAGATACATTCATAAAGATCAGGACACAAATCTATGAGTACAAATGCAAAACTTATGCTTAAACAATGAATTTCACAAATAAAGGATGAGGGCAGCTATTGAGATTGAATTTCTTAAATCTGGAGGTTGTGGTGGATCCCGAGCTAAAAAAGAACATCAATATCATGTTCCTGTAAAAAGATAAGCACCAAACTGGGCTGCATAAAGCAAGGCATAAACTGTCCTTGTGCTCTGCTCAGCATGGTTAAGGCCTCAACTGGATTACTACAGGTAAGGAAGATTTAGACTTACTGGAAGCATTATGAAGGACAGCAACAATAATGATTTGGGACGTACAAGGTACAGCTGAATGAACCGCACAGGTTTAACTTGAGGAAGAGAAGATGAGGGTGATGGGGAGAAAGACAGAGACAGAATGGTACCACATACAACTGTGATGGAAAGATGAACATTATAATTTTTCTCCCTCTCCCCATGGCACAGATAGTTTCCATGTCTGTATATCTGACAGTCTCTGCTTATGGGATATTTAACTGGGAAATTGCCAAAGCATCCTTAGTGACAGTCTGACTTGCTGTTTTAGTGACCCTTCTACCTGACTGTTTCCTCCAAAGAATATGATGTCAGGGGTGTATAAACGTGAGGGGTTTTTTTGGCTGTATTAGAAAACACTGAGACTCATGTCTAAAGAATTAAATCCTTTCTTTAGTCATGGAACAGACATTAGGAGAGCAACAGCATAGATTTTTCTGTTACAGGAGTGAGACATTAATTTTGTATGTGTTTAACCTCTGACATTGCTCCTGATATCACAGCTTGTCAGCTGCAGGGGGATAGCCTAAAACTACCAAGCTCATTTTTGTAGAGTTTAAAAGGAAAACAACAGATCTGTTAAGCCAGTTTTCTTCCTAAACAAGCCCAGAAATACTGCGTGACTTCACTGATGCAACAGTCATCGCTCAGGATAAACAAACACTGAGACAAATTTGAACCAGGGATTTAGAATGAAGATTTCTCTTGTTCCCATAATCATCCTAACTTTCTCTGAATTATTTAATTGCTGTGTTCAAGTTAATTGGTGTGGGTAAACATTATTCTTCCTGAATGAAGCAATTATCTGCAATATTTTGTGGTGTGAATGGTTTCATATAAAATAAGGATTTCAGTGCCAATAATCAGTAAACTTCATTCTTCCATAACAATATAGGTTAAAAGAAAGTGCATTTTCCAATTGAAAACACTGCTGTGCAAAATCATGTGACACAACTACAGGAATTCCTGAGACTCCTGGATTAAAATCCTTAGGGGCAGTTAAAACACCGTCACAGACTATTCACATAATGAGGAGATGTGATTCTGAGAAAGATGGATTGCAGCAGCTCTTGAGAGTGTATCCCATTTTCAAAATGAATTCAGTTCCTTGCTGCTGTGCTGCTGCTATTTCCACTTCCAATGACTGTTTAGCTATTGGCCAGGTTTGACAATGTCTGAGATTTAAAACCCCTGGTATCCAGCCTTGTGCAGCCTGCAGAGCTGTCCCAGCTGTGCAGAGACCGTGTGTCCTGCCTGGCTCCAGCCTCACCACTTACAGCCTGTGCCTTGCACCAGGCAGCAAAATGAATGTAAACACAGGCTATGGAGGAGAGATGGAGTCAGTGCATTACCAAGCAATCCTGGGACACAAAGCTGTGGGGAATCAGGTTTCATCTGTATTGGTGCTGTTAATGGAGCTGTTGGATTTTCAGAGACCTGTCAGTGTGCCACGAGGGTCACAGATAGCTTTTTTTGTGGGCAACCTTTATCTTTCCTTTCTGCAGATTTTGGTTTGTATTCAAAACAAGGAAAAAGAAACAGATTTGTACAACAAACTGGAACTGGCTGATGCACATCTGTGCTTCAGCTCAAAGGCTGAGCAGCTATTTATTCTAGCATTGTCTAGAGCCAAACAAATGAGACTAATTCTCCTTCCCATCCTGGCCAAACCCAGATCGCTGAGCTTAGTGCCAGAGGGCTCCTGAGGGAGAAAGTGTCAGCTTCCCCTTGGTCACAGAGGGTCCTTGTCTATGGCATGGTGTGGTCCTGAGGCTGTCACAGCCCTTCCTCCCTCTGTGCTCGTTCTGTGGGGGAAAAATAGCAGATAATCCAGGCAGCAGCAGAGCCATGTTCTTTCATATCCCCCAGCTTGCCTGCTCACCTATCTTTAAACTCTCCAAGTCATTCTTCTTCACCTGTTTGACTGGCCATGGGGGTCCCTGGGGTTTGTTTAGAAAAAGATTGATGCTTTTAGGACCAATTGCTCAGGCATAAACATGCCCTTCATGGTGAGGAGAGAGTGGAAGCTGTGCTGCTGCCGTTACTCTGTAGCACTATGGGTAAGGGTGATCTTGTGCTTATTAAGATGTGTAAATGGGAACAAGTGACTAAGACAGTGGAGAATCTACTCAGGTATCATTATTCTGTGTTTCAGTGTTTCTGACCATGCAGCTGGGGCAGTTGCACGTCCCTGCCTCTCACATATTTGGTGAGGAGTAATTAATTGGGCCAAGACAGCGTGGCATGCAAATGAGTGTTTCTAAATGAACCAAACATGTGGCAACATATTTCCATTTATTTTTTATCTGCAGTGTTAGAGGTTGGAGTGATCTGAGCATCTCACTGAGCTCACACTTGGGCCCTGATTTGGAGTCCTCTTGTACATACCGTGAGAAACAGAGCAACTTTTATGGCACTTCCCTTCAGCAGAGTAGGATTCTGAATGTTGTCCCCTGATAATCAATTGATCTGTTTTTAATTTGTTGTGAGCAAATCCCACATTTTTCTGTGGCTGATTTGCATCCTGCAGGGACCATTTCCCCCCCAAACTGATGTTGCAACTGGAATAACGCTTAGAACATTTATAGTGCTTTTTTTTTTTTCCATGCTTTTTATAAACAGTCTGAACTGCTTTTCCTTTTCCAGTTTCACTGTCCATATTTCCAGGCCACCCAAAGGGACCCTTCCTCTTATTCTGGCCTATTTAGCTTCCTTTAAAACCTGGCAATAAGCTAAGCTTGAATTTTTTTCAAAATAATTTTTTTTTTTAAGGAAATAAATCCATTGTTCTGTCAGTTCAAAAAGAGGCCATAATGAACCAAAGCTGTAAATCATATTCAGTGGGGCTGATACCAATGCAAAACTCAAATCAACCTCTTCCATCTTGCCTAAACTCACCAACTTTAAGATAAAATACTTCCAAAGACTTTATGTCAGCTTTAAGACAGGGCAGGATTTGGCCCTTTTTCCTTCATTTACTTTAGGGGGTCTGATATTATTGCAGGTGAACTTGGGGAGCACCTCCTTCCTCAAGCATATACTTAAGGCACAGAAAGAGACTTTACGCTGCATCATGTTTACTATCTAATTAGGTTTAAAATATCAGTGTTCAGTAGGAACAAGTCTGCTAATTTGCTGTTACCTCTTTTCCTTGTGCAGCTCTCACTGCTACACTCTGTTGCTGCCACTGCTAAGACTTAGACCTTTATTCAACCAGTAAGATTGTAAAATACTGTGGCTAGACTCCTCATGAAGACGTACTGATTGTACTCTTAATTCTTATATACATATAAAGTAATTTAAATTAGTGAAATAGTCTTGAAAAACCTCATAAATAGTCCTAAAGGAAACACAAGGGAAAAGCTAGCGTGAGATGTGTTTGCTGAATAGGCTTTAACCAGTCCTGCAGTTCAGGTGTTGAATTTATTTGAGAGGTTGTCCTTTTCTAGACTTTGATATTGTAAAGAGTTAGGCATAAGGGGGTTTAGCTAACAATGTTCACAAAAGAAATGAAGGTGGTAGTTGTCTGTTCCAGATGAGGAATCACATTTCACAGTACAGCAAAAAGTCAGATGAGCAATTATACTGCTAGAATGAAGGAAAGAGCTGGAAAATATTTTGAAAAGATTAATTGTAACCATAATATACATAAAGATGATTTTGCAAGCCTTTAATGTTAATTTTCCATGATCTCTGAAATTTTTTTCTTGATATGAATATATGAAGGAAATGTACTTTAACCTGATATAACTACTTACTAGAATATTATTTTAAATGTTGAATTGGATTGCCAAAATATGTTGGATTTGTGTTGTTTGGGTAAATAAATCAGATAGACCTTGAGAAACTTAGAGCTATATAAGTATGCAACAGAGTTAAATATACCTGCAACTTGACTGGCAGTGTGTGTATGTGTACGCGCACATACATATATTCACCAGCAATCCTAGTATGTACATGTGTGGATTCCCTCTCCTACAAGCATAAACACAGACACAAACAGATTTAGCATTCTTTCTCCTTTCCAGCTGCATCTGCCCTTGCAACTCTCAGATATCTCAGAGTCTAGTGTGGACCTACCCCTTTAACGTATTTTCTGTCATTACTGCTCATTGGAAAAGATATTTACTGAGGTGGATAACATCTTTTTCTTGGGATACAACCCACTTTTCCCAGATTAGAGCCCAGGTTGCCCTGAAAGAAACTTGCTGGGCCAATAAAGGGGCTTCTGTAGTTTATGGACTTTTGCCTGGAGACCACAGAAAAATTATTTTGCAAATAATTTAACTGATTTCAAAGAAAGCACAAAAAATGTTATTTAATAGAAAATGTCAGGCAGTGGAAGCCCATGAGTTTGTATGAGCTCTCCAGTAACACATTAAGCTGAATGACAAATAGAACAATAATAAATAACCATTCGAGTGCTTACCTCGCCCAATGGTGAGTTACTGCGTAAATGCTTTCAACATTCATTCTTTCTCTGAAGCTGCCAGATTTATCTACACATTGTTTCCCAAGTGTCTTGGATGTTCATGGCTGGGAGGGATCTCAAGACATCCACTGAAGACATCCTCTTGCTTGGAAGAGGATTGACTATAATGAGACCACCTATAACAGATGTCTGTCTTAAAATCATCCAGTGAAGGACTTTTTCCAACAATGATAGGTAGCTTTTCCCAGTGCTAGATTGTCTTTATTGTTAAAAACCTATTCTTTTTTACAGGACAAATTAAATTGAATTCTTTTCCTACTTGCAGTGGGCATGAAGAACAATTGAATACTGTAATCACAGTGCTAAGATTTCTTCTTTTTACTCTTAGCTTTCCTAAGCTAAACAGTCCAATTACTTCAAGCTATTCATCTTACCCTGAGGAAAGTCCTTGGAAAGCAAACCAGATTTGCTTTCTTAGTCATTGTCCAGTTGCTGGTGTGGTGGGTGTTAAGCCTGAAGCTGTTTTTACAACACAAAGAAATGAAAAGAACAACAACTGATTTGCAGGAGTATCTTGCAGAACTAGCTTCATCACACATTGACGTAAAACCCACACTTATTTTCACAGCATGTGAGTATCCCTGTCTAGCTGTTTCATCACAGTGAACTTTAGGGCCTTCAAATGGACTCCTTATATCCTGCTTCTTTCTTTTCAGAAATTATACCAAGTTTGTCATGAGTGAATTTCATCAGTCCTATAAAGCATTGTCATGACCTTAAACAAGTTAGTTCAGTCAGTCAAATGGAGCTCTTTAGTTATCTTAGAGCCTCAGAAGTTTGCAAGGTCCTCACCTTCCAACATCTCATGGACATCACAAGGAATCTCTGTTTAGTGACTGTGCTGTTTAAGACACTACCGTGAATTTTCTCCCATTTTTGTGCAATTTCAATTACTAATAAAGTTTTTTGAAAAACATCTGAAATGTAAGATTTCAGGAGATAAATCCTTACAGGTCTAAACCCCATTATTTTCTCTCTAGCTAAAACCACACACAGGAATAAAAATTCAGCCTGAAACAATCAGTGGCAAATAAGCCATGAGACATGCCATCTTAAAAAGAAATTAAGGTTATATTTTACTTCAGCTGATGTGGAGGACAAACCCCTATCAACTTCTATAGTGTTCTTTTAGGGCTTTAGTGAATGTATAGTCGTATCAGGTAAAATAGGCTAACAGCCACATAAACCCAATATTCCTTCTAGCAACATGATTATTGCTGTATTTGCATTCAAGTCAGACTCCCTGTTTCACCACTGAGTCCATGGAACCAGTTCCATATCTCGGAGCAGGATGATGTGTGCTTGGTTCCCCTTGCTGGAGAGCAGAAGTTGCACGGGCTGGGCACCAAGGGGTAATGGGGTGTGAGGAAATACCCTATGGCTGCCACAGGTAGTCTGAGCTCCTCCGGTCCCCATTGCACCGTAGTCTCACATGACTGTAAAAATAGTGACATGGCTAGAGCATCAAACTATAATGGGATCCCTTAAATGCATTAATTTCACGTCCTTTTGCATGTCCTTCTTCCTAAGAACTTTGCACGTCCTTTCTTCCTAAGAACTTTGCACGTAGTCAGTTCCTCTGAAGCATTCATATAAATGCTGAACAAATTTGAAGAAATAGACAATATTTGAATGGAAAAAAGGAGTCTATTAAAATTATTCACATAAAATCATCCAAAACCTACTGTCAACTATTATGAACATTAGCTTTCGGTCAGCACAGTGTGTTGAAATGGTTTGCATCTGTGGGAGATTGGCTGTGTACTGTCCGGTTTGCTAATCCTCAGGCATGTCTTTATCTAACAAAGTATCTCATCTTCCTCCGCAGAAGAGACATTACAAATAATCCCTTAAATCAGGAATTTCCAATATTTAAAACTGCTTTTATGATGTGTCTTCTGAGGTTGCAGTTGAAATAAGAAACTTGTACTTGGAGCCAAGCAGCTGCGAGAAATAGGCCAAATGTATTGAATTTGAGTGGTGTAGCAAGCTTCAACTTTTAATATAAAGCTGTAACAAGTTTTAAAAATCCCACTCTCTCCAAATCAGGAAATTCAGACTGCAAGATTGCCAGCTTTCATTGACTTCATTAACCTTTTAAAAATGTATCACCTTCTGAGCATTATGTGTAGTTGTCAGCCACCTTCCCTTTAGCTGGTAATTTATCAACATAGATATAATGAACTATAGTATAATGCACCTATTAGTGATTTATCTCTGTAAATATTTTCACTGTGTGTAAACTGCATTATTTTTACCCTAAGCATTGATTTCTATTTCTAAAGCATGAAATAAACTATTAGTTTTATTTGTATCAGCCTCCATAATAACATCTATGCCATGCTTGCCAAAAGCCCCATTAAAGACATATGTGTTTTGACTCAGTAGTTCCAGTTACAGAATGTGTACCAGTTCCTAGCAGCTGGAGTTAAATTGGTTACTAAAAATTAAACTAAACAAACTGAGCGCTACTTGCAAAAGCTGTTTTTGATAGTTTATCTAGAGTTTTGCAATGTAAAGTTTCGAGTTTGAGCTTAAAATGAACACTCCCTAAATCCTATTTCCAATCAGATAACACCCACATCTTGCTAATTTGTTTGTGAAGGACACATAATTCAAATGCAGCTTGTACTGCTGATCGTGTGCTCACCTGATTCTCTTAGTAATATATAATAATTGTAAATGATGTTTATCTTCAAGCAACACTATTCTTGGAACAGTGCATGATGTGATTCATGAATGGAAATGAGAAGAGAGGAGCTCTTGCTCCTTTCCCCAGTGGCAGCCTCATTACTTTGTTTACCTACCCCAACAGTGTGGGGCTGAAAGATTAGATTTTGAACCAATTAAAACTCTTGCCTTGTATTTAACATCTATAATTTGAATTAGAAAGTGATTTACCAAGCAAGCAGATGGAGTCTGCTAAGTGAAAATTTTTTTGATTTACACCAAAAATATAAATTTTTCTAGTAAAATTCTTCAGAAGTCTAGAGGAACCTTTGGAAAGGTGAGATGAAATGAACAGGAATTTTCTTTATGAACTAATTGGATCATAGTTTTCTGAGGGCAAAGAAAGAGCACATTATAGTGACTTTGGTGAGTTATAAATAAGAATCAAAAGTGCTTTTCTCAGAAGGAAACCCTGATAATGTTACGGGGGTTAAAAACAAAATCTTAAATAGTGTCTACTTTAGAAGACATACCCTGTTTCTTTCCCTCCTAATCAGTAAAATTTACATTCTCACTGTTATCTGTGGTATATGAATCAATGAATTTCTACAAATCCTATTAGAACTACTCAGAGCACGGAATAGAAATGAGCACATTTTTCTTGGTCTGTATCTAGGGTCAAGAAATTTGCAAAACAAGGGCTCAACAGGGGGAGGAAAGAAAGAAAAGCTGATGCAGCCAACTCATGAAATACCTGCTAAAATTTGATCATACATTATAAACTGCTCACCTAATTCACACCTTGAAAAATATTGTGATAAAGCAAATTCAGAAGTATTTCATGAGAAGTAGGAACTTACATTCCATTGAATCAAATAACAGTGAGATGTCTAGCTCCCTTAGGCATGAACCTTACTTTTTATTTCTAGAATTATACATAAAGATTGTGACGGTAAGTATGCAGCACTGCTTTCATTAGGGAACTTCAGCTATTCATAAACCAGAGAAAGTCACATCCTTAGCTGGGTGCAATTTTGACAAACTAATGAAAATAGAATTAGGTGTTATGGAGAATAATTTGTGATCAGAGGAATGTTCATTCCTGAGTTTGTGTTTTGGAGGACAAGTAATGGAGTACAGACTGGTTCTTGTTTTCTTGTTTTATTGGACAGGTTCAACAATATAAATATTCTATTATCATTTGACCTTTTTGTTTGTTTGTTTGTTTGTTTACACCAACACAGCAACACAATTGAAATTTACAAATTAGAATGTACATGTAAGTACCAAGGAAAATCTATCTGAAGTTTATTGTTATTTGTAGCTTGAAAAAATGAAAATCCTTTTTCTCTCCCCCAATTTTTTTTTTTTTAAAGAATCCTATGTGCCCCCATCACACAAAGAGAATGTGCTGTGGAAATAAACCCTGTGAGTTAGTGAGAAAGAAGATGTGCATCCTGCCCCCAGCTGCTTGGTGAAGTGGAAACCCTGAGAAAACTGTTCCCTGTGATCCCCTGTGGAAGAATGGGGTTGTAGCTTCATGACCTGCATTGTGCCTTCCCAATAGCTAAAAATAAAGATGGGATGTAGTTGGTATGAACAGGGAACAAGAAAAGAGATGCCTGGTTGCTCCAGAGAATTATCTTGGACTTAATCTGCTACCTGAAATGTTAAAAATAAAATACTGTCTCACCAAAAATTACTGCATTTTCCTCTAAAAAGTGGCATTGTTTATCACAAAATTAAGCTTTTGTGATAAACAGTTACTTTAGTTATCTAATTCAGAAAAGTCAAATTTATTTTTCTACTTTTTTATTTTAAGGCAGATAGTGAGTCACACAACATCTACGTACACCTTATAACCCCAGATACTGTTGTAAATGGATCATTGTATGATGGCATCTTGGTGTGACATCCAGCCCAGGAAATCTAAAGACAAAGTGAGATTGTTTAGCAGAATACCACTGGGAACCACGTACCTCCAATAAAAATCTTTTTCTTTAGAACATTTTTTCAGGAATGAAAACATGATAGTTACAATTGAATTGCTACTTTCTATATATGATCTCCACCCTCTTTTAATTGTTGTAACACTGAAGTAGAAAATTACTAGGCTTTGCTCCTGTTCAGACTTCTTCTTCCTGATTGCTCCTCCAGAATCTAAGTACAAAAATGGTCTCTTTGTGATCTGTCAAGTATAAAAGAGCAAACATCTCCTGACTGGATGTGCCAGCCAGGGGTCCTTCTCTGAGAAGAGTTTCCTGCACAATATTCTAAAAGCCCTGAACTTTTGTCCAGGACATTTTTTGAGCCCTGAACGCAACTTAGGGCAGGATAAGCCTTCCTAGATACTAACTGCTGGTAACGGCTGAAGGGCCAAGATAGCAGCCAGCGTTGCTGAGGTACAAGCAAGGTCCTGCCGTGCTTCTTGTCTGGTGTTCACCTCTTCAGCACCTGCAACAAACAAAAATGGTTTACCCATGTCCTCTAAGAGACAGATCAACTGCATTTGCTTCTGGTCTGTGCCAGTTGTAAGAGCTATGGACTGTGCTGACTGTCATTTCAGCTACCTTTCTTTGACCATATTGTGTAATTCATGTCACACCATTGACCTGGTGTAACCCATGAGGAGCTCAGATATCCTCAGGTATAGCAGCATCTCTCAGGGGGCAAGGAAAAGGTCAGGGCCAAGAGTAGCTTCATCTGCTAAATGTTCATTTATTCCTGAGGTATTCCACCTCACCCCAAAAGCCACTTGAAACAGTGTGGCCTCAATGAGGGGCTCTAGCCTGACCAAAAATAACATAATCTTTTTATTTTCCTGACATACTTAAGCAGTGTCCTGAGATACTCAGCAGTGTCCTCTGTGAAAGCATAGTGTGGAGGAATGGAAAAATGCAAACAAGTCACTTCTGACTTTTGCTGCCATCTCTGTCAGTGGTTGGCCTCAATTAAAATTTTCTATTTTACACAAGTAAAGCTATATTACAAAAGCAGCATTCCCAGGATTTTTAATATGAGAAAAACACTGTATTTTTTCTTTGTCTTATGCTTGGAAATGACTGAATTGTGTTGCCTGAATTTTCACAAACACACACACACACACAAATTTCAGTACAGGCAGATATGCAGATAAGAAAATTTATTGCAGAAATTTTGTGCTTGACAGCATGATAAGCAATGAAAGAAAAAGTTTTTTTAAGCAGGCATCAAGTGCTGTAGACTCCCTGGTATCAAGGTGTATACAGTATTCCACTGTAATGTAATAGTAAGAAAAACAAAAGTTATTTAAATCTGATAGTGATACGAGGGAATTGATTTTTTTTTCTTACATCCATTTTATAGGAGGGGTCTGGTAATCCTTGCCCCAGAACTAGCACCTCTAATGGCCACTTTCACCTGGAAGGAAGTTTGATGTGGTTCATGAGAACCTACAGAAGATGCAGCCTAAATTCACAGTTTGGCTCTGAGATTTTACATCTGGATTCTTGTGTCTCCATCACCTCACCTTCAGCATGATGCACCTTTGTTGCATGGTATCATTTGCCTGTTCAGTGCATGCCAGCAGGTGGACTTGAGCTGATTTCCTATAAGCCAGTGAGTATTGACTACAGTGACTCTCCAACACAGCTGAGTTGTGACTCACGCTGGAGTGAGAAGTCTGGAAGTGGCTCCTTCCCTGAGATAGGATGTTCTCTGCAGCCAGATTTCTCTGTGAAGTATTCATGTGGCTTCTGAATAGAATTACTCCCCCAACTTTTCCAACTTCTACTTTCTAGTGAACATTCTAGGAAAATAACTTTTCATCAGGGATACTTTCAAAACCTGGTTGTTTTAAACGTCAGACGAAATGACCAAATGAAAGACAGGTACTGAAATTACACTTTTTTAGCACTTAACAGGTCCCTTATGGCAATAGCTATTACAGACCGCTGGAAGGTAAGGAAAGAATGGACTTCGAAATGTGAATACTCTGCATCTGTATCTCTTCCAATCCTTATAGATGTTTGCCTTATCTCATCCTAAAGGCTGGTGATGGTGAAGATTCTCCAGCATAGACAGGCTCTGCATTCCAACATTTAACTGTTTTTAGGATTAGACAGCATTTCATTGTACTTTTATAAGAGTTTTCAAGACATTGAAAACATGGCAGTTTTTTTTTTTCCCATTCACTGAAGAGAAGGAGGTCTGTTATCCCCTTCCTTTCCTGAGAGTCCTTTCTGTAGCTGAAGGGATGTATGTGCTGGATCTTAGGCTTCTCTTCAGGCTTCTCTGCAATAGCTCAACCAACCTCATGTCCTGCAGCTTGTTCTCACAACTCATGTTTTCTGGCCCTCGGAGTGTCCGACTGCTCTCCTCTGCACTCCCTTCACTCACACAAATCTAGTAGAACATCACAAATGGGACATGGTGCTGGGACACTGCCAGTACTAAGCAGAAGAGCAGGATTGCTTCTTACCTGGTGGGCTATATTCCTCCACCTGGGAATTTGCATTTTGTTTGCAGCATCATGACGGTTACTCTTGTTCTGAAAGTGCTTCATAATAATCTTTAGATCCTTTTCTTCAGCACTGCTGCCCAAGCTGGTTGTTCCTGTCCCCATGCAGTTGACACTTGTTGTCTGCTTGTGGTACCCTGCACTTCTCTGGTTTCTCACAGCCATTTTGATTTCTCATTGTCTGCTCCAGAATGGCTGTGATAACTCTCAGGTAGTGCCACCGCTCCTGTAAGAAACCTGCTGCCTGTTCCCCTACCCAGTCATCAGTAGGAATACACAACAGGACTGGACCTTGGACAACTGTCTGTTGCTCACCTTGCTGTTATCTTCTTTGGGAGTACATATATATATATATATATAACAATACAGTAACTAAAATTAAATTAGGTGATTTTCAAGTCTCACTTTTATAAAAGAGCCCAGTATTGCCCCTTTTCAATGTTTTGGTCCAAGAATTTTAAGTTAATCACTAACCAGTTCTGAGATTGCTTTGGGCAGTTATTTTTGACATCCTAATTTGTCAGGATTGCATGTTTTTAAAAAGAAATAAATCTGTTGAAGTATATGACCCAGTCTCTAATTTGCTCTGAAGATTCTAGTCTGAAATATTACCCTTTTGTCACTGGTATTATACAAGTGTTTCTAGTGGATCTTTTTAGTGAATATTGATACAAAGAAGACATTAAGAGCTTTGGCTTTCTCAGCATCATTTGGCAATAGCCTTCCCTCCTGCTGAATATCTGGCCAAAGCTCCTCTCAATCTTCTTTCCACTTCCAGAACAAAATTCTTCAGGTCTCGTTAGCTGTATCTCCTTTAGTGACTTGACCATTCTGGTTTTAACCATGCATGTTTATTTACACTTGTCCTTAGCAGTCTGTCCTTGTTTCTCCTTCCTGCATATTTCCTTTTTGTTTTGGCCTTGGTGGCAGGCCCCTCTTCTCCTGCATCCTTCCTGGGTAATGGGGACATTCATTCTGCTCCCACCTCTTCAGACAACTAATAACTCTTCATAATTTCTTCATCCCCTTACATTTTTTTCCTCTAGTTTTAGTCCCTGGGCTTTTAAAACTTTCTTTTCTTGGATGCCATTGTTTTTCTTTTGCTATTCCTGTTTCCTTTTCTTTTCCTGAAATTAATATTTTATTATTTTTCACACTGCCTTGACACAGTTTTCTTGTACTTTGTCATTCTTAACTGGTTCCTCCTCTGTTAGGATACAACCCAGAAAAGCCTCACAAGCAGCTACTGGTTTTGCCATCTATGACAAAATGCTCACATGAGTTCCAAGTACAGTTTGGATAGTTCATGTTTTACTGTATTTTTCTGACAAATGTTCTTTTCAGATGTCTCATATTACATTTAACACCTGTATGACAGTATGGTAAAGAAAGTATCAGGATTACAAGAGGGAACATCTGTTACTTTTGGCAGCCATGATATACAGTGGAAATGGGAGTAATTTCTTATGAACAGCGCCACAAATTCAGGCAAATTGGTTGGAAGCATTAACCCTCTTCAAGCAAATATTGCAGAATAGTACGGGACATAGCAATAAAAATTGCAAAATGAAACAGTCTGAACTGAGGGTGAATAGGGTCAAACACACCGCTTTTCATAACAATTCATGATCAGCACCTTTTAGAATAAGCTTTCTGACCCTCTGAAATACAAGGCATAGGAAAAGGGAAACCGAGTGGTACTTTTGCACATGTACACTGAGTAATTATGGGCAAGTTCTGAACAGAGGGCATGAATTTGTCAGGTGTCACATGCCTGTTATTTAGTCCTAGTGTATCAGAAGGCTAAAAATAGAAAAGAAAGTAATTTTGCAATGTTTCTTTAGTGGATGATGTGTTTGTTGTCATATGTTGACCAACACAATAACCTGATGGTTAGTAGTATGTGATGGCTGCTGATTTCTAGTCTTATGGCTAACTGTATTCCGGCAGTACCACAGGGTTTAATTCATATAACCTCTGCACCTCAAATGGTTTGCTTTAAGGATTAAACTCCATAAAACCTAACCACAGGTAGAAATTATTATTTTTATTAACAGTAAATTTGCTGGAAAAAGACATACAATGGAGGGGAGTGTGAGTAGGAAGTAACACTCTTGAAGAATTTGTATTAAAATAGATGCAGCAAAATATTTTTTATTCCTTTTGAACTCAGTCCCACCTAATCTGAATGTACAACGTATTGAGCAGTAATCACAACCATATGGTTTTGCTAAGCAGTTACTGCAAAGTACAAAGCTGGTTAAATTTATGCACACATCCATTCCCTAAATTGCATCAATATTTTTTTTTTATTTTTAATTCTAAATTTTCTTTTGTAATTTTTTTTTTAATGTTTAATTTGTGGGGAGATAGTTACCTTATCAAAATAATATCAAAATAATGAGGTGTACTCAGCCTTCACTCTTGCTTTTCAAAACATTTTGGGACAGTGGGAGGAAATAAAATGCAATTCATAAATTATGTGTGGGGCTCTTTCAAGGTGCCTAAAGAGGGAGGGAGAGTCTGAAGGCGAGGGCCTGTCCGCTCATATTCCAAGAGCCAGCCTACAAAATTTCCACTATTCTATTTATCCTAACTTATATTGGGTAAAAAGATACTATCTGCTCAGAAAATTATTTTTATACACTCATTCCAGAGCAGCCTTACTCAATTTTACCAAGTGTCTTTAGCTGCATTCCCAGTTTAGCAGTCTATATTTGTATTTATTTATTTCCTTTCTCTTTAATATTAGGGTTGTGGTTGTTTTTTAAAGGTGATTAGAGCTTGAGTATTTAAGTGTTAACAGTTGTATTCTTATGGGTAAAGTATAAAAAATAATTGTCTAACATTGCTTTTAAATTAAATTACGTAAAATACAATATAAAGCACTGGGAAGCTATATGCTATTATCACCTTAGTTACATTTAAATATTTATGCACATACATCTGTTTAAATGGAACCTGTCAGAAATGTCAGCAGCAGTTTTCCATAGCCAGCAAATATTTTTATGGGAAGTACATATGAAGAAAAGAGTAACTTAATTTAAAGGGGATTTTCAGAAGTACTTCATAGCAAACAGTAACACAATATTTGTATGCAAATCCTAAGAAACCTTTCCTTACCATAGCTAACTGAGGCCACCATAGTCTTTAATGTTTTTTTTTTTTTCCCCGTTAATGTTCTGATGAGTTAGGAACTGTAGTTTCAATCAAAAATAGGGATCGGAGAAAAAGAGTGGTTCAGTGTTGCTTTTATTTTATTATGATATTTTGTAATATCTGGCATTTTGCTGGAAAAGTCCCAGGTCCTAGAAACAACATTAAAAGGATTGTAAATAAGAAATTCATCACGCAATGTGATGCAAAAGAAAAAAACAACCACCCACCAACAAAAATATAGAAGACAAATAACAAACAGGTTCTTTTCTTCATTTCCTGATTTTTTTTAGGGGATGAAATCATGCTAATGAGTTTTGAATGCTTTGCTGAGGTGTCTCTTGTAATTTAGAAGAAGGATTGATAAGAAAGCCTTCAAGTTTTTAAAGTTTTTTTCTTCAAGTTTACTGAGGCTCTCAAATATCATATTATTTTACAATCCTAATTTCTAATGAAATCATGGGATCATAGAGTAACTTAGGCCGTCAGGGACTTCTGGAGGTCTCTAATCCAACCCTCTGGTCAAACAAGACTATCTTCAAAGTTATTTGAGGTTATTTTAGGGCTTTGTCCAGGTGAATGTCTAATATTTTCAAGGATGGAGATTGTACAGCCTCATGGACAACCTGCTCATGCCTAACGATCCTCACTGTAAAAATTATTTTAGTTTTCCTTGTTGCAAGCTGCTACTACTGCCTTTTGCCTTCCCTGGAAACCTCTAAGAAGAATGTCTCAGTCATCACTGTAGCCACCCTTTCAGTAGGTGAAGAGAACAGCGAAGTCCCTCCTTGGCCTTATGCTCTTTGGGCTCAGCAAGCACAGATCCCTTGGCTTCCCCTGGCATGGCCTGGCTCCAGGGTAGTGGCCCTTCACTGACATCACTGTGGTTTCTCAATGTCTCTCTTGCACTATGGGCCTGAAATAGACAGTGCTGTACAGGGTACTGCAAAGCTGAGCTGATGGGAACAATTGCTTCTACCTGTCTACCAGGTTTGTTCTTGCTAGTACAGTCCTGATGCAGTTTTCCATCAAGAAACAGCTTGTTGAGGGGTGGGTTGCAATGCAAAACTCATATCAGATTATTTAAAGTTTATGAATATTTATTTGTATTTGGAACAAATATGTTTGCAGAGCTGTTTTCTCTATAGGCTCTTAGAAAAATCTTATCTTCTTCATTTGACTTTACAAAAAAATCAAAAAGTCCCAAATAGGTTAAGTTTCATAGCTTGATTTCTGTGCTTATTTGCTTCCTTTGGTGGACTTTGATGAAGAATATTCAGGTAGTTTGAATCTATATGGGCTGGAACAGATGCTGGGTTTTGTGCAGCTGTATTCTTAGACAGTATCTAAAAATCAACCCAAACTGAAACCATAGATTCGCCTCTTCACATAAAATAGTAGTCAATCACCCATGACATCTGAAAGGTATTCCAAGTTTTTTATTGAATTGTAACCTCTCAGCCACCTCAGATCGTCTTGTCAACGGATTACTGTTCACCTTTCTTAATACAGGTTCAATCATTAACACTGTAGTCTCTGGATGGGAAAACTGGATACATAAATGAATCTGGAGATAAAATTTAATAAAAGGAATATAAATATGGACAATATAAGACGACCTGGTTTCCTAGATGTTCTCTGGATATTTTAAAGGATGATGCAAGAGTTTTACATTCGAAATATGGAAATAAGGCTTATTGAAATCAACATAATGCTTCACATGAATTTATTAATGTTCTACCATTAACCATCCATTGAGTTGAATCAAAATTTATCCTTTCCCTTAGTTAGGTCCTGAACCTGCATGTCTTTTTAGGTCCTCATTTCTTGGTGGCACTTCCTATCAAAAGTACCAAAAGAGCAGCAGGAAGATATTATACTATATTTCTGATTTAGCTAAAGCATGGAAGACTGAAAACGTTATAAGAGGTTTAAGTGTCTAATGAAATTTCCAGTTTGGCTGACCAAAGAGCTGAGATGATTATGCAATCTAAACCACTAAACAGAGTGTGTTTATCACTCATCGTTATTAACAAATCGCACTCTCATTAAACAATCATTGACTCATTTAGTTGAAACAGCTAGAGATTTTGAATGATGCTTGTTATGGCAATTGCACTGGCATGGTTATGAAATTGTTTGTGACTTGCTTACCTATTTGCTGTTCGTTGCTTGAGCTGGGTGATTTGTTACCAGACCTACACTAATACAGAATGGTCTTTTTCGTTAAATGACTCAAATGTCACGATTTCTGAACAGGATTTGACTTGCAACATATGTTATCAGAAGAACAATAGCCTGCTCTCAAACTGATAAAAGCTCTTGAGTATATTAATACCTTAATTGGGACCTCATAAGTCACAGGCAAGTAAGTTTTGTGATTAGAGACCTTCCAGCTCTGATGTTCCAGAGAGCCTTTGGAGGTTTTAGTTTTCTTGGTATTTGTATTTGGTTTACATGACAAATTTCTGGTTGTAGGGGTGTTACAGCGGTGGGGTCTGTGAGAAGAGACATGGGGTTGCACCCATGTTGGACCAAGCCAGTTTCAGCCAGCTCCAAGATAGATCCGTTGCTGGCCAAACTGAGCCCATCAGCAATCCTTCTCACATCTCTGTGATAACATATTTCAGAAAGGGGGTAAAAACCACTGTGCAACAGCTATGTGAGAGAGGAGTGAGAAAATGTGACAGAAAAAACTCTGCAGACAACAAGGTCAGTGAAGAAGGAGGTGGAGGAGGTGCTCCCTTCAGTGAGCAGATATTCCTCTGCAGCCCCTGGGGACCATGGTGGTTCAAGTTGTCCCCCTGCAGTGCAAGGAAGACCACTTCAGAGCAAATATATCCACCGCAGCCCATGGAGGACCCCACGCTGGAGCAGGTGGATGTGCCCTGAAGGAAGCTGCAGCCCATGAAGAGCCTATGCAGATGCAGGATTTCTGGCAGGCCTCGTTGGGGACCCACGCTGGACCAGTCCATTCCTGAAGGACTATACCCCATGGAAGGGACTCATGCTGGAACAGTTAATGAAGAACTGCAGCCCATGAGAAGGACTAATGTTGGAGAGGTTCATGAAGGACTATATCCTCTGGGAGGGACCCCATGCTGGAGCAAAACAGTGTGAGTAGGAAGGGGAAACAGAGATGAGGTTTGATGGACTGACTGCAAACCCCATTCCCCATCCCACTGTGCTGCTCAGGAAGTGGAGGAGGGGGTAGAAGAGTTAGGAGTGGAGTTGAGCCCAAGAAGACGGAGGGAGTGTGAGAGGACGGTGTTTTTTGTTTTGTTCTATTTCTTGCTATCATACTCTGTTTTTAATTGACAAGAAATTAAATTAATCTTCCCCAAGTCAAGTCTGTTTGGCCTGTGACAGGAATTGGTGAGTGATCTTCCTGTCCTTATCTTGACCCACGAGCTTTTAATTATATTTTCTCCCCCTATCGTATTGAGAAGAGAGAATGAGAGAGTGGCTGGGTATGTATGTGGTAGACAGCCAAGACCAACTCACCACGGCGCTCTTTCTCTAGTCTTATCATTCATGCTGACTGATTAGGACCAATAAAATCAAAATAGAAAAATAAAACAAAACAAAACCCACAATAATTTATTCTCAAATTTCACACAACTGAGGTGAAGAGAAATGCACAGATATCTGTGATGATGCAAACCGGTATACCTGAGACCCCATATTTGTTTCTATACTGGTAAAGCAAACATGTCTGGGATGACCTTGGTTGCTTTCTGAAGTCTCTAGTTGTTTGGTTAGAGGGAGTCTGTGGGTTCATTTAGGTGGTACAGCCCAAGCAATTTTCCTGACACCACCAGGCAGAGAACTTATCTTTGTTTCTCTGATCTGCAAAGCCCATGCCATAGAAACTAACTTCCAACAGCACTTCTACAGCTTAATGGGAATAATTTGTACCCTGTTTTAGCTATCCTGGAGAAATGCATTGGAGCACTTCACTCTGCAGGAGTGAGCCAGCAGCAGATGTGAAGGTCCATGTGCCTGTCTGGGTGGTGTGCTTTGATGTTTGCCAGATGCTTTGAAGTCATCCAATCATGTTTATTTCTGGCCAGGTTAGGGTAATAACAAGAAAAAGCATTTTATTTACAAAATCCAAACATAGCTAACATGGTTACAGAAGTTATGAACGAGGATGACTAGAAATAAAAGTAAACTATGCATATATCTACTTCTCCAGGGCTTTCCTTGCTGTCTGGTAACTGCTAGCAAGCTGCTTAGCCACTCACCAAACCCATGCTATGCATTGCAATCTTTAAATCCTATACTTGCACTGAGTGAAGAAAACTGCAGTTCCAAGTAGGCACAGGACATTTTCTACCCAGTCCCTTTGTGGGTTAATCAAGGATTCATTCAGACTCATATCCTTTTCTCTTCCAAACCTTCTCCTTCTCAAGCAAAAGCACATTCTTTTTCTAAATTGGGAGATAGATTTGACATACTTATGCCAGGATTCTTAACTGTCATTGTGCTTAATTAAACAATGAATAAACCATCCACTTTTATAATCCATCAACTTTTCTTCATGGCCAGGGTACCTTCATAAGCTACTCACAGAATTTCACATATTGTTCTTCATGCAGAACAAATAACTTAACAGCCACACTTACATGCAACCATCCAAGTAGGATTAATACCTGTGGCTCATTGCAGGTTCTTACTTGTGATGGGACCTGCCAATAATCAATAACAGTAGGATGATAATTCTTATTGCCAGACCCTCCACAATCTTGTCTTCCCTGCTCCTAGCGTAGGTTGGCCTGAGTTCACCATGGTTGCCACTTCTCTTGTCTCTGTTATAATCTAGGCAGTTTTTTCTTGGCATTGAGATTTCCTGGAGGAAATAACTACCACCTGTAGTACCAGAAGCAGCTCAGCAGCCTGACAGAGCTGCCTACACAGCTCAGAAAGTGAGGCCTTTCTCAAGGACACTGCTGATTAATGACCCTGAGACAATGGTATCCAAAGGCAGGCAGCAGCTGATAAATTTGGATTTCTCCACACCACCATCACCAGTGATGTGGCAACATCACGGGGATGTTCAGTGTCACAAACCACTCAGGACTGCTGCAGCACATAAAGTGTGGGGAGTGAGGAATTGTGGAGACACGCTACCCAGTGAGAGCTCGGTAGGTGTTCTTGCAGTGATGGGAAGGAGGCCTTGAGAACAGTAAAGGATGTCCTTTATGTGGTAATATGAATTACCTTTATGTGGTAATATGAAATAGATAGCAAGCTAACAAATAGATAACAGTATACCAAAACAAGTA
>JAOXJM010000019.1:15199449-15215108 GCA_026413425.1 Tringa solitaria | reverse complement strand
TAATATGAAATAGATAGCAAGCTAACAAATAGATAACAGTATACCAAAACAAGTAACAATGACTAATTAGCCAAGGAGGGATAAACATTTAAATGTAGCCAATTGTATCTGTCCAATGGTGTATGGACGTTCACCTACAATCTATCCGTGTAGAGAGCACGGTGTGTGATCAAAGAACCGAAACTATATATACTGTAAAAGAAAAACAATAAACGTCTTCGTCCTTTTCTCACAACTTGACGGAGTCCGTTCCTTGATTGCCACGATAAAGTGCAAGCACATGAAGCCTAGTAGGGTTTTACTCTCTGTTCTCCCAAATTCCTGATGAAAGGAATACAAATAATGAAATATGTATCCCTTGTCATTTATGTATAAGGGTTTTTTGTTATAGAAATGACCGGCTAATGAAGTCAAATTATTGTGGGTTTTTTTAGTGTCTTCATTACTCAATCGTTTGCACTCCAGCTATCCTCGTGAAATTGTATGGAGTTTTTGCAGACTACGTACTTAAGGGACCTTAAGCAAAGTGGTACCTTTCATAATGCCCCTCCTTCCAGCATTTAAAATGCAGTGATTCATTTGATGGATCTTTTAAACTGACTTAAATAAACAGAGACTTCCAGTAAAAAATGGAAATGCAAATGGGAAAGCTTAAGCAGCAGCCTGGAGTTTTCCAAAAAGGAAGAGGAATACATTGTTATGTGTTTTCACCTGTAGGATAACACCTCCTCAAAATATCAGTAGGTGTAACAGCAGAGAAGTTACAGATCTTATCTTCCTCCTAACTTCTCATGGATAACTGTTATATTATCGCAATTTAGAATCAAAATATGACTGAGAAGTGAATTTGCCTGGACAGTTGGCTACTATATTTCTTATATGGAGGTGAAAGTTTATTTTAAAATTCTGCTTGATTTTTTAATTTATTTTTAAAACATACCTAACTATAAATATCTGTGTCCTCATGCACTGAGTTCATCATTTTGGGCACAAAGAGGGGCATTCAATTGTGATTTACATTTTGCTGTCAGATGTTAAAGGCTCTAGCTTACTTCAAACTTGAGGTTTGGGCTTTGGTGCTGCTCAAACGACAGGACACAGACCTGCCATTCATCACCAGTGTCCTCTCTACCGTGCTGCAAAAGGACACAGAAGATGTCTTGAGCAAGAATGTCTCATTTTCCCACCCTATCATGTGAAAGTCCAATCAAGTCCAATCAAGAAGCCGGCCCATCCTCTGCTAATCTGTCATCCAACATAAGAGTTGATGAATATACCTGATTTTGGTCCCACTTATTTTGCTGATCCTGCTGGTTCTTCAGTTCATCCATCTCTACTGTTAAGCCTTTTGGCAACTTCTAATTGATTTATTCAAAGCATCACCTAAGAATGCAAAGGTATCGACTATGAAATCTTCTCCCTCAGCTCTCTGACAATGTGCAGCAGCTCATTATTCATTTGCATTACACTGGCATGTAAATACACAGAGAGGGTGACCAGGGAAACCGGGACCTCGCTGCCTGTGTGGATTCCAGCATGGCTGCCCGCCGATGTCTGGTTGATATTGTTGCCAGTGATTTCTGAGCATGAAATTTAAATATAAGCCAACTTATATAATTGAGAGTGGAAGGTTTGTTTTATATAAATGCAGTCAAAAAAGTCCTCAGAAACATTCTGTTGATTCTTTCAATTCTTTGTGAAGCAGTGATTGGTGAAGTCTGGGTTTAGTATCCCCTCGGGTGTGTCAGATGACAGACATAAAAATGGATGCAATATCTGCATTGCTACACATTTTTTGTGCTTGAAGACAGAAAGCATGATCAAGAACAGTACAGCATATCCATGAAGGCATTGACCAAGCCTCTAATTGCATAATGTTACACTAGTTTTCAGGTAAGTTCTCAGGTACTTTGCTCTGTTCTCTGCAGTCAAGCTCGTTTTCATCCACTAGGTTTAGTCTTAGTATTAGGTAGCATTGGAAAAACAATGAAAGAATCTTTGTTTTTTAAGTCATATCAAATGAATATAGAGGGCCAAATTATCAGCAAGGAAAAGACCAGCAAAGACAATTAAGCTATGGTTTTGATCCGATACAACTAATAGAAACTTGATCCTGGGAAGCAGATAATGTTGATAGTGCTTAATGGGAGGAAATTAATAATTTGAATCATATTTTCTCCCAAAATAATGTGGTTCAATAAAGAAAAAAAGCTTATTTTATTGAATCAACTGAATTATTTGCATTTTAACTGAATAGTATATTGTAGTTCACTTTGAATTGATCAGATTTCAGCATTTGTTAGGCATTCACACAGCCCAGATGGTATTTTTGATAAGCACAAAGTGCATTATTCCTGGTTAGCTGCCTTTTAGTATTGCTCTCTTCTCTTCCTCACCTATGTGGAGTGGCCATGCACCTTAGTGGGGATGGTTATCTAGACAGACAGATGAGCCATCTTTTTCCATCTTAGGTCCTGTGTGGGGCTGGTCCCACAGCTTCAGCATACCACCAGCGGGGCTTCTCTGGCCCCATGCTACAGCATTTTGCAGCCTCATGGATTCATCCTGAGCTGTGTGCTGCATCCTGAGCAACTGCTCATCCTGAGCATCCTCAGCTGCTGCAATGAGCGTCCCCGGTATCAGCCCAGCCAGGAGCTGGAGCTGGCAGACAAATGCCCTGCCTGTCTTCCTCCAAAAGAGGAGTGGGATATGGAGGTGGGGGATGACAGCTCCTTTTCTCTTCACACACTCATTCATAGCTCTCTCACCACTGCCCCCTTAATTTCCCATTTTAGGAAATATAGAAATATATAGAGCTGCCATGAGGCAAAGTCTAATCTTGCTTTCTTCTTCTTTCCAGTTCTGAGAAAATTTGCAAGTTGAAAGGTTAAGTGTGTGGAGTATTTTAAAAGGAAATATTTCAGAAAAGTTTGAACTGCATGTGCCAATCTGGCCCTTCGAGGTAAATATTTTACAAGCCAATGGGATGAAATTTCAAAAGCAGATGCCTCAAAGTTTTTAAAAACTAATGTATTTGGGCTTTTTGTTCCACAGAAAAACAAAAATCTGGGGATATTTTAATGATTCAGGATGAAATGGCAGTTTCCATTTTTGATCTATCAGTAGTTAAATCTACTCAATCTGCAAAAAACTATTGCCCTCATGCCTCTCTCAAAGTGGAATGGAGCTCAGCAAGAAAAACAGGATTTATACATACTTTTTTAAGGTCAAGCAAGAATATCAATACTCAACAGACTGTAGAGAAAAAATACTAAGCTGAAGATATTAGTGTATGGTAATCTAGACTTTGTGATATTCTTCAGTTCTACGTTACAGTAGGAAAGGAAGACAAAAGGAAAAAGTAGGACAAGAAAGAAATCACAATTTAATTGGTTTAATGATGTGTCCTTTTGATTTCTGTAGTGTAGCTGCATGTACAAAAGAACTTTCATTTATACTTTCTCTTCAAAAGCAACATTTCAGCTATCAAAAGCACAGAGGTAGCTGTGTGAAGATTTTCGCAGAAGAGAATTCTCATGACAGAAATACAAGCAGTTTAAAAAACAACAGGAAAAAATAGAGAACAGACACGGCTTTCTAAATTTTCATGTCTAGTTTTGAATTTTTTCAATTTAATAAATAATTCCTATAAAACTGGATACAGGTATTTCCTTGACTTCCAGAACTAAATGGAAGGAAGATACACCAAAACATGAAAAAAAATATTTTGAATCACTTAGAGCACCAAGCAAAGTCATGTATTCATAGGCACAAAAAATAGGACAACAAACAATATAAGACTTCATCATTATGGTATAAACACCTCAAAATATTTGCAGAGATGCTATTCTTCCCCTAGTTAAATCCATAAAATATGTAAACCATGCACTTTGGGTCGCATTTGCCATAACACATAAATAACTTTAAAAGGGGAACATGGCCTCTGATGAAAACTGGAAATTTGTTTTACAGTGCAGTGAGATTTAAAATTATCTTCCCTTAAGGAGGAAAATCACACTAAGATAAATTTTAGATGCAACAGGAATTTCATGTTGACTCGTTTCCTCAGTTGTCCATTTTTTCCCATGACAGAGAGGGAAAGAAATCTTTTTGAGACTCAACCAGGAGTACAACTTTGTTTTGAAGCCATTGCAAAAATAGGTGGCATCCAGTTAAAGAAAATGAAATCACACATGCATATGCACACACATAAATATATTTTATGCCATAAGTGGTCAATCTGTGGAGTTCTTTGCTGTAGCAGGTAAGTTTCAGTCCTCAGGGCTGGATATATAAAAAGAGAGGGGTAAGTAGTCCAGTACAGTGTGTGTATTAGTACTTCATTCTTAAAGGCTTAAGTATGAACCTGTTGTGAAAGAACTTGCAGTAGGCTTTGCAATGGGATACTCATGATGTTGGTAAAAAAAATGCAGGAGGTGTTATTGATGTGGAAAAAAGGAGCAAAGGATCACCTATGAGCATAAAGCGTAATGCTTTAAAACCTATTTGCCTTTCTTTGATGCTGAGTGGCTTCACATTGAAAATTGATGACCATATGTCTTTCTAGACATTTTAGGCCCATTTATAACTTGTGATCAGACCGGAAACTGCAGTTGTGATAATTCTTTATAAGAAGAGTACCCAAACAACATATTTTATTTAACAAAACAATAATAAAATCAGTTATTTTTCCATTTTTGAAAGAAGTATAGGTTTCAGAAATGCCAAGTAACCACTCATATTACCTTCCAAAATATTAAACACTGTTTTCTAATTATGTCAAGAAATACAGCTTGTGAAGCAGAGTCTGCTGCAGATTATTTCACAAGTTGACTTGAAGGGGACTTTAAAATTGTCATTTTTTTCCAGTTTATGAACACTGAAGAATATTCTATTTGATGCTTTACCTTGGAAATACTAAGATTGGTAGGTCTTTTCCTACCTGATGTTAGTTTATTATTTTAGCCTAAATGGGTTTCTGTTCAGTTAGATCAGCTTTACCATGTTTTATATTGAAATGAGAGTCTATCACTTTCTGAATCATTTTGACGCTCAAATTTATTTTCCCTTCTTTACCCTGTGAGAAACTCTAAAGAGATTTTAGGAATTTTACTGTGACATGTCATGCTGTAGTTGAAATTGCAAAAATATCAGTCATGGTACTGGAGTGGTTAAAGGGTCAGAAACAAAGGATTGTGCACAGTCCAACCAAAAGTCAGGTTTCCTGTCAAATTGCTCAATTGTATTCTCTTTAGTCTATCATGACATCATCATTCAGCAGTTCCCCTGTCATCGCACAGCCTTGGAAAAAAGACAAAATCTGAATTTATATTGCAAAAAACCCAAGCCAAGTAAAGGAAGATTTGTGTGTGTTTGGGGAAAAAAAAACAAAACAAAACAAACATGTTTCAGAACAGCTTTATGTGTTGCAAAGACACAAAAGGCTGCCTCAGTCCAATCCTTACTCTTTTCTATGGCTGGAGAATTCCAAATGGTATGAAGTTTTTCCTATACAAAGTGCCCTAGCTGTGGAAGGAAAGCAGTATACCATGCATGGGCAGAGGTGTAGTGAAGTCAACAAGCCTCTGTGTGGGTGTACAACACATCCCAGCCCAGGGAACATTTCAGGGGCAGTTCTGGGACTGTGTTGCAACCAGGCCAGAAGTCTGGGGATGGGGGGTGTGCTGGATGCTTCCTGCCTTTGATCACTGCAGATTGGCAGCATCTGCCAAGGCTGAACAAAGAGACAGAGCTGATCTAGACCAAAGCCTCGGAGGCCAGCTGCAAAGAGAGACCAGAATTATGAGAATTTGGGGAATTTTTGAACTTCTTTTTCTTTAAGCATAGGAAATAGGCAAATAAAACTAGCAGCTAGTGTGACAGCAGAAGATGGCCAAAGAAAAAAGATGCAATCAAAAAAATTGGCTACAGAAGCTTGACTACAGTTCCTTGGAGGAAATTATGTAGGTGTGAAAGGTAAGGGGTATCTCACACAGAAGAAAACACGTGAAAACTAGGAATGTAGGCTGGAGGTGACAGTGAGTTTTGAATGGAGATTTGAAGACATGAGGTAAAAAGGGAAAATTCCACAAAAACACTGTAAGAATTACAGCATCTGTTGATCTAAAGCACTTAAGAGCACCCCATTAAGGCTGTTCTCATATTTTAGTAAAATTTAAAATTTTTTGCCCACTGTTCCTGGAAGGACTTTTTAAATACACCATCGTTTTTTTGTATTCATAATATTTGTCCAAAAAGCCTACATGACCAGATTAAATATTGGCTCTTGTGCCAACATAAGTAACCCTTTTCTCTTCCAGTTTGCTCTTCATTAGAAACTTGTAGACAGCAAGCATACTCTTAATGTTCACTCAGCTTTCTTTTCCTTGGATTAGTCAAGGCTTTCTGATGTCTTCAACTGGGAGCTGAAATCCTCTGACCACTTTAGTAGCCAGTCTCTGCGTCTGGTCTATTTTGAATCTTTATTGAACATGGATGACTGGAGCAAAAAATAAATTATCATCAATATCTTACACAATAAAAAAAAATGTTTCTAAGTAAGTCCTGGGAATGTTGTTGTCATTTGTTATAAATGCGTTACTTCAAAATGTCATTGTTATCCTGTGGTCAACTCATATCTATGCGTTTCTCTCCTTTCAAGATATTCCCAGTTGACCACAAGCCTCTCTTCTTTGGTCATGTACTTTATTCCCAAGCCTTGCATGTCCCAGGAATAATTAATTTCCTCCCATCTGTTACTCAAGAATGTCATTTTTTCCTATGCACTCTCCTACCTTTTGAGTTCATTTTGTTAACGCAAATATTTAACAACCTCAGTCATGTGGCTGAGCATGAGAAACTCCACTAGCATTCAGCCCAGTATCTTCTTTTTGAGCTGTACCAGCTGTCATTTCCTCTCTAATGTTCCCAGTCCCATATGTCTGCTGAAGAATACAGCATCCACCTCCTTTTTCCTGTTGCCAAATCATCTCCTCTCTAGTAGCACTCTTGTCTTGCTCTGATTCCTTTACCAAATATCCTTGTCCTCCTGCTCTTCTTTAATTCAGAAGTCTCAGTCAACTCTCCTAGTTATTTCACCTTGTTATGTGGCTTTGTGGTAGCGGACTGTGTTGGGTGGAAATCCTTTCCTGTCCTATTTTTTATGATCCCTGTTACGGACCACCTGCTGTCTGCATCACCCAGCTTTCTCAGCTCTCTGTCCACACCTGAAAAACCTGAAATTTGTTTTTTGAATGATTTTCAGTCCATCCATCACTCAACTTCTCTCATCGTCTTGACAGTTTCAAAGATGATAAGTTATGATATGGCCCATCAGATGGGCCATATCTATCCGTGAACAGCTGCCTATTCACAACCTTATCCTTCCTCCTACCAGCAGACTGATGTTTCTTATCTGTTCTGTTCCTCCAATCTATCTCCTTACCCAATGACCTTTTGGTTCTTTCTTTCATCTCAGGCATGTCCTTTTCCATTTGCAGAAAAGGTAAACTCAAAGAATTAATTTGTTGCTGATCTGAAAGAACGCTCCTCTCTTCTTCTGAGACCAGGGTAATGTGAAAGCAAGACATTTAAACAGCTCTCCCCCAGGCACAGGAACAGCAACATTGTGATGCATTTTTTTGAGGAATCATGGAAAGTAAAATCTGGGAGCAGATAACTCCACCATGTGAGTAAGTCAGTTGCCTGCACACATGTGCCAACTCTGGCATGTCTTCCACTTCCTTACTCCTATAAAATGGGCATAAAAATGTATTCTCACAGACATGTTCAGGACTGAAACCACACTGTATATTTTTGTTAAAAAAATTCTTTAAAAATATGATCTTTATGGTTGTGATTCCTTGTAGCTTCCTGATGTTTAATCTTAACACTATTTGCATTATGAAGAAGCAGGATAAATCCTCATCATGGTCACCACCCTTTTTTTAATTTTATTTTTGTCTTCTCAAAAAATTGGTATTATGTGCCAGTGGTATCATAACAAAGTCAGGGGACTGCTTAGCAGTCCAGTGACTGTTAGTGATTTCTTTTTACTTAATCTTGTGAGTTCAAAAAAGCAGTATGGTTGGTCACACTGAGAAAAATAATAAACTAACATCAGGTAGGAAAAGACCTACCAATCTTAGTAGCTCAAATAAACTCAAGGTCTTAAAGATACACTGCAAACGAATGCTAATAATTGTCTAATTCTGTGTTTTCAAAGTGTTTTCAAAGCTTAGATCACTTTCTTTTCACAGCTTTTATTTTTATCATTTATAATTTTTAAGAATGGCTCCACATCAGTCTGGACTGATACAAATTCTGTGGGACTCTTCAGCGTTGGCAGTGCTCAAAAAGTGTCACCACCTGAGCAAAAGCCATCTAAAGAGATTGAGTTCAGGCTCTCATTACTGGGGTGAACATCTTCATCATTACTTCTGTTAGTGAGAAAAACATGAATACAAGTATTGTCTCCAGACCACTGAGACAGGAGTCTCAGTCATAACATCCCAGTGGCAAAATAAGAAGCTTATGAAGCTGTAAATGCAGGCTTCTAAAGAACATGTGACTCAGAGCTGATGCAAAGATTTCTAATTTCCTGGGTGAATAGGCAGTTTGGTTTCAGCAACATTCCTTCTGGATCCACTTAAAGTTTAAGGCTTTCCAAATAGAAATGCTACTGTGAGACAAATAATCCAGCTATGTGCAGTAAAATGCACATGTAAACATACCTGTCAGAGAAGGACTGACATTTTCATGCAATATGGTAAATTACTCCATTAACTTGAAAAACTTTCCCTCTTCTTCTTTCTCTGCCATGCTGTAATAATATGTGTCACTCTGGAGAATACGACTTAAAAATTCAGCACGCAGTTAATGTAATTAAAACAAGGCATGATTATTTGAGGCATATCTACCTAAGGAATATCTATTTAGAAAGTGTCTTATTTTATCCCTTTATTAATATTTCATCTCAGTCTAGAAGTCTTGATGTTGAAGCTGTGATAAACATCAGCACAATTATGAACTGTTCAAAACTGTGACTCAGCTGGCAAAGTTTCCAAAAGACCTGGACTATGATATCCCCTGACAAGAATAATCAATCTAAATTAAATATTAAATAAAATTATATTTAAACTGGGACACCCTTCACCCTAGCATTCATTGTTGCTTAGGTAAAATTTCTGACCAATTTGAAAGTCTACACTTCTGTTTTTGAATAGGATCAAGGTTGCTTATGCCTTAAAAAAGGACTTATGTACCTCATTCAGATATCCCAGAAAAATCTGTTAGGTATGTACCTATCTATTAAGACACCTAAACATCCTTTTAAATCTGTTCCTAGATGTCTAAATTATTTTTTGAAAGGGAAGTTTTTGATTTAACAAAGGATCTAGAGGAAATTCACATAGAACTTGACTGCACTGGCTAAAAAGGTGAATGGCAACAATAGACAACCACTAAACCACATGTATTATTACCTGTGTTGCTGCAGATGTTCCTTTAAAAAAATCACACAAAAGATTTTAGGAGGAAAAGCAAGTGGTATGTTCAAGTATAAGATAGGAAGCCAGGCACAGGTAGTTGAAGACTGTTCTTCAAACAGAACAGACACCAGGAACTCAGTCAATGTCTAGGCAGCCAAATTAATTTAATTTTGGAGTTACAGCTGAACAGCCACAATAGTTTTCAAAGTGCAACTACATGCCTTAAATAGATATCCCATCTAGGTGAGAGAGCCCACGTTGGAGTGAGATCATGAGGAACTGAACAGACCCAACGCAGACCACTTGTCCCAACAGAGGCAAAAGCATCTCCCATTTGAATCCCAGGAAAAGCTGGAGGAGTTAGTTTTTGAAAAAGGGAACAAGCTCTTATTTTCAACATGGTAGCTGAAAGTGTGGTTTGTGCAGGTTTTCATGCACCTTCCAGGGAGGTGGTTGAGTCGTTTAGATGTGGTGTTGGGGGATATGGTGTAGGGGAGAACTTTGTAGTTGATGGTTGATGGTTGGACTCCATGATCCCAAGGGTCTTTTCAAACCTAAGTGATTCTATGATTCTATGATAAGGGCAGTAGAGACAACTTTACAAAAAAGGCACAATAAATTAATTTAAAATACGGGTTACATTGCCACAGTGACCTATAAACTGCTCTTTTAAGAGCAGAGCTATCCCTAGCTGTGAAAAGAATTGGTCTACCAGGAAAGTTTACTATGTTCACGAAATGGATGAAGAACAGAGCTGAGAAGGAGCCTGGGCCTCTCCAGAGTTGTATGTGCATGGCACAGGGATCCCTGTGCCACTTTTTTCCTTCACCTAACACACTTACTGGTATCATTCAGGCCTTCATGCCTTATGAAATTGAAATTATTTTTGTGAACTTAACCACTGCTGGCAAAAAACCACACAGCCAAACACCCTAACAAAAGCTTATGAAATTGTTAATACTGAAGTCAAACTGAAGCAATCCGATGTGATATGCATCCTGAAATCATTCTATCTCTCTCTCTCTTCTGGAGAAAATTATTATATTAAAAAGAATCTATTTGAAAGATGAAAATATTACTTTTTTTTCGCTGGCTATGCAATATGATTCAAGAGGACACCTTTTGCCAGAAAGTTTGTTTCTGTGAAAGATTTACAAATGTGGCTATTTAGTAGGTCAGCATTTGTTGGATGCTAGAAATGCAGAGGACACCTCCTTTATGCTTTTCCTTACCGACACCAGGAGTGATGTGTTTGAACATACTGCTTAGAATGGTACTTGGTGCTAAGGTCTTCAGCTCACATGTGCTGTCACAGATGTGGGCAGCCTCCTGGACTCCTGCCACCCACATGTGTAAACAGAGGTGAAAGAAAAAATATAACTGCCAAGAAGTTATGAAAAGAGTCAAGGAAAAGCAAACACTCAGAACAAAAGATGGCTTCGCAAAATGTCCCAAAGGTCACCGTTGTTAGCACAACAGCAGAAAGAAATCCCAGAGTCAATTTGTTTTTTTAATCTTTGACCCTCACTGCAAATTGATTCTAGCTACATCTGTTCCTTGAACTGTGAAAAAATCTATTTTTAGTGTTTTAGGAGCCATTATTAAGCTATAGTCAGACACAACGTATCAAGGTATTCCTAATTTCTTGTCTTTGACAGCACTACAGAGCTCCTACTGTTCAGAAAACAAATGTTCTGTGATTTCTTCTTATTGCTTCTTGGGCTAAGGATGAGCATTTAAGTTTCTTCTTTAATAGAATCCAAAAGTTAGACCAACATACAATAATTTTATTCATGCTAAATGATCATTTTAAGCTCTGATGAATACTTTAAAGTGCTCCAGGTGTTATTTCTAGCTTGTGCAGAGGAAGCAGGTTGCCTTTCGTCTCAGCATGATGCAGACACAGGTAGTGGGTGCAGCCAGAGATGGACACTTCGTGTGGAGCCAAAGCCCCCTTCATGCTTCAGCAGCAGATCTGAAACACACTGGCATTGAGCTTAGGGATCTATCCGAAGGATGGTTTATCCAAAAGGAGAAACAAAGCAGAACAAGTAACACAAGTCCATGGCGATATAATAAATCTTCACATAAACAGAGCCACCCTGCTGCTGTGTCTGAGAGCAGTCATTTAGAGACAGTTCGAGTATCTCTGCCTGGCTTCACGTCGTGACATTTGTCTGACTCAGGCTACTCAGGAAAAGCTTCAGGATACGAGCGTCACCTAACCAGGATGACGAAAACCCAGGTTACAGGCAGGGCTGAGGTGTCTCGGGTGCTGGCAGTGCTGGGAAACAACCTCCACTTCTCTTCATTAGTTGGGACAGGGATGGCTGGAGGCCTCAGCCTACAGTGGCTGATGGGCATGTAGTTTCCTTCTTTTTAATTAGAAGCGTTTTTAAGAGGCCATGGTAGCTGAATTGGTACTTACGCAATCTCTAGATTTAGTTTATACAAAGAACCTCTCTGTCAGGAAAAATCTAGCAGATAAAAAAGCAACCAGAGGGTTTTTGACTGCAACATGTGGTGGGTCTGAATTAGACTACAAACCAGAAATGATTGGAAGATTCTTTTTCTTGTTTCGGAAAATATCCTTAGGAGTTGTACAGATTTGTGTGAAGACATGGAAATGGAGTCCGTCAGAAAATTATGAGAGTCCCAAGATCCCAAGATCTCTCCAGGCCTGTCTAGGGAAAAGGGCTCGCAAGTTCTTCTATTCAGAGCAAAAGGCAGCCAGAAAGAGGGGAAGGAGCATGGTGCTGGAAACTGCACCCAAACCACATAACTCTTTCCAGAGAGACCTCTCTTGGTGAGCCATGTCTGAGCCAGGGAAGAGAGGAGACAGATTGCTGCATGTTTCATCTGTCAGGAGCCAACCAATATCCTGGGGATAAGACCAGGAAAACTTCAAGCAGCCAACAGTATGTCTCCAGGGCTTAAGCCAGATAAGCCAAGCAAGCAGAGACTGGCCCTGCTCCAATAATTAGGTGTTAGAGAAGAGTAACAACACTCTGCCCATTGTTTCCTCCCTCTCTCCCATCCCACATTTACATGGTCCATTTCAGACCTAGTGTGAGTTCAGACAAAGTCCATCCTGGCCAGATCTCAGCTGTGTCTGCTGTATGAAATTACCCCAGCTTTCAAATCCCTATGTAGGCAATAAAAGTGAAAGCAGTCATTTATGGTATTATGGCAACTATCATTTTCTAATAAAGGAAGGAAGGAAAAGATTTCAGAATGATACCTGTGCCTGGGTACCAGAGGGTATCAGACAGAAAGTGTCCTGTTTTCAAGTGCCAGAATGAATCCTAATGCACAGCAAATGGCATCACCACGTGAAACTCTGGCAAAAAGCTCTTTGATGAGTGCTTTGAACTTTCATTTTCTTTTGTGGGCATTAAGACAAAAATAAAATCAGCTAAAGCTACTTTCTTCCAACTCTGTTAACCTTTATGCTGAGTCACATATTGTTAATGTTCCTTTAACTAGAATGGCACCAAAGTAACCTTCTGTTCCCTGCTGCCACAGCAAGAGTGCTTTCAAAAGCCAGAATTAAACTGTCTATTCCCAGGACAATTATCTGAGGATGGTTCCAGTGGCAGTGTGGTGGCAGGGAGCTGATGCTTCTCTCCACGAAACTGTCAGTGAGATTCCCATTCCCCACTTCAGAGCAGAGTCAGGCCTGATCCCGTGTCAGATCTCAGTGCTTAGAAAGTACCGTCAGCCCCACACAGCTTCTTGGCATATGATCTTGCTGAGCAGACTGGCTTCAGCTGTTTGACATTTTAGCTGTACTTCATAGAATTTATACAAATCTAAGCACATTTGCATTTTCCCATTCAGCTGTTTACCCACTGAGAACACTGTCTTTGAGCCTGTCATATTTACCAAAATCCAAGATAACCCTGCTTCAACACAAACCTATAAATTATAAAGGCTGATTTAAGAAAACAACTCTAAGTCTGTTTCTACTACAAACCAAAGCACATAACAACATCAACAAAATAGGAAAATAAAGAAATCCCAGAGGGAAGTAGTGAAACAAATGGTACTAATTTATCCAGTGGGGGATCTCTTTACTCTGATACTCATAGTAAAGTAAGATAGCCAGAGTGTATGAGGTCAACTTGAAAAGCAATACGCTTTTTAACCCAAAAAATCTGAAAGTAAGCTTACTCTTTTGACAAAGGAAGCATTTTATATAATCCAAATTGTTTCTATAGTTTCTATCAATATTTTTGCATCTCTTTAGTTCCCAAATAGATCTGCATGTCTACATAAATACCTTTGCAACAAAATTGAAACCACAGTCATAGTATTTTTTGGAGATGGAATTCAAGTTTGTGCAAAAATATCCATATCCATATCCACACCCAATGTGAAGAAAAAAGCATATGATTATGGTATTAAGAGAGAGACAAATGGATCTATATTGCTCGATGTAATCACAAAAGGAGCTGCAGAATTAATCCAGGTCATGCATAAAATCCATTTAAGTCATGAGACTTCTAATGACTTCGGTGAATATAACTCACACCTCAAAAAGAAGGGATTTCTAAAATTACCCAGGTGACACTGGAGTAATGTTTCTACACTTGTTTTCAGTGAAGTTGAAATGTTTGACCTCTGCTAGTGCAGATAGACATGCCCTACTACACTGGGCACATACTTCTTTTTGGTGCTCATCTGAAATGATAGCTTTAGTGCCAAGGAATAACGATTCTCAAAATGCCCAGCTCTGATTCAATTTCAGGTTAGGCTCCACATTAATTTAGTACAGCAGCATGAGGAGTAGTATCTGTGTGGCTTAATATGAGCTGCTTTTAGATACCAAATATTTCTTTGTCTCTGTCCTTTTTTTTTTTTAAAAACAGATTTCTTATTGAGCAGTGGGGGTAAAGCCTGCAGGGCCTGGTTGCCATGGGCTGAGGAGCAAGCTCATTGCCATAGAAGGAAGGAGATGGAAAAAAAACAAAAATAGGAGACAGAAAAGAAGCATAAAAGAGGAGTAGGAAACAAAAAAACAAAGGAGTAATGGAAAAAGAGATTGGCCAGCACCCCACATTCCCTTATCTTTACAACAAGCGGTTCATAAACACATGTACGCACTTTACACGAACAAGGAGAGATCCAAAATAGAGATGCGGTAAACAGTAAAAACAACATCCCACTCATGAGTGCTCTCGGGGACAGATGCCGTAAGAGCAGTTTCCAGTGACTTCAGGGGCATTTGCTTACAGACAGCTGATATGGACTCAGGGCCCCTCAAAGTCCAAAAAGGAGAAATGTGGCAGGCGGAAAGTGTCAGCCATAACTTCTCCCATTATGAAGCAAAAATGTCTATCTGAAACTATGCCAGGCTCCCTAGAAACCTTCCCCCTCGCTGCCCTCTCTGCTCCCCCCTGTTCCTGTAAGAGGCTGTAGCACCACTCAAACTCCCTCAGGCTGCCTTGGGGGCAGGAGCTTCCAGAAGCAGGCCTGCATCCGAAACAGCTGCTTTTGGTACTCACTGGAACCCTTTTAAAGGAAAATGTGGTAATTTAGCTGCTACAGGAAAGGAATAATCTGAGACCTGTCCAGTCTTTCAAACATGGCCTTGTGAAGGGGACAGACCTTTGTTCTGTTGGGATGCTGGGGCTGGCACCAGCTCTATGTCTCCTCCATGGCTCCTGGCCAAGAGCAAAGGTCACATCACTGCAGTGCTGCTCATTAAACTGCTCCTCTTCACTTCAGTTCCCTTTTTGAAAACTTAGCTCATCTCTTTTGCTCACTTACCAAATTGAAGGATAAAATAAAAGTAACTGAATGAAAAGTTAATGCTAATGTCCCTCCTGCACCGGCTACCCATGATGAGTGATATACATTATCATTTGCAGGGGGACGAAAGCCCCTTGATGGGACTGATAGTTTTGTCTTCAGAGGGGAAAAGCAATATTGACCTAAGAATGGGATCAGCTATTTCACTCCATCATCTTATACAAAAAAATGTAGAATGTAAAAATTTTTTTTATTTATGTAAAACAGTGATGAATAACCTTTTTCTTTTTTCTTCTTTTTCTTCTTTTTCTCTTTCCTTTTTTCCCTTTTTCCCTTCTTCTTCTTCTTCTTCTTTCTTCTTCTTCTTCTTTCTTCTTCTTCTTCTTCTTCTTCTTCTTCTTCTTCTTCTTCTTCTTC
>JAOXJM010000019.1:15185779-15199349 GCA_026413425.1 Tringa solitaria | reverse complement strand
CTTCTTCTTCTTCTTCTTCTTCTTCTTCTTCTTCTTCTTCTTCTTCTTCTTCTTCACCTTCTTCTTCTTTGCCACCTTCTTCTTCTTCTTCCGCTTTGCCACCTTCTTCTTCTTTGCCGCCTTCCTCAGATATTTTACGTGTCCTGGTGTAGGAGCAATAGCACCCTGATTACTCTGTTCTGCTTCAAGAATTTATAGAGGAGCCTCACAAACAGGCTTTATTCAGAAGAAAGGTTGATGTTACTCTACAATTCTGCTCAGAGCAGGAGTGAGGGTCCAGTTATCAACTCGTGATGCTCAGCAGCAAGAAGGTGCTGGATTGACTGACATGTGTGAGAGGATAGAGGGGAATGTGGACTCCTTCATAATGTATTCAGAATGCAAAAAAGCCCCTTTTCTACTGAGTCATTGCCATAAGTGAAACCCAGATCATTTATTTACCTTAGGCTATGCCTGAACATGTACAATTTCACTGGCAAACCAACACACATAGCACCAGAGTGTGCCTATATACTTACTTCTTAAGACAAGTGTCAACATTGAAAACCACAGTCAGTACTCGAGAAGATGTCTTGGTCTTTTCAGGAGCTTCCCACAGAAGGCAGATGCTTTGATGCTTTCAGTAACACTCTCAGTCCTTACAGGTTTCTGCAGGATCTCTGTGTTTAGTGGCCCTTTCAGTGATAAATGACTCATATTGCTCTGAACTGAAAGTAACTGGCCTTTACTCTGTGCAGCTCCTGAAAAATTGCCAAAGAACCTCACTGCTGTGCTTTACATAGCTTGACTATATTTAGTATGTCCTATACCACAAACTGTAATCGTGCCCTTTGTTCAAGAGATACAGTGATTGCAGGCTACAGTCTCAATCAGGGACACATGAACATGCTTTCACATCTCCTGGTTGTCCAGCTTAACCTCTTCCTAAACCTTCAGCACTGTGTCCTGCATAAGAGAAAGGTTACTGGTTCATGTGCTGTGTGGGAATACAGGAGAAAACTTAGTAAGACTTTTATTTTTAAAAGACATATTTCATATAATAAAGCACTTTGCCAGACTTCTTTCCCACTGTTTTCTCCCTTTATTCGGAGGAGATAAGTGAGCGGTTTTAATGTGAATTAGTTTCTTCATTGAATTGGGATAGTTTTTGAGGGCAATCACTATGCTCTGGTTTACCACTTGCTGTTTTGTGGTCTTTCATACTAAAGAGATTTCATTTTTGAAAAATGAACCAAAAAATGTGTTTGAAAAAATGAAAATTGGGGGATTTTTCACCAGTATGTCTTTATTTTCAATTATAGTATATCTTTTGGTCAAAATGGAAGCATTTTGTTGGAATGTGTTCAGAACTGATGGAATTCCCATGGAAAGCAGGCAGTCTCTCTGTTTATTAGAATATGTTAACTTGAGTTATATCTTGCCATATTTTTGAAATCTTGGTGTAGTCATGCTGCTCTTAAGCACTGCCAGGTTCTCCTGTCTTTAACCGAATTGTCCCATAGCCCAGTGATCCCAAGTTCACCATTTAGCATATCAACAATTTTGTAGACGTGGTCTAAGAATTTGCAGGCTTTTGTGCTTTAGACTTTATAAACCTTGAAACTTTTAAAGAGATGGAAATGAAATACAATTGTGATTTCTGAACTCTGGGGATTTTCAAATGGCAGTTCAATGCAGATACTTTGCATGGCCTTGAGTAGGACCCCTGCTGTTGGAGTATGAACTGTGCTTCCATGCTGGAAACCCAAGTTCCAGCTGACTTTGATTAAAACATGATACTACTTTGCAGATTCCCAAACCAAGCAATAAAGGCCCATGTGTTACAATCCACATTTTTGAGACTGATCGCTGAGTTTGTTTAACTGCTCAAGTTAAGATCAGATTTTCAGAGAACAGTTGAAGGTTTATGAGAATCCCTTATATCTATAACTGCTTTGAACTGGTATATGCAATTAAAATGGCAAACTGAGGCACCTGACTTCAAAAAGTGTGATGTTATGTAACTTCCTAAGGTCATTTATTAGGTATGAGCAAGAGAAGTCCTGGAAGGGTGGACCATATGGTGCAATAATTTGTGATCTGCTTTGCTGTTTTCTGTAGAAAGGGAGAAAGCTAGTAAAGTGCTTACTTCAGCACACTTTAGTGCATTTTACAGTTTTTACTGTTTGTACCTGGAATTTATGCAAGGTCTTCCCAGAAATGTGTTCACAGAAACAGATACCCAAACTGGCATATTTTGAAAACACCTTGAAAATAATTACTGTGACAACTTTAGAAGCTCTGCTAAGAAACTTAGCAGCATATTTCAGTGGTTGGCACTGTCTTCTGATACACTGTAAGTTCAAAACCTCAAAATTATGCTCACAGCGGGAAGTTGATCTCTACCAGTCAATCACGGCGCTTCTCTGAAGCATGACCATTAAAAGGGCTGTGGCCATTTCAGCACATCTGCGCTTACGATTTTAACACCAAAATCTCTCTATTCTAATTTTATCTTTAGTATCTGAAGAAATGCACAAGTAGAAGCAGATGTCTTTGGTAAAAAACATTAGCAGAAACTTACGAGTCAGTCCAGATTCTTTAGGAATCCATATCTTCTCCAGAGTTTGGAAGGTCCTGCTTTTCGCACAATTCTGTTAAAAGGAAATCACAATTACTTTTAAATGAGAAAATGTTAATGTATTTGGAGCCAATGCAAAAATGATGTTGCAGGCAGAAGACACAGTTTCCTCTTTTAGAAAAAGAGATCTTGTCAGTCTCTGGGAGAAGGCAGTGGCAGCTCACGTCTGCCTGGGAGAGGGACAGCTTGGACCTGCTCAGCAGTCACCCTTCTGGGTGACTTGGGAATTTTGATGATGGGTTTGGGATCAAGCCATGTTCGTTCCTTGGCTGGCAGGAGAGCCCATGTGATGCATGAAACTATGGAAGATGGAGGAGATAAAATGGAAAAGGCAAGGACATTAAAAGAGACCACAAATAGAAGTGCTGCAGTAATCATCAAATAACTATAAAGTGTCAGAAATTCCAAAAGCTGAAAGTCATTAAAGATAGCACTGCTGAATGAAGAGTGACATACACTTTCCAAAATATTACTTGTTTTCTTGGTGTGTATGGAGCTAGGCATGCATACTTCCTCCCACTCGCTCTCGCCTGTTTCATACTTTCCTGAATGTTTGCAAAAAACATTAAAAAGTTATCAATTAATGGAAATTACAGGAGAATGAATTAATTGAAAAGCTCTCTCTGTGGACTTCTATTACTATACACAACTATGCCATCTTAGCTAGACATGAGTTAGTCTGATTTACAATTTTCATCTTACTAATGAGAGTGAGTCATTTGAATGTAAGTGTTTACAAATTAATGTTGAACCTCTCTTGCACAGGACAGCAACACATGAGGGAAACTCAGTATTCCAAACAACCCTGTAATCAGTGAGAAAATGGAAAGGGGGAAACTCCACAGACTAAAGATGTACTGTTAAATTGCTATTTTACTGTAGTTGTATGGCTATATTTGATAGAAATATTAATTTATTTTTAACTATGCGGGTAGAGAGTTCTTTATATATATGCATTATCATGCTTATGTAGATTGCCAGCTTTATGTCTCATTTCTTGTTTCAATTTCACATACTAACAGCTTTGCAAAGCCCTAGTGATCTTTCTAGCCTTCTTTCTTCACAATGATGGTGTGCTTTGAGAGATTAAATAAAATTCCTTTTTTTGTGCTAATCTTAATGAAATGCAGATGTTTGGTGTTCTCCATTTTTATCAGTGGCTTCATTTCAGAAAGTTAGATCCACCAGCAGAACTGTTAAAAGTATAATTGTATTCCCAAGGGCAGCCACTTCCAATCGCATTTGGTCAGAAACACTGTTTGTTTCCATTATTTGCTCACAAGAAAGCGCACGGTCTAGAGGCTGCTCATATTTGTGTTATATGATCATTTGACCTTCCCCCCTATGTTTAAGTAAAGTATCATTTTTAAATTAAAAACATTTTTGCCCCACTTTACTAATTCCAGATGCTGTGAATAAACCCATAACACTTTAGCCCATCATGTTGCCATGCATTTACCGTAAGATTTTCGTTAATAATGCCTTCCTAGATAACTAAATTATCAAGGCTTATGGAATGCCTCAAAACAAGAAACTTTCACTTTATGATCCTGAGAACAGAATATTCAGCTTAAGTTGACATTAATGAAAGTGGTTATGTGCCTAGCTTAAAGTCAAGTGGCAGTCAAGTTAAATGACAATTAGGCACCTGATGTTATTCCTATAAAGCTGATGAGCATTTTGCAACTGGCAGGAAGAGGAATAGGATCAGATTGATCTGGTAACAGATTTTCCTTTATAAAATGATAAGTAATAGCAATATGGTTTGTAAGATGAAGGACTTGCACTCAAACATATTCCTGCACATCACCTCTTTCATGACCACCTCCATGTGCGTGCTCCTTGTCTGTGGCAATGCACAGGAATTTGTATGAGCCTGACATTTTTTTCACTGAGGCTGAGCTAATTTGAATTACTTCATCTCTGCCTGGGGCAGGCAGCATCCTCATGCGGAGTTAACCCAGCTCAGCCAGCAAACAGGGGATTGCTAAAGCGTGATGTCTGATTGGTGATGGCTGTGTTCCTATGCATAGCCGCAGTTGGACCAAAGCTTGCCTCCACTCTGAGATTTTGCTTCTGAATCAGACTGCTGGAAAGAGAAGAAAATGTTTGGCACAGGAGCCTGGTCAGACCTGAATGATAAAATACCTTATTCTCTTTCCTTTTCTCATGCACGATTTTACTTATGTATCAAAAATGGGACTCTTTGCTTGACACATTACTTACCTGACATGTCAAAGCTCTGTCCAAGGCTTGATAAACCCATGACAGAAGTTAGGGCACAGTTTAACCTATGCAGTCCCTGATGAATGTGAACCTCAAGCTCCTGACACAAAAAGTGCAATTTTTAGAGCCACAAATGGGACAAAATTGTTACTTTGCAGATAGGCATTTAAGAGGCTTTCAGGTCGTGCAACTGATACGCAATGCCACAGTGTCTTAGCCAAGACAGCAGCTGATGAATCTCATAACAAATCTGTTACAGATAAAACACAAAACAAATGAAAGTGATTTGTTATGTAAACCTGTAATTTTTCATGCTTGTAGTCGGCCTGCTGTTACCCAGATACTGCCTGGTGAGAGAAACAACCATAGGTGAGCGTGACTTCATCCAGCAACTTAATTTACTATGCATATAATAAATATCACTCTTTATTTAGATTCTTGGAAGTTAGATACGTAGATATACCTAGATACATATGATCCAACCGAAACTTGTATGTTGCTTTAAATGAGTTGCTGATCTTAAAAATAATTCTGTCCTTAGCACACATCTGGTTGTGCTATCCTTCTGCTTACATCGACCAAATAAAAAAATGTGCAGCTTTGCTCTGGAAAGTGAGCCATACACTGTTCCTTGGTGTTCTTCTTTCTTGTGACAATGGCTAGGAGTAAGGACCTACGTCACATCCACAGCAGGAGCTGTGGGTTCACTGATAGAATAGAATAAATTTAACTAGTGCTGTTTAACTAATCAATAGCTTAATTTGGCTGTAGTCTAGGATTTGTTTTCTTTGTTGATTTTCCCTGTTTCCTTGCACTTGTGGTATTAGGAATATTAGGAATGGCTGGTACTGGAGAGGTTGGAAGTGGAAAAAAAAAAAAGTCTACAGGAAGATAAATAGCTCTTAAGGCATACGGATATCTACA
The DNA here is from genome assembly GCA_026413425.1 of Tringa solitaria. Taxonomy (NCBI): domain Eukaryota; kingdom Metazoa; phylum Chordata; class Aves; order Charadriiformes; family Scolopacidae; genus Tringa; species Tringa solitaria. The sequence goes on along the minus strand of JAOXJM010000019.1, from coordinate 15,193,579 downwards.
GATAATTTTCAAATTTCCAAAATAGAAATCTACATAAACCCATATGAATTTTGCAGCATGAAAAGAAACAAAAAGTATGAAGGACTCTGGTGTGTTCTTTATGGTAAAATAAAATTTGCTCTACATATTACATCACTATCTCAACACATTGTCCAGGTTTATGACACTATGTGTTATTAGATGTAGATTTACATTGAATTATTTTTCCACTCTCCTTCTTTTCCTCCTCATTTTAAAGTATCTTTAAATTTAAGACTTGTTTCTCTCAGTTCAGCCTAGTCAGAAAAATTTGTGCAGCTTTTCATCTGTCACTGGTAGACAGAGCACTCTAAAATATATACATATTATACATCAGAGTGTGATATTACTATGCTTGAATTTTTCAATAAAAGTCTGTCTGCTAAGAACTAGATCACTTCAATTTGCTTCCTGGACCAAACAAATATAGAAACTGAATGCAATTTGTAGAATTTGCAGAATTCCCACTTTGAAAGGCCTGCTGCAAAATGTGTGGGACTTCCACAGAGAAACCCAAGAATGCTCTCTGTGATCTGTACAGAACATTTTCTTTTTGTAAGACAGAAAGTGAGAGGTAGTGCTTTTTCAGGTACTTGAGAAGTGTTATAATGGCTTGGTAATGCAAGCTCTAGAGTGCATTAATACAGTTATAAAGTGTATCTGTGTAGCTATAATAAGAATAAGTAAAAAGGATAAAACCTCTCTGAATAATTTCCAAGTCTGCATCACAATGAGCTTATGTCATTCCCTATAATTATGAAGACATAATCAAAAAATAATGATTCACCACTAGGCCATTAGACTTCTAGAGTTCACAGGGCAGTTAGTAAGAGAAAAAAAGCATAGAAGAATTTAGAAACTGTCCCAGAGGAAAAAAGTACCCTTCTTCTTATCTAATGCTTTGGGACATGAAGTGTGTAGTGCATGATACTTCAAAAGTCTCACAGTACAAAATTATACCCAAGGTTAAAAAATACGTATATATTTCTAAGCAATTTTATTCTGGCTTGGGAAGTTTTGGAGCTGAGTAAAGCACTAGTCATTCTCATTTTTCAAAATGAACATTATTTGCTTCAGCAGAAAATATCTTTCCCTCCAGAAAACATTGCATGTTTGAGAGCATCTGGCTAGTATTGCATTGCATGAAGTTTATGACCTGTTCTGTTCAGCTTTTACTGCATCGTTGGTATATCATGTCTTAATCTTTTCACCCCTTTAGAATAAATACTGTGCCCAAAAAAATCTTCCTGCTGTATATTTCTTGTTATCTCTCAGGCTTTTCTTAAGGCTTCCTGAGATGGCTTTTTTTTTTTCCCTTGTGACAAACTGTTCCCACTTTTTTCCAGTGAATGACCATTCCTACTCCACTCATCCAATCTGTTTGGTATATTTGAGGCACATATATGTTTCTGATACTGCATTGTTTAAATCCTCTCACTGCCTACTTAATTTAGTTGCAAACCACTTCTTGTAATACAGGGAATACAATTTTCACTAGTTTTACAGAAGTCATACAGGGTTAGAAGTCCAGGTGAAGCTATATGGTGCCAAAACCCTAATCACACCTTGTTCAAGCTTTGAATTAAATTGAAATGGATACTAATGCAAAGATATCCATAGGAATGAAAATGTCAGAACATATTTGCATGAAATTTGGTTGCAAAACGACAATGTTTTGCAAATACTTGTTCCCTGGAGTGATTTATCTAGGAGTGAATTCGGTTTCCCCACATGCTGGACACTCCCACGCAGCTGCCGGCTTCGCTGCAGAGTCTTGGGAGACCATCAGGGGAAGATGTGACTACCCTGGGAGTGCCTCTTTGGGTTTGCTGGGAGTGGTGTGTAATGCAGCGTCTCATGTTAATGTTTGATTCTTTCTTGTGTATCCAGCACAATTTAGAGCTGTGACAATTTAATGAAAACACTGACAAGTCTGTTTTACACAATTCAGCCAGTGCTGGCCTTTGAAACGCTTCCATGTGTCAATGGCAAGAGAGTGTGGAGAGAGGGAACATTTGTTAAGCTTGCACAAGGACACGGGTGCTAACAAGGAGTGAGGGAATGAACTGAGAGGTATTTGCAGAAGCAGCAATACAAAAAGGATTTGTTATATTATAAATCACCAAGTCCCATCCTGATTTACATGTCATTTATACCATTTGCCACTTTTTAATTAGCTCCTGACAGGAAAAGGGAGTACCTCTAGTAAGTATGCTAATTCTTCAGTTTGTAAGTACTTAGGGCTTCATCAGCACCCTGAAGTAACATCCCTTTTCTCGTGCATCAGTTCCCTGTATCTGCAAGTCAGCAATCTGTGTGTTTGGGGGATTTTCCTGTTTCAATTCAGAGCCCTCATGGAGGTATATCTGGGCATAAAGAAAAATATCTGGGCTATGTCTTTTCTTCTTCAGCAACACCCTGCGGAAGTGCAACAGCACTTTGTCCCCATGAGCAGGTTTTGTCACCATGTAACTACTGAGTGTGTTAAGAACAGGATTGGTATTGACTGATATTGTTTAAAATACACCATTAATAGTTCTAAGTGGATTTATCCAGCACGTGGAGAAGAGAGAAATGAACAAAATTGTTGGCTAATTGAAAATAATATGATCCATTATTGACTTTTCTTGGCTTTCCCAGGGGGCATTTCCTTCCAGTAAATGTTCCCAGCTAAATGAGATTTAGTGAATTTTGTCTGTGCTGACAAGCATTAGTAAATGATTTAAAAATCCATATTTATTTGAAAAAAGTAGTGAGTATGGGTAAGGGATTAAAGTCCTCTGTCTGGAAGAGAACACATTTTGGCCTTGATTCTCCTGTCAAAGAAGTCAGCAAGAGCATGAGCAAGTCATGAAGGACTCTTAATTAAGGCAGTGTATTCTTTATAAGAGGTTTCTAAAGTATTTTCAAAGTAGAAAAATTGTTGCAGTAATGGCTATGGATAATTAGTATAAAAACATGGGTTCCCTTTTGCCAAATGTCCCATTTACTTCTATATGGTAACATCATTTTTCTACTTCACAATGTGATTTATTAGTTACTTTTCTGGAATGTGATTTCTGCTACTACAAGGAAGTCCTGAGCTATAAGTCTTCTTTTAGGGAACTAGACATCTTCTATTAGCAGTCACTCATGGAGAAGTAGAGGGAAGAATTTCAAGAACCTTTCTTCCTGTTTAGTTAAGGGTACTGATTCACACAACTGGTCTCGTGGCCTCCAGACTGAGAATTCATTTTCTATTCCTTTAAGGTTTCTAATGGTGCTATTCTTTTTGAAGAGGCCAATAAAATCCTACAAAATAACTGGACACAATTTTTACATTTTTCAATCTCATGATCTGTTAACAAAAATGACAGCTGGCCATTGTAAATTTATCTTCCCTCTGAGAGAAACCACCGCTCCAGGAACCAGGGATGTTGTCACTGTAAACCTCTCTGGGTGGGCTGCCATCTTTTCTTCTGCTTAATGCAGGGCCTGGCATGTGGGAGTCCCTGGCTATGGCTCTAAAGTGCTATCATTACACCAAGTCTAAATAATGATGGAAGCTTTAAGGAGAGGTAATGCATTTTGGTAGAAAAGGTGGGTATGCTCCTGGGGTGGAGGAGAATTAATGTGATATGAGTGGGCTCCAAAATGGGGATGGGACTTAAAGAAGCAGCACATCCTTGTCTGCTGATCAGTCTTCTCTAACCATGGGCACTGGAAGGAAGGTGGTGTCATGCGGCAGTTGGGACTGTGGCTCCATGTGCCTCGGGAGGAAGTGAAATCGAAGGCACAAAGGACCAAAGTATCTCTGGTGTAGCCGTAGCTGTGCTGAAAATATACACTCAGGACTGCGTGTAGCCACTCACATGTAAGCAGATTTCTGGCATTTTTATAATGGAATTTATAAATAAGAGGGATGAAAGTAATTTACTTATTTATGTGTTTGTCTGTGGACATAAGAAAATGTAATGCATACACGTGACTTGCTGATCATTCCCAAAAAATTCCCAGTTGCCTTGAGAATGGGAATGCTATTACCTCAGTATTTCTCGTGTTAATAGCAGCAATATCTTCTAACCAATATGACAGCCATGAGCAGAAGATGAAAGGAAAATACATTAAGAAATCAAGAGTTGACTGCAGGAGGTAGAATAATGAGTCAGCCATATGGGAAATTAAGGTTATTAAATGCTTGCCTGCATCTTACTCAGAGAGTTGCCTGGAAGGTTAGCAATGAAACCTGAAACTATATGAAACTGCCTTGGTTTTATACTGCATTACAACCCTGAAAATCACATCAGATTTCTCAAAACAGGCCACAAAAGGCCTGCAGGAAAGCTGTGTGGTGCCATGACTCTTTCAGCCAGTAGGTCCAACAACTCAATGCGAGCAAAGTGTGTCTCTGCTCGCCGGGGGCTGGCCACTGTACAGCTGCATTTTCAGAGCCTGAGCTGGGAGGCCCTGCTGATAGACCGCAGTGCTGTGTGCTCGTATCCAAAGAAGTCATGAAACAGGAGCCAGCATCTAGACCAACTAGACAAAAATATAGAGTAATGAAATACTTGCATAAGTTTGGATATGAGGCAATAAGACACCCTCAGTAGTTTTTTGTTCATTGGGTCCTACACCAGCATCTTCCAGTAACCTACTTCTGCTGGCTTCCAGTTTCTGGCAAGGCTTTTTGGCAGCCTCAGTTTCCCTTTCACTCATGAGAGATGTTTGCTTTCTGCTGAGACGAAAAGACTCTACCTTTGAAGTGATACTGAAAATTGAAATAAAAAGGACTCCTTTCTCTTCTATGGTCAGAACAATACTTAAAACTTTCCCTTTTCATCTTTCTAGCATGTCTCTTTGAGACCCAAGTCTGTTACTTTCTTCAAAAACACTTATTAGAACTCAGCAAACTCTGGAAAGGTGCAGAAAGTAGGGTTTAATTTTCATGTGTTGGACATTCCTGGCAAAAATATCTACCTCTAAAGCTATGTTTTAGACTGTGCTCAGAGGGAATTCAGACACGTCTTGAGAACAATTAATTTCTTCCTAAAATGGGCAATCTGAAATAGTTCAAGTGAACTCTAGTCTGGAAGCATCTTTTTCTCTCAGTTGACCTCAGAAGGCTATATCCTCTCCAGCCCAAGAGATGTTTTCAAATGAAACCCACTTACTCTCTCTGGATGCATGTATGTTAGAAGTGAAGAGAAACCTAGCCTGTCCCATGCAAGCCACCTTTGATTTGAAATAGTATAGATATGATCTTGGGACTCTGTGCGTGTTCTTTGGAGGCTTACTAATCTCACTGCTCCCAAATTTATTAGGTTGGGCACAGAAGTGCACAAATTGGCTTTGTTGTAGGTGTACACAAACTGGGCTTTTGTACTGCTCTGGAGAGATTTACTAGCGCAGGTTGGCAATAGCTTGAGAAAGTGTACGACATAGACATAAATAACTTTTTACTCCGTTCCTTGATTGTCCCTTCTCTGAAGATAGGTTAGAAGGAACATATCATAACAGCCTTTAATTCTCCTGAACCAACTTTTCTAATCAGGAGCAGCACTCCTTTACACAGAATTCAGGAGTATGTCAAGGTCAGACTTTTAGCTTTTCACAGATGTCAGCTCTTTTTACAACAGAGGACAGTTTTGAGCTTTCCTTGGCCATGATTATGTTAAGTTTCTTATTCTTAAGCAGTTTCTTTTTGTCTGCATGTTTTCTTGTTAGGATAATTAATTTCTTCATAAATTACAGGTAAAGAACCTTCTGGCAATGAATTCCTGAAGAATGGCCCTGTTGAATGAGCCATAGTCTCCTATTACATGCAGACTTCCTGTAGATTTGGGCTTATCCATTTCCTTTTTTCATCTGTTCTAAAAGTGTGGGAAAACAAAATCTCAGAGCTCCGTAGTTAGTTGCACTTGGTATCCTATTATTCCCTTGCTTGGGTTTGTCAGAAAGGTGGTCATATAGGGGAAAGATTTCAGCTGTCCCATTACCTTCAACCACCTGCCCTTTGCACTGCTCAACCCTACAGCCTCATGATGCTCCTGGCTCGAGCAAATGGGCACTCTTTCCCAGGTACATCCTGGGGGGTAGCTTTGACCCTGGGGGGCTTCTGTGACTCTCCAGCTGTTGCTGGGTAAGTGTGGGATGTGTGGTAACTTGTTTGGATTTTTCACTTCTGAAAAGTGGCACTTAAGGTATGAGATATATATGCTATTCTTTTCCTTCTTGGATGAGAGTATTGCCTATTGTATATCTTACTACATTGAATATATTTTTATACTCTCTCATTGTCTCACTGTCAGTTCACAAAAGGAAACTTCTAGTGTACTCATGTGAATACAGATGCAGATGTAAATATCTTAAAATAGTGCATTCATGAGTCACTTTTTGAACAGCAGTATCTGCAGCTTCAGTTATTGCTACTTGCACTTGCAGTACTTTCTGCAGAAATTGAATGTACAAATATAGTCACTCTCTGAAGGCGACATTTAATGCCAACATTAAAGAAAATCCCTCAAAACCCCCCTATTAGTCCCTATTTTGAGAGTTTAATACAGTTTGAAAATCTCCATCCTTGCTAAGTCTAACATCTTTAATATGACTTCAAGTAGAGTTCAGAACCTGGTGCCCAGTGCCTGCTTAGCATTTATTTCTCTCCTGCAAACCACATAAAGGAAGTAAAAGTCCCTACCAATAGCACTCTTCTGTTTCAACTCTTCATATACTAACACTACCGAGAAGTAACATTTCAGATTATTCACACAACTGCATCTCCCTTCTCTCATTAGAACTGAAGATTTCTGCAGCAGCTGCTGATGGGTACCCAACTAGTATTTGCCCATAATGACTTTTTTTCTATGGATGAATTCCTATAACAGCTCATAAAAAGAAGAAGAAAAGGTATAATCACACTTCCCACTGGTAGTCAGCTGATTAGGGATGCAAAAAACTTGTCAGTAACAATTCTCCTTTATTGCTGATAAAGTTTGGGGTCAAATATTCTGTGGTTTGGTGTTCAGCTGGAGAAAAGACCTTATCACTATGACTCTGCCCTCTCCTTCATGTTCCCTCTTTTTCAGAGGAAAATGATAATTAAGTGCATTTTGAACAATCTTTTGGCTGTAAGTGTAGCAAATCAAACTTCTTACACAAAAACATTCTGCAGAGTTTTGCCCTATGTTCACATGCACAGCTGTGAAGAAGGCTTTGATGCCAGCATCAGGAAGCATGAGATCATATGATGTTTATAGACCAGAATGGCATCAAATGTAGGAAATTGCCTAGTTATTTCCTTTACTAAGTACAAAACATTATATTTATTAGTCACTTAATTATGATTTCAGAAATGAATTTGTAATGATGGAAGGAGGACAATATTACTTACTAATTAGGGAAATGAGAAACCTGTATTTATTCAAATAAGTCCAGCCCTTCTGTTTCCTGGATGACAAACATTAAGGAAATATGATTTTATAAGGTATGTTATCTTATTTTTGAAATATGGGAATGAATTGTCCAACTGGGCATGAAAAAAATTGGTATTTCAGTGGGGCTGCATTATTCTATTTACAGAAATTCTGCATCAGGAAAAGCACAAGCATTTTGACTGTGATTCACTAGAGCGCATGCTTATGTTTTGACCTGTAACTATATTAAGTAACACACTACAGACAATGAAACAGATGGAATATAAAATGCAAGTGCACATGTCATTGAATTGGACTCTTTGAACAGATAGTGAATACTACACATTTTCTCCTAAAACTTAACAATGCATTAGTGTAATGTAATTTCAAT
>JAOXJM010000019.1:15147698-15171264 GCA_026413425.1 Tringa solitaria | reverse complement strand
TGTGAGGATTATTTAACTTACACATACTGCTGTTGGGCCTCTGAATCTCTCTGGACATCCAAGACAGCATTTATCCCAGCAGAAATCTACGTCTATGTGTGACAGAGCACAGCAAAATGACTGTATTCCCAGAAACTAAGTTCACATAGCTGTAAGAAAGCCATCACAGAGATGACTAAGTTCTATCTTAGTGTGTGAACAGTAAGCGAGAGTGATTCCCAAATTGACCATCAGGGAAAAAGGATATCAGAAAGGAGGCAACTTGGCAAAATTGGAAAGCATAGAAAGCGGTGAACTGATATGCTTGAGTCAATGAAACACTGAACACACTTGACTACCATGCCCAAGGGACCAGCAGGAGTCTGGACAGTTCTGGTGACTCATTCTGCATATGAAGAGAGTCAAATTAAGTGGAGATCCAAGAATGCTAATGTTTCCCCATCTTCTTTCAATATTAGGATTTGTTATTTTGCATTGCTCGCTTACTTTCTTTAGCACAGCATAAACTCTAAATGCCATATCCTAACAGAGCCATTGAAAGTTTTGTAACACTAAAAACAAATGAGGCTTTCCTTCTTTCATGTTTGATACAAACCTTAAATTCAGTCTGGACAGTCTCAGATTTGCAATTCTTTTTTGTTTACAATGAATAAGCACTACTTCTTGGAAAGCTTCAAATAAAACAGAGTTTATAAGATTCATAAACTAATTCATGGGGTTTTGGCAATCAGAACATTAAATTTACTGGTTTTACACAGGTTAATCTGAAATCAAGAAAGATTTGAAATTTTTGGCCAACTTTTGAACTGAAAGTTGCATTTATTAAATCAGTTTCACATTCCTCCATCAATCAGAAAAGCATCTGGACTACTATGGAAAAAGCATTATATACTAGACAGTTACTTGTGGATATAGTGTGCTGCATGAAATGATGACCATAAATTTAATTTTTTTTTAATTCTAAGAGCACCAGGAAGGCGAACAGACTGCTTAGATTGTATGTAAATGTTTTCAGGTGACATTTATCAGTGCCCACTCCATGTTGAAAATAAATTTTTGATAACATAATTTTTTGGGAGGTTTGCATAACAAAACTTGCCAGTTCCTCAGAAAGAAACAGGTGGGATTTTCTAAAGTACAGGAAGTTCTGCCTTAGCTGCTCCACTGCAGCCTGCAAAACCCCACTGACACCCAGGGACAGAGAACTAATCCTGAATACGTTAAAAATCCCACCCAGCTTTGCACATTTGTGATTTTGATACATTGATAGTATCTCTTGCGGTAATGGAAAGAGTGAAGAGGTCGCCGCTATGTTACAAGTTTATTTGTGTAGATGTTTTAAGAGGGCAAGAAATCCTGCTGGCATACAGGGAAATTGCTTGTTTTATTTCACCTCATAATGTCATCTGTTAGAAGTGAACTGAAAACTGTTTTTCTCTGGCATGACATACTTCAGGACTTGCTTTCTTTTGCTCGCAATCATGGAAGACAGTGCTTCACATGCCTAGCTGTGAAGGTACTCTGGAAGCAGTACCTTTTACAAGTCTTTCTGCTCTCCAGGTAATTAACTTAGTGGCCCAAATGTGAATTGGAAAAAAACCAACAAGAACAGCAGCCCAGACAAAATTAAACCTTTAATGCTTGACTAATGCATTTTAGGTAGTTTGGGGGAATTGTTTGAATACCACAATTTGAAGACAATTCAAGCAATGAAGTTCCTAGATTGAATGCATCAATCTGAAATAGTCTATATGTACCATTTTTTACTGTGTTTTAGAAAGAACTCAGAATGCACATTACCTTGGTCTATGTCAAAGCACTCAGGGTATTACAGAGTGGGGCCAGACTGCCAAAATTTGGGGCTGAATAACAAAAGAAGCAAAGGGAATGGCACTTATTTTAGGCATAAAAGAAATCATGTGGCCCTGACAGAAGAGGTGGGCGATCATAAAGATCATAAAGTCTCCATCAGGTCTCACCTGTAAAGCCTCACCTCCTCCCAGGGCTCCTCATCTTTTCTCCCCCAAAGCTCCAGCCTGGGCTGGAGTCAGCTCCTGCCAAGGATCATTTTCTGGCCTTTATCCTCTGCAGAAGGGCACCACATTCAAAGTGCCTGTGGACAGTGGACTCCATTGTGCCTGTCTCCTTGGACTGTACCAAGAATTTTCTTGCACATAAATTGGCTTGGGATAAGACCGCCTCAGAAATCATGGAGGTGATTTAATGACATAGAAAATAACGGCTAGTGTTTCTGGACTGTCTTTAATTTATTAGTAGAAGTATCCTAGTAAATAGTATAGAGCTGTCAGAGACCTTCTGTCAGAATAGTGAAGGGCATCCACACAGCAGAGTTTTTACATGAATAGAGCTCCAAACTAGTCGTGCTTCCTAAGCTGGATTCATTTCTATACTAGTACTAAAATTCAGTGGTTTTTTTACACTTAAAATGTAAAACCCTATTGGAGGCTGTCCTATGCAATGTGCTGGGTAGCCTATTGCGTGCCAGGCAATTATGAAAATTCAGGAATTTAGGAAACAGCTTGGCTCTTCTTTTCTCTCTGAAAATATTTGGTTCATCATGAGGAGAACTGCTCTGAAAGTCAGAGAATTCTTGAACATCTTGGTAACAGAAGAAGAAAATGAACACAGAAATTCTGCTGGCACTCATCTGGCAGTGGATTCAAGCAGAAATATTAAAAAAAAAAAAAAAGAAAAGTGAAATCCCATGTGGAAAAAAAAAAAGGTAACAGTTGAAAAGTAGATTTGCCTCTGCATATGCTGAATTGCCCAAGTAATAACTGGAGAGAGATGAAGAGTTGAAAAGATTTAACATTTCATGGTTGAAAAAATATTGCACACTACAGTAATTACTGAATCATAAATTACAGCTAGAAAGCAGGGAAAAATCCTGCACACTGAAAATTGATTTAAATGCTATCCAATGTTTAAAAAATATGCAAACTCTAACAGTCAATTCCATGGATTCCAGAGGTGGGAAACATCTTTTTTTCAGGACAGTGAAATCATTTTAAGATAATTTACTTGTTTATGTTACATCAAGCACTGCTCCTTCAGCATATTTAGAGATGTTCCTCTGTGGCGCGTTGCTACAGAAATGGCTCAGAGCAGAAAAATGCAAAGATATTTGCCATAAACTCTGCGTAAAATGGTGACAGTTATGTCAGCTGCTTGTGCACTTTGATTTTCTACTTGTCTGGAAAAAGAAGAAAGTGACAAGTCAGTTTTGATGTTGTATAAATACTGAAAGACTGTTCTTATCTTGGTGTTCAGCTCCATATTTCCTCTTGAGGCTGTATTGTGAAATTGCAGTCCAGCTTTTAAGTGACAGAGGTCCATCATCTGTGGTCAGGCTAGCTCATAGGTCATACCCTATGGATTTTGTTACTGACCTATTCAGTATGGTTACAGATGGAAACTGAAGTTGTTCCAATCACACATAAAATATGTACAACAAATGTATAAAGATGATTTTAATTCTAGAGGTTTTGAAAGGAAGTTAATTTGGGAAGTAGGGTGAGGGGGCAGAGTGGCTGCATTTTTCTTTCTTTTCAGGAAACTTTTTAATGAAAGTGCCAAAATTCCTTTTGGCATTTGGTTTTAAACTTTCCCTTTTTCCTCCTTTTTTTTTTTTCTCTTCTTTTACTTCCTTTTTCCTGAAAGAATAGAAGGGATGGAGAAAGAGAATGATAATCAGAATTGGAAGATGGATGAAAGATGTCTACCAGGAACAAACTGGACCTGCTAACTGAATTTTTTCAGTGGATCACTCCAGAAGGTTTTTCAGTTCTGGTTTATTGCACAGTGAAAATTTCAGCTTTGTAAAAGACCTACATGTTCCTGTGAATGCCTATAAGATATGCTGCTCTAGTGTGGTCAGCTTCGGAAAATCAGGTCACTTCTAGTGTGACAGATATTTCCCCTCACAAAATCTGTTTCTCTTTTCATATGTGGACTTTTAAAAAAGTCTCTGTTTTCATGAGGGGAAATACATTTCAATTTTCAAAAGGACATGTAGTATTCAGACTCGTGCAACCTTTTATTTTGTAACATTTCCTAAAGACCAGGCTCCTTCATGACAGACAGCAGACTGTGAACTTCCTTGTTCTTGATACTGAGCTTTTTTTGGATCAAATTTATATTGGGGCTATTGATGGTCAATATTCTACCATTTATGATGCAAGAGAGAGACGTCATTTATTTGCATGATGCTTTGTGTTGTTTGACTTGATAATTTATTAGTCAGCTTATTGTAGGCTTCGGTATTATCTAAGTGCCATAAAATTTAATTGGATGCCATTTCCTGTACACTTTCTCATGCATGCTTATGAAAGGAAGTTCCATCTTTTCATAAGTGCAGAAACATCCCTTGACCAGCTAGACATGAAACAAAGCTGCAGGTAAGCAGACTGAAGACTCAGAAATCATAATTTGCTACAGTTTTCACCTTTATGTGCTTCCATAAATTACTTTCTCTCTTCTACTTGGCTTATTAGAAGACAAAAATGATCATGTGGTAGATTAGCTGAACCAAGGAAAAAAAAAAAAACAAAAGAAGTATTACTTTACAATCATCACTGTAACATACTATAGTTTCAGTACAAAGCAGGATCTTCTCTTCTGAATTCCATGGCAGTGAAATAAAATAGCAAAACAGAGGCACAGGAACCTTCATTGACTTGCACGCTGAAAACTGTGTAAGATGAGTGCAAAACAGAGTTGATAACAGATTTGCTACTGGCTACATGTGCTACCACATACAGAGCATAAGGCTGTCTTTGCTAAAAAAAAAAACAACCAGCAATTATCAAGGATGCCTTGGATTTTAAGTTAGTGGGGCAAAATCTGCCTATGTTGTCACCAGGATATATTTGGCTTTCCAAAGGTACCAGGGTTAGCTGTAAGAACCAGAGACTCTCAGGAAGAGCAGAGAGGTTTTGTACAACAGAGGGCAGTAAAATCTATCCAGGAGAGTCAGTGTGATGTGGTTAGACATGGCTAGGTAAGAGTAACCCTGTCAGTGTACCCACTCTCAACAGTAAATTTACCTCTACAACAGAAAAAATGCTCTTCACATATTTCGTCTGTCTGACAGACTTGTGGATCCATGCTGCATTCACCCAACCAGGCAGCCTTACAGCTTCCTCCACTCCTGCTGTCACAGCTACACGGCTGTCCATCGTGCTGTTGCCAAACAAAACAAATCTAATTTATCATCTTTGTGGTTAATGGAAATACCTTCTCTCATTAGGGTTTTGGGAGGTCAGTTGTCCAGTGTGAGCGACCAGTCCTCTTGACTTTGACACCTCTGGAATGACCCTGGCCACTCCTCCACTGCTATTTTTATTCCTGATTTCTCAAAGGAGCAATAGATGACTTGTAAAATAGTCTGTTCACTTCAAAGGAAAGATGTCAGAGAAGTGTCAAGGAATTTCAGGTATCTCACTGACAGCATAAAACTATATTCATGGGCAATAAGTCTGTGGCTTAGATAACGTATCAGCCCTTTTCCTGCTGCTCACTTTAGGTCTGGAGGATGATCACTTTGTAGTAACACCAAGTTCATTGACTCATTTCCATGCAACGCCCAGGGAATTCTTCAAGTCATGTCGTGGTCAGTGTAGGAATCCATTATGAGTCCTTTGGTCTGGAAGTACACATGTTGTTTAAATCTGACAAAACTATTATTGGAAAAAAAGTGAATAGTTAAAATTATTAGCTGTCATGTTGCATTATGTGAAGAAGACTCTTGTTTACAGTGATTCTCACTGCTCACTTCTCCTAGCCTGGGATATGTGGCATGAGAAGAAATTATGTGCTGAGGTTACAGGAGGTTGCTGAAAGTGCTTCTATGTGCCTCTTAGTTTGTTTAGCCAGAAAATAAATAGGATTTAACCTGCCAAAGAACAATGTTTGATAGTCTCTCTGATGTATGGCAGCAAAATAAAGACTGATTGTTTTCACTGCAAATCTGTGAATTGCGGAAAAAAACCCCACACAGTAGTCCAAAATGGTAGATTATGGTATTTTGTAACATTTTGAAGACTCTCTCCCAATCTGGTTACTTAGTGTTTCTAGAGCTGCTAGCAAGATGATCTTGTGCCGGATATAGTCCTACTTAGAGCAGGGGGTTGGACTAAATGCTCTTCAGAGCTCCCTGCCAACAAACATTTCAATGGCCGTGATTTTTTCCTCTTTCAAAGAAGCTCAGAACTGTGTGCTGCACTGTCACACACTGGTTGTGCCAGCTTTCCTGGCTGTGAAGAGCAAATCAAACATTTACTCCCCTACCCCACAGGGGCATGGGAGGAGTAGTATATTTACACAGTGGTATGAAAATCTAAACTAGGTGTCACAGGACTATTGTTGAGTAACAGCTTTTGCATTTTGGAGGGGCTGTGTATGAGGAAAATTGCCCGAGGTTTCCTTGCTCTGTATAGGACTTTGAGATAAATATGGTTGTATTATTTATTTTGGGGGGCAAAAAGAGGTTTGCAACCTGTGCTCAGGTACTTCTTTCCAGCTGTCCTAAGGCCAACCAGCAAATTACATGAAATAAAGTGGAGGGGATCCTGCTGTGCAGGGTGAAATGCACTTCTTGAAAAGAGATGCAATTTTAAAGCAAGGTCCGCCACACGCTCACTGTGGGTTTCAGGGAGCTCCTTCAGACTTTCTTTCCACATGTGTTAGGAGCAGACTGTGGAGCTCAAAGGATGTTTAAATAATCATAGAATCATAGAATGCTTAGAGTTGGAAGGGACTTTAAACATGATTTAGTTCCAACCCCCCTGCCATGGGCAGGGACACCTCCCACTAGAGCAGCTTGCTCAAAGCCCCATCCAGCCTGGTCTTAAACACTTCCAAGGATGGAAGTTCATAATAATGTTCATAATGTATATGTCTGCAGAGATTACCCAAGGCTACTTAGAGCAAAGTTAGTTCTCTTTGTCCCCACTGGGGCCTCCATTAGGAGGGGGTGCCCTGGGTGATTTCATGGGGACCATGACTGTCAGATCCAGGCTGCTTGGCTGCATTACTTTGCTGCACTCGGCTCAGCTCTCTAACCTGCCTGGCTTTTAAGGCTGAGTGCAGACAAGAGCTACACTGGAAGCCCAAAAGCAGGAGTATGGTGCTGAAAAGTTTGTTTCCAAGTTTCCTAGTTTGAAACCTTGCACTTTGTTTACAGAGCTCTGAGAACATCACGTTCCCCCCATTGTTTTTTGAAGTAGCTCAGCAGGTCTTCAGACTAATGTACACTGTTACCCCATTTATATTATTTTTTGCAGATGAATGTTTCCCCACGCCCATAACTCCAGATGAAGGATATGAAGTTTGGCTGTGCAGGAGACTTCTAGACAAGACAGTGGGATGAGACAGGTAGTTTTTCTGAGAGCAATTCTCATTGTTTCCAACAAGGAAATGAAATGAACATTCAGTGGAAGGAAGTTTAGTACTAGGTATGAGGAAACATTGTTCTAATAAATTCCAACCTTTAAACCCTCCTTGACGCTGCCATTTCTCATGATGGTTGTTTATTGCTTTTCAGACAAAAGGGCAAGTTCATGCCATAAATATGTTCCTGGAGTGTTCTCAGCTATAAGCAAGTTTCTCAGCCTTATTCTGTTCTAGTTCTCTCCTGAAACAAGATCATCCACAAGTATGATTATTCCCCTGCACTAAGATTTTCTACAGAAGTGTCTACATTTCTGCCTGGATTGGTTTTTTGCTAGAAGGCAAGAACATCAGCTTCACTTACAGAATGACTATAACAACCTCTTCTTTAATTTCACTCCCCTTATTCTCATTTATTTATATTGCAGCAGCACCCACAGGCCTTAAGAGGGGAGAAGTCTCCATGGCACTAGACAGCGTACAAACACAGAGGAAGATACTGAAGAGCTTGCAATCAAATAAAGCTTGCAATCAAATATTATGGTGCCTTTTCTTTAGCTACAGGAGAAGACCTAGGACTCAATTAGATTATGCTTAGCCCAAATCTACGAGATTACATTTGCAGTCTCTTCCTGAGACTCTATCTCTTAGAGACCACTTGCATTAAACCATATTATGGATTATGAGACAATATCAACTATGTTAATTCAAGTGAAAAAAAATTCAATAAGACAACTAAACAAAACACTGTGTTTGTCTCTGCCTTTTGATAAATCCAGTTATTTGCTTAATCTTTTCTGGGTGTGAAGGTTTTTTGTTCATCACAAGTTTTCCTCATGTAGGTATTCTTTCAGAAAAATGAAAGTGAACTGGGATCAGCTGAAATGAGGTAGGGCTTTTCTTGGCTCTGACGATGCAGAAAGCATAGTGAATATTTTCAGATTTGTATGACTACTATTCTGGCTGTATGTGCATCTGATCTAGTATCAACATGAAGAAAGCAATACTAATGATACATTTTGAAAATCTCATGATCAAAACAGGTTAACAAAATGTAAGACTATATGCCTAGGTGTTTGTGGAGAAGGCCACACTCTATACTGTAATTCACAATAAACTTGCCTTTGAAGAAAGTATCATAAAATCAGGGATGCATGTTTTTGGCACACTCTGCCTATTAAGCAAGGCATTGTATAAATAATGATTATTGGATATGGAGAAAATTAGCTATTTTATTCCAGAGGTCCAAATAACTGTGTAAACCAAGTGAAAGACATGCCTTACAGGCATTTTTATTATACACATCCAGTAAAACTGAAATACACAGAAAGCTAAGTATTAGCAAAAAAGAAATGCCCTAGAGATACAGTTAAATATATTCCCAGTTCCCAGTGGTGACTGTGTAATCTCTGTTCATAAACATTCAAGGTGTTATTAGCAAAATATTATCTCAATTAGGAAGAAACAAGTTAAAGGAGATCTAAAGACATATTCTGAACATGATATGTGGCAACTAATGAGGCAAGAAAACTGTGTTACAGCAAAAATTTAGGAGAACCAAGAACGAACAAATTCTGCTTTTCCTTAATCCTTTCTGAATAAAACATAAGGCTTTCAGTTTGCTGTTAAATTGCCAGAACTGGGAATAAGGGAACAGCAGTATAAAAGGTCTTTGCTTCATTTGTTGTTAAGGAGTTTAATTAAGCTTTAGCTTTTAATTGCACATTTAGAGACCCACCTTGTGCACTACCAATGATCTTCTTCAAAGGTAACGGAGAGCCAGCAGAAACACATGCACTCACCCCTGACTCTCTTCTGTTCCTACTTTTGACAGCAACATTGAACTACCTAGTGGTCCCATCACCGTCAACAATGACGCAACCTGTGTGAACAACTGCAACTCTGTGGGTAGAACCTTCAAGGCCTCCAGACAATCTGTCATTGCTTCTACGTGAGACAGATATGATGCTCTGCTCTGCTCCAGCTGGACGCTCATAAGTCTATGGCGCCCAATGGGATTCATCCCAGAGTACTAAAAGAGCTGATCAATGTCATTGAGGGACCTCCCTCCATTATTTTTAGTCTTAGGAGTTTGGAGCGCTCCCATTTGACTGGAAGCTGGCAAATTTTGTCCCAGTTTTCAAGAAGGCTAAGAAGGAAGACCGTGGTAATTACAGGCCTGTAAATCTCACTTCAGTGCCTGATAAAATTAGGGAGAAGGTTATTCTGGGAATCATTGAAAAACACTTGAGAGATAATGCAGTAATTGGTCATAGCTAGCATGGGTTCATGAGGGGGAAGTCCAGCTTAACTAACTTAATTTCCTTTTATAACAAAGTCACCTATCTAATTGACCAAGGAAAACTAGTAGATGTGTTGGGTTTGGATTTTAGCAAAACTTTTCATATTGTCTATGATAGTATCCTTCTGGATAAAATAACCAGCACACAACTGGACAAGTCCATAATACATCGGATAAGCAATTGGCTGACAGGTCAGGCTCAAAGAGTTACAGTAAATGGGGTCAGGTTATGTCAAACTTATGGCCAGTCACCAGTGGTGTTGCCTAGGGTTCAGTTTTAAGGTCAGTACTCTTTAATGTTTTTATAAATGATCTGGATGCAGGAATCATACATATATTAAGTTTGCCTATGATATTTAACTGTGAGGAGCTGTGGACTCCCTACAGAGTAGAGAGGACTTATAGAAAGATGTGAGTAGACTAGGGAGCTAGCCAATCATCAACTCTAAGAAAATTGATCAGAGCAAGTGCAGGATTCTCCAGTGGGACAAAGTAATCCTGGTTATATGCACAAATTCAGAGACAAGAGGCTGGAGAGCAGCCCTGCGGAAAGACCAGCTGCAGTTTCACTGTGAGAGGCAGGGGAATGGCTGTCTTTGACTTTGCCCTGTTCTGTCTTCTTCTCCAAAGCCTAATACAGCCTGGAAGCAGGCTGCTTGGAGACCTGCCTGTGAGCATTTTGGACAGAAAGATGTGGGTGAGGCAGGTAGAGGGAGAAGCAGCCTATTCTTGCAAAGAAGAGGACAGAGAAGGACTGGTGTGGTGGCAGGATCCTGACAGCCAGGATGGGGAAAAGAGGTACTGTGGAGTCTCTACCTTCCCCTAGGCAATAATAGCAGTATCTTGAGAATGTCTGACTCTGTGTTACTTTGACCACCACACAGTGTGCAGGGCAGATACCTTTCATGCTGATTCCTTGCAGATTTACTGGTGCTCTCTGAGCTTCCTCCAGCCTTCCACAGTGCTTGCAGCTGCTGTCACTGCTGCCCACATTGGACAAACACAAGGAACAGAGGGAAGCATGGCTAGGGATGTGAAGAGGTGAGGGTATAACATGAGCGGGAATGGGCTACAGGTTGCAGTGCTGAAGCAGGGGAACATGGGACACAAATATTTTGTTTGTTCTTTGGCCAAAGAAAGCTCTTGGCTGTGGTGAGTTGTCTAGATATGTACTAGGAGGCTGAAGGGGGAAACTAGCTCCCAAAATGCCCAGCCAGACTTGTGCATATCCTACTCCTACCTTTACCTCAATGTCTGTTTTCCAAAAGTCCTATCTTTGTGCCCACAGGGAGTGTGTTGCACTGTAAGTCACAGCATAGTCACCGATATCTCTGCCTTTGGATGCTAAGGAAGTGTCTGGAGAAGAGTAGGTCAACTTTAGGTTTCTGTGTGCAGCTATCTAACAGATGTTTCAGATCTTGTTTTCATGATACCCCTTACTGGAATTTTTGAAGTAACATGACTCAGCAAATACCGATTTTTTTCTTATGTGCACAAGTAAATAATGCTATATCAAGTTTCACCAGGGAGCGAAGTTTCTGCTAATGTCAATAATACCTCTGAATCTGTTCCAGATTTTTTAATGGCTTCACTTCCTAGATAGATCTTTAAAAAACTACATGAGAAAAGACAGGATCATGTTCTCAGTCAGATTGCACAGGTGTTGGAAACAATACTACTCATTAGTTTTGGTTTTTTTTTTTCATAATTTTATTATTCAGTTCAAGGTTTGCTTTTTTAATTTTTAATTTTTAATTTGTGCAATCAGGAGGATGTTAACATCCTACACGTCTTGGTATAATGTCAAAGTGCCTGGCTGATTAATTATTGTGGAAGAGTCAGCTCAAAGCTAATCAGTAGGTAACAAGGAATTTCATTTATTTGCAGGAAAATGTCACAGTAAAGTTAATTAACAGGAAGTCAATGACACACTCCAGTTTATTGCAGTGTTTGTCTGAAAACCTAATGCTTAGCTGATATAGACTATTTAGGTCTAAAAAACACACAGTTGATTGTGATGACAAAATTATAGCGAGCTTCATGGATAGGAAGCATATTCATCATGTGTATATCCATATGTGGTGTGAATATGCACCCAACTGAATGATTAAATGTAAGGCAGTCATTAAGATGCTGATCTTCTGTGTGGTGGACATCTTCATCAAAGATCAATATGGCAACAGCCAGAACACAAGTAGCCCTGGTTTAGGTACAGAGTTCTTGGTGCACAATCTTAGGTCCCAGATTCAACACCTGGTGCTTATAGGAAGAACACATTGCCTCAGGACAGCAGTACAAATATCTGTGCATTAAGCAGGTAGTTGCCTAGATCTGGCCATTGGTAAAAGCTGAGGATGGGACTGTGCTGGATCACGCCACCTTACTGGTGTTAAACACCAGCCTCTGTTATCTAAGGTGGCTGTAGGGTCCAAGATCTTCCTCTCTGTCAGACGTAAACCATAAGATTATCTTCTGAGAATACCTACAATCATTCCTTGAAAACACTAAAGCAGTCCAGGGGCACCTGAACCTAGTTTTAGTATAACTGGGGACTGCCTTGGGTGTCCATTCTGTTAGTGGACCCAAAAGGCTGAAGCATGCTGTTTTGCATCTGGAAAGTGTGTTCTGCAGCAGTCTGTGAGGCTGCCTGGCCCAGAGTGTTTTCTATGTATACACCTGCTGGTGCTTGTGCTGCCGAGCAAATGGCTCATGGAGTCAGGACAGGACTATTCAGAAGGAACCCAGGAATCCTCTGCAAGGACATGCTGAATCCTACTGGTGCTTAAATTAACTCAGAAAATATGTTGATTTTAACTAGACGGCAACAAGCAAGTGCTGGTGCAGATTTTTAGCTACCCCCTATGCATTACAGTTGCTGAATTTGTCATGTAAAGTCTGTATGTAAAAAGCAGCATCCAGGGCTCTCATTTCTCAGATGAATGCCTCAGGTGTTTGAATTACCCTTCTGTTGGCTTTTTCTTTCTGTGACCTGTTACCAGCAGCTCTTACCTTATTGAATGTATTGCCCTTTGGGGACCCCATTCTCAGACATGGAATTGTCATTAACATGGAATCGGTTAACATCTGATAGAAGTAGAGATTAAATGTTAAGAATCAAGGGGAGAGGTTGTAATGACAATTTATTATGTTTTTTGGTTACAAAAGAGACATACCATAAATTGGAGAGGTGCTTCTAGTTGTAACAGTATAGTAACAGTATAGGAAATGGGACCAGTATCACCATTGCATAGTGTATCATCCCAATGCAACGCAGTAACTTTTAGCACAGGGATGCAAAAGATGGTAGCTTAGAAAGTGAAAAAATACGCGAAACTCTGTCTCTTGTAAAATCCCAAGCATAAAAATCTTTTTAAGAGTCTCAGGAGAGCAAAGATTCAGAAGAATTTACTTAAGGTCATCCTGTGTGCAATAAAGTGTCTCGGTTCACAATGTTACATTCTTTCTAAGAGCTAGAATAACAGAATCTGTGAGGAAAGCTGGAATAGTTTGTCGGAGCTGCCAGTGGAGCAAAGAGCAACTGGTGGCGGGGGGAGCATCTAACAGCGCAGAGGCCGCTTGCATGCTAAGAATGGCATCATCACAAACTGGTAACACTCGCAGAGGATTACAGGCTAATACAAAAAATCAGGATGATTAATTACTAGGCTCCTTGACTCTGGATGATTAAATCAAATGCAAACAATTTTTGCTATGTTTGAGGCTTAAAGAAGGGAGACAGATGCTGATAATTTTGATAGAAAACCAAATTTACCTTTCTGCATTCAGGTTTATATGAAATTCAAAGTGGGTCTGCTGAAATAGTAGTGATCTGTGAAGGAATCAGGTCTGAGTTTTGCCAAGAAGCTTGTAATGGTTAAAGAGTTTACAGTGAAAGATTCAGGTCCACATCTCTACCTTTTTGACATTTTTCAGTAAATAACTTTTGATAGCAAAAACTAGCCCAGGTGCTAGGAAAATTTAATAAATGAATGAATACAAAATGACTCTATTTGAATGTTTGTGGTCATTCTCCCAAACTCCTCTACCGTAGCAATTCTTGTAGATATGAATCATCTTGACAGATGGGCATAAATGTAATTTAAAAAGACACAAGAGCATCCAGATATTCAGAAAGCACTGTGAAATGATGAAAAAACCAATGTCTGCCAGCTACGGGATTCCTCACTACCATCTTCAGCTACTTTTAGTATGGAATTGCCAGTAATCTAAGTGGAAAAATCAACACTATAGAGTTAAATATATTTCATGGACTGTTCCCAAGCAGAGATTTTTAATCCCTCTCTATACATAGAAATCAGGAAAAGATAACTATGTATGACCTCACAGCAGCAAAAACCCAGGACCAACTCCACTGAAAAAAGGGAACGAGTTAAGGGAGAGTAAATGCTTGTCCCTTGTATTTACTAGTCTTAAATTAGTTTCTCACATCAACTCTTAAGCGACTGAGAAACAGGCAATTGCAACAGTCTGCAAAAACAACATACACTCAGAGGAGACTCAGATAGAGCTCAGAGTATAAGTATGTTTCATTTGTTTACAATGGGTTTATAGCATCGCTTTCCTGAGAAGACCGGTGAGGACCTTGTAGGAGTGTTGATAGGGATATAAATGAAGAAAATATGGTTATCCTGCATACAAGGTGTAGATTTCCAGAGGCTAATATGCTGGTGATAATTGAGGAAGCAGTCTGGTTATTTATTTATTATTTTACAAATTAATTCATAAGAAAATTAGTGCTTTTAAATGACACAGAGACCTTCCCCTCTACCTCAGTGGCATGGAGTTGCAAAAAACAGCTGTTGACACCAAACACATGCAGAGGTGGGGCATTTCCACCAGAAGAGCACCAGCTGGCACACCTCTTCTGTGATTCTGCAATAAGACAATAAGAGATTCACCAACACCGAGGAGCAGCCTGGGGAAACTTTCACAGAAGCTGCCTCTCTCACCGCCCTCCCAGAAAAGGCAACTGAAATCCTTATGATCATCAACATATTATCTCTTTATGGGAAGTTCCATCTTTCATCATGATTCATACCCTTCCCTTGGTCTAGATTATGCCATTATGGCTATGAAATATTCAGTCATAGATTCTTCCAATGGAAAACCCATTATTAATCCCCAAATTATTAAGCTATTTCTTCTCTAGGAACTGAAAATCCCTTCTATTATATTTCTAAAACCCCTGAAATCTTGCAACTAAATTGTTAATTTTGAGGTACAGCAGCTGAGTTTTACTACTGCACCACAAGTCTCAGGATCACAATCCCCAAGTCTTCTGAGAGGGATGCCTTCCTAGTGAAGTCACTTGAGAGCACCGCCAAAACAAGAAGCAAGAGCAGCTTGTGAAATATCCCCTCTGCCCTTCAGACCCCACTGCTGCTACAGCACATGGAGCTTCAATGCCTGGCTGGAAACAAGTTGGGAATCCCATAACCTACAAAAATTTACTTACCTCGCTGTAAAAGTGAGGGCAACCTGCACTTAGGACAGACAAAAATCTTTAGCTAGTGAATTCAGTGGCTCCATACTAAATTGCCTTCACCCAAAATTTGGCACATGGTCTTTTTAACTTTCAATAAAAAATAACAGGGAAGAAGATCCAATAAAACTAAAAAAATTCAAGAGACATTGAATAATAATAATAATAAAAAATAGGAAGGGAGAAATTGTAAAAGAGGAAAAGTAAATTCTAGGTATTTTGCCAGTGCTGACTACCCTTCCCCTCCCTGTCCTCTGCTCCCCACACACAGTCTCAAAGGCCCTCCTCTCTGCTTTCCCCAGGAGTGGGACAGATGTTGCAACACTCCCTTGCTGTGGTGAGCTCTTACTGACACAAACAGTCCCACTAACATCGCACAGATACAAAGAAACTTCACATAAACGATGGAGCAGGAAAAGCAAATCAGCTGAGCTGACAAACCTTTGGGACCATTGCATTTCTCTGTTCTGAGAGCATGGGTACTCCTTTTGTCAACTGGCCCATGTTCACTGCATTTCTGAAACAACTTTCTGAACAGGGGTTTGATGTCTCTCTGTAGCTCCATAGCTGACTCCAAGACTCCATAAGTAAAGTGCTGATCTGATGAGAGTCCCTAGACAATCCACAGAATATGAAATAAAAGCTTTGGGAGTTTTGACCCAGAGACCTGACAAGGCTCATCATAGACAGAAAACAATGCCCCCTTTTTCTTCTGATCCACCTAGTCGCATGATGTAATGCAACCAAAGACGTGCAGTTCTCACAAGACCAGATAAACTCTGACAGTTTGGCAAAGAATTTAAGGAAGTCTTCATGGTAAAAAACAAGCCCAAACCAAATGAAATAATCAAAGAGGCACTTAGTGATTTTCTGTTAGTAAGTAACCACTATTCATAAGCAAGGAAACAAGCAAATGGATTGAAAAACCTACTAACCTGCCAGAAATTTGAAGTATATCTGTAGCTGCTGATAATAACATTATTCAGAAATATTTATTGCTTTAAAACTGAGTTTATTTAGCTAAGCGTTAACTTTGTGATACAATGGTAAATGTCTTTGTTACAGTTTCTGGGCAATACCTTTTCTCAAGGATACCTTGTTTTAGAAGAGACTGTGTAATGAAGCTATGATTTCCCCAAACTATTTCTCAAAAACTTTAGTAGTTAAATTTACTCAAAAGTTTGCTATAAGAAAGGTAATGTGAAGAAAAATTCTTGTAACTAAGTCCTTTTATTTTCTAATCACTTAGTGAAGTGAAAGATTTTTTGTTGTTATGAAGGAAGTTGGAAACTATCACATGCTCTTCCCAGATGTATAATAACTCTCTCCTGCCAGAGAGCCCTGGCACTTCAGCTCATGAGAACCTACAGTGGGATTTCCAGAGGTTTAAAGATTCAGTTTTCCCTAATAAGCTCAACAAAGTCTTTCCCAAATTCTCTGAATTCTACAAATAGATAAAACTACTGCGCTAATCTCATCATCCCAAATCCCCCAAAGATTTTTGATATTTCCTGTATTTCACTGGCCTGGAAATATTGTCATGGCAGCTTCAATCAGAGTTTTCATCTACATCTATGCCCAGTTCTTGTTGCAACTACAAAATACAGGATAGCAAAGTGACATTTTCCCCATTTTGGAAATTATCCACTCTGATAATTGCTTTCCTCAAAATGCAATATACATTTGGTTCACACTCACATAAAAGACTGGATTGGAGTTTTGGAAAGGGCTTAGCCAAAGCCAAGCTCTAGCTTGTCTGTTTCAGCTGAGTAAGTGTAAATCAAACCAGGGAGAGACTGGTGCGTGCTGCTCTGTGAGAGATGTGGGTTGTGGATGGGGCCACTGTATGTACACACACAGTGCAGGAGGATGTCCTCTCCTCTGGCAGTTCCCTTCACAGCATGGGAACTTGGCTCCTCAGTTCGCTGTGGAAAGGACAATCTCTTCCTGAAATGCAATGGCTTGGAAGTATGAAGACACTGCTTTCAAAATCAGGACCCCACTTCTTGGATTTATCCCCACTTGGATTTATCACTATCAGCCTAATACAGCTATGTGTGTAGCTCTGCAGCTGAAGACATACTTGATGATATGCTCAAAGTAGATGGTTGTGATAGGCCTTCTTTCCAGGGATTAAAACCAACAACATTAAAATCTTCTATGTCAAAGTAAATGCTCCTAGCCTTAATTTCTATCCTCTTCAAGTCAGAGATATCCACAGACATTTTTTTTAAATACCGTTAAGCTGGTTTTGTTACATCTGCACATAATTATGTTTTTAAAGCTGCAGGATTCAGTTCTTGGATTGTCTGTTAGAGATACAGAAGGTCTGTTTCTAATTTCTTTGGTGCATCTAGTACCTTAGAGACATGAATCACATCTATCACCACTTACCATGTAATTGAAAGGGGATATGTACATCCTCATCCATCTTTGTCTCGTGGTACTAACATAACTTGTATTATGCAACATTGACAAGGAGCAGTCACTCCACACCAAAGAATTGTTTCATAAGTTTCACATCCAAGTAATTCCATTTCTTTTTCTCCAGTTCATCCATACTAAAGAGATGAAAGCAATCCTTTAGGCTGACTATAAGTATCAGAAACAACAAAAGAAACAGTTTTTCAGCCTGCTTTGGTGGTGACAAAAGGATGTGGATTGTTCCATAGAAATTAAGAAACTGGTAACTAGTAGCTGTGATCTACAAAAAGTTTAAGCCCTATGGGATTAGTCTTGTGTTTCTTAGACATGTGATGTGCTTCTGTATGGGAAACCAGTGATAGGTCCATGGGCTGCATCTGCACAGTGATAGCTGTATCTGGCTTGGATAATCACAGAGGCTTCCTTGAAAATCTTCACTTAACTCAGGTTACGTAAAGATCTCCATTGCCCTCATAGCAAGAGGTACTGATTCTCTTTGTAGATTAAGCCATGGCCACTTCAGTGCGCTGCAATCTTACTGAAGGGATAGACGATACACATAGAAGTGTTAAAATACTGCTGCAGTCCTTCTAGGAAAATCTGCAATCCAGTACCTCCTCATCCTGACCATGCAAGTCAGGGAACTGCAGGCTCACAGCCAGCCTCACACTGTTCTTCTCCAACATTTAGCACTATCAGCCCTTTGTTCACCATGGCACATCCTCAAGGGGAGTGAGAGATAATAAATACTCCCCAACATTTCTCCTGGGGAAGCAGGCAATAGGTTTCAGCTCCCATAGACCAAGACCAGAGCTGAAGCTGGATCTTCCCCATCGCAAAATGAAGTTTCTAAGTCTTTACCCTGTTATAAAATGTTAAATGCAGCGTGACTATTTTTTTAAATGAGCCCTTTTTGGATTTTAGAGCAAAGATATTGTCCTGGGAGTAGATTCCTGGCTCATGATCCCAGGTAATCAGAGCTCAACCTGGCCTAGAACAGGCAGGTGCTTTCAGCAGGCATTGGGCTGCATATACTGAATTATCGGGTTCTGACCTCTAAGTTTTGAGTTAAGGTTTAGAGAAAACAAGGCCTAAAGTTTCAGGACTGCAACATGTATTTGAATCTAAGGTTTTTAGTTACTATAGCTAAAGGTATTCATAATAATTATTTTCATGCAGGCTTCACCTTGAAATCAGTGTTGCATTCTGAGCCTGTATCGACAGACAGTCCCTTCCTATTTCATGTGCTTTTTGCGTGTGATAAAACAACTTTTGAAAGCACATTTGCACATACAACCCTAGAATACATGAGTGTAATAGTGTTTCAGAAGATTGACCCAAGTGTCAGTGTTGACAATCTCTGATTTCCTTAAACCTGGCCCTGTAAAATTATGAAGAAAAGTGTGCGTGTGTGTGGTTTTTTATTTTTTTCATTTGGGACCTTTTACTGTCTTTTGCTGTAAACAGTGCCTAAGCCAAGAAACTGCTGCATCAGGAAGCTAAAAACTTCAGGGATGTGTCTAGTTATTCGTTGTCATGCCTTCCATAAATAATTAACATATTTTAATGACTAAAGAATGTAAAAGCATCAGTTTTCATTCATCTATAATAAAAAAGGAGGAGGAGGAGTGAACTGACAGGAGGATATGAGATACTATGAATTAAAGTTAATAAATAATGCCTTCAGTGTTAGTCATCAGTTCTGCCTTGCACATCCCATATGCTGCACACTGCAAAGTCTTGTAACTATTTTGAAATGGGCTTGTTTTGTGTTGAAAAAAACATGGACTATATTTAAGCAGGTCTCCAGAAGAACTCACTTCAGATGGAAATTAAACATAGGGAAATAATCTAAACAATATTTTTTCTCACAGTTTCTGTTTCTATCTTTATTTAATGTGTTATGATTCATGAATATTTGATGGGCTATGGCTCAGTAAATGTCAGTTTCTTGGCTCTGGGGGGAATTTCACCTTTGAGTGTTGGTTAAAATTATATATAATCTCTGTGGAACAAGTGGGACAAGTACTATGTATCTGAAGGCCAGATTCTAGGTCTGACAAAATCTCAAAACCGCAATTATATCCCAAGATTAAAAAGGTCAAGCTGTTGGGGAAATCTGGGTCCAAATTTTAGCAGTGCTGCTGTACTAGCAGATTTTTTATGAATTTTCTTTTGAATTTCACTTGCTGATAGAGCTGTAAGTTCAAGCAATAACTTCTGGAAACTATAAATGTGTGTTGTACGTTACAAAAAATACTTAAGTGTGTATGGCATTTTTCACTGATGTTTTAAAGTGTCTTCCTGCCTAAGGCAGAAAATTCTTTCCCTCTGAACACAGTGAGGTGCTGACAATAAACTAGGGCAAGCCTCCTTCTGAGGCTTCATTCCCTTCCCTGGACCATGCTCAGAAAGTAAGAAGCAACTCTGACCTGAACAAGGACACAGCCACAAACTGCATGTATTTTTATCAAGCCCTTTGTGATTTTTGGTGGGCTGTGCAGCAAGCACTGAACAGTAGCAGAAAGTGAACCTCTCCACCTCTCTGTGGTGTTCAGTCAGACAATGGAGGAAGATGTGAGAAGATGTGTTTCTTGCCTTTTTTGTTGCCTTCTTGTGCTAACTTGGAAACTTTATCCCCTCCCCTCTGGAAAAACACACAAATACTGCGGCATAGGACAAGCAGATTACTTGGGCAACAGGCATCCTGGCAGCCTTCCCAAGTAGAAACTCTTGGTTTTCAGTGGAAATATTTTTGACTCAAAGTTTTCAGTTTCCAAAATAACAGGGCACTGAACAAGCATTTTCCCATACAAAAATGGCTGCCTCACTAAGGCAAACAACACCACAATTCAGTAAAAGTAGAGGGAGAATAATAATGTTAGACATATCAGCTACCATTCTACACACTTAAGTGTGACTTTTCTTGATGGAATTCCTTGGGATTCATTCTGTGAACGATGAGAGCAATAGGGAATGGAAAAGATCTATTTTAAGGCATCTCATCTCACTCCTTAAGATATTAATTTGTCCCTACAAATGGATGATTACTACAAAAATGTTTTGTTTCGTGCTTCCTGGAAATGTACCTGATACCCTGATGCTATTAGAAGCACTCATGTTTGCATTTGCTTTCTACAAAATGATTCTCAAAACAATTGTCACATCGTACTTGGAGACGCGAATTTTAACAACTTCACCCTGTGAGTAGATGTTGAATGTAGAGCCCCGCACTCCTTTCTACATGAATTCTTCAATTACTAGACTATTATCTCAATAAGGAATTAAAAAGAAGAGGACACCAGAAGCATTTATCCTTTTGCAAGTACTGTAAAAGAAACCCAAACAACAAACAAAAAAGACAATTGCCCTCAATAAATTTTGTAGGCAGTCTGATCCCATTGGTACATTTCAGGTGCCGCCTGGGAAAGCTGCCTAAGTTTGCACTCATGGGGATTATCTCTGCAGGAAGGAGGCCAAGTTTGGAATATGACTGGGATTCGGTATGATGGTGGTGCCAGTCACCTCAACCCTGTCAAGATGCAGGGCAGTTCTGGACATGCTCAGAGACGTTACAGATGCTGAGTAGGTTTGCTATAAAATGGTAAGTTAAGGCTTAGGTACTTAAATTTTGCTGAAATACCAGTTTAGAGCCATGAAACTTTCTGGGAGTGGTGAGGAAGGAGAAGAAAAGACTTAATCCTGGTTTTCCATAGCTTTTGGTTAGCCAAAGACTAAACTACCAAAAGGTATTGGTTATTTTGCCCGGCTTTGTAAAAAAATACCAGTTGGATGGTACCATGCCTGCCAAATTCCTTATGGATAGGTGATGACACAAGTTGATTTGGAAAGCTTTGTGATAGAGAAGGTGATTTTTCAAAATTAATTTCCTTATGATCTTCTTAGAGTGTTTCACATACTTTGCAGTCTAAACCTGTTATGATCACTTTAATCCTAATGTTTTTAAGCACTTATTGAGCACTGCAGTACATAACTTTTTCTGAACAGGTTTTTAATGGCACTCAGCTTCTGCGACCAGACAAAGGCCATTTACATCCACTATCTTGCCTTTGGCTGCAGACAAATATGTAAGTATCTCAGAAGAATGTGATAAACTCCAAAAGTTCCTTTTGTACAGTCATTAATGCCTCAGAAGAAAATTTTTATCCCTGGAAGCACAGGGACAGGCAGTTGTAACTAGATTAAGGAAGGTGTCATTAGTATTAAGTGCCCAATATTTTTTTAACTGTGTTTAGCTTTTGTACAATGGGACCTTATATAAGAATGCACTTAGTGATATTGGATGATTCTCAAACAAAGCTCTCCTTTTAGCCTTTGACATCCATTTCATGCTTCATTATCCACTACTGTCCTAAGCAAACTAAACAACCGCTTCTACTCACTTCACCTGAAAGTCCCCTGTGGCTGGTTTTGTTCTTTTTGGTGAGCTGAGCTCTGAGTTTTAAGTGGCATTAATAGACAACCCTGCGATGACACCAGCTAAGCATTGCCTTTCCAGCCAGCACTAGTAACGCAGCCCAGAGGGTGACAGCCTTTTCACCAGCCCAGCCTTCGCACATAAGGCAGAAGAATTAGAACAATAAAAGCAGCCCTAAAATCCCACCTCTTATGAGAAGGATATGTCAGTGCAAGCCAATATGGAAGGTTGCCATGAGCCACCCTTGCAGTGAAGACCTCTCAAGCCAGGCAAAGGGTGTGTGCAGTGTATCCTGGGGCCAAGGTATGTCAGAGACAGCACCAATTCACACAAAACCACAGAAACTCTGGACTCTCTTGAAGCCTATAAGGAGACAGCACAGTCACAGTTAGGAGAGAGAAAAGATGGTTAAAGCATGTTAGCTATGCAAAATACATACAAATCTTTTTCAAAGAAGGTATAGATATAGACACGGGGGGAAAAAAAACAAACTAAATGATTGACCATAGTCTCTCACCTAACAGAGTTTTGGATGAGACAATCAGAAGGTATTACTTGGAAAGGATCACAGAAGTCAGTGGCACAGCAAGGACTAACATCAGCAGAGAGGCTGATTTCACATGCATGCTGTACAAATGCCATAAGTGTGGCCCTGAAAGAAGAGTAAGTTACCTTGCAGATGCTAAGGAGTAGTAGCATAAGTCTAACTGTGAAATAGAAGTTACTTTGTGCAGTTGTATCTCAGCACATTTTACACATTGGATTTATTGGAATTGTATGTGCAAGGGAGTCCTCTTATAAGGAACATCCCCTCAGCTGGCTGTCAGAAGCATGTAAGATTTTTATTTCTTTCAAGACCAAATCATGATCAAAGGGCATGCTGTACTGTTAGAAGAAATTAGTTGAGAAGAATGGAAGAACAGACAAGCTGAAGCTAATGTATTTCTGGCAGAGAAGTGCCATAAGAGTTGTGTGGGGGTATCCTATCTCCTCTGTGTCAGAGGTAGCAGTCCAAGAGAAGCGAAGTTTATCCCAAACTTCAGAATCACAGAATGACATGGAGTTGCGAGGGGCCTCTGGAGATCATCCAGTCCAACCTCCCTGCCACAGCAGGTCCACCCAGAATATGTTGCACAGGAACATGTCCAGGTGGATTTTGGATGTCTTCAGAGACAGAGACTCCACCACCTCTCTGGGCAGCCTGTGCCAGTGCTCTGCCACTCTCAAAGTGAAGAAGGTCCTCCTCATGTTTAGATGGAACTTTCTATGTTCAAGTTGGTGTCCATTTCCTTTTGTCCTGTCACCGGGCACCACCGATAAAAGATTGGCCCCATCCTCTTGAAAATCACCCTTTAAGTATTTATAGGTGTTGATCAGATCCCCCCTCAATCTTCTTCAAACTTCCAAGTAAATCACAATATTCACAGAATCACAGAATCACAGAATCTTCTAGGTTGGAAGGGGCCTTCAAGATCATCTTGTCCAACCA
>JAOXJM010000019.1:15082698-15121848 GCA_026413425.1 Tringa solitaria | reverse complement strand
TCTCTGGAGATTTTCAAGACCTGCCTGGATGCAGTCCTGAGCAGCATGCTCTAACGTGCTCCAGGCAATCCTGCTTCAGCATGGGAGTTGGACTGGATGATCTCCATGGTCCCTTCTAACTCTAAAAATTCAGTGAAAAATGAAAAAAAGGACTGTAATCAAATACATTTTCTGATAAGAAAATACTATATTGAGGTGACTCCATGGAAAGATTTCATCTCTTTATTAAATAGTTCTTTGACACTGATATCATTTGACATAAATGATGGGTTAATTTTCATTGCCCAGTCTAACAGTAACATTTGTCAAAAGCTTTACACAGCCTGGTACAATGAATGAGAATTTCACATCCATATCTTTAAGTAGATATAAATACTTTCAGAACAAAATTGTGTGATCCTGACATAATATATCCATTCAGATAAACAATACACATTTCTGAAAGCAATGCCTTTCAAAGCCAAATTCTTAGTGGATTTCCCCTTTGGTCCCTCCTAAGGAGAATTCATTACTTGATGCTACAGTGGGCTTTATGCCAAACCTGAAAAGAGCCTCAAAATGGGCTTCATGATGGCCGTTGTCAGGGTCAGGGAGTTTTTTGAGATCTGTTCAGATAGAGTACGTCTGCCGAGGGTCTGCGTAGAGCAGAGGCACTGGTCTTTCCAGGGCTTTGGCACCTCGCTTCAGGCTGGTTGTTTCTCTGTCCTGGACCTTTTCATGAAAATGGATGCTTTGCTTAATTGCTACACAGAAACCCCTCCTTTCATTGAATTCAGATGTGACAAAAAAGGTGGTGATTAAGGTAGTCAGTCTAATAAGGCTCTAACAAAATGTCATTTAATTCTGTACTTTGCGTTAATGTGCCTCAAGTGGCAAGTACAACATGGATGGAGACCCCTGCTCCTGCTGCTGAGAAGTCCTTGCTGCTGAGAAGTCCTTGCTCAGAGGGTGCACTCCAGCTCCAAGCAGTGAGGTCTGACATCTGGGCTTACATATCCATCCAGTTGTGAGAGACAGGGACTCTGGCTTCCCACTTGCCAGGAAAACATGCTGACTCAGCGGTTGTTATCCTGGGCATGGCCATTCACACTGCTATCGCCTCTTGCAAAAAGGTGAGCCCAGCCTGGGTCTTTCAAAAGTCACTGGTAAAGATTACTGTCTGGGACGAGTTGAAGTCAAAAATCCTAATGACTGTCATTGCCTCCATTAGTTATAGCTCAGACAGATAGTGCTGAGAGGTGAGAGGTGCCCTGGGTGTGTTTCCTGCTAGCTCACTGTAACCAGATGCCTTCACAGCACTGGATTTCTTATATTACTTTACTAGGCCACCCCATCATATTTAGGCACAAATTATAGAGCCAAAGCTCCCAAATGCTGAGTTTCATATTCTCTTTTTGGGGTCTGGGTTTGTAAAATATATGCACTGCAACACCTACAATTGCGTAGGGCCATGCTACCACCACACATTGCCATGGGCTGCCCCAAGTCTAAGCCAGCTCTGGCTAGACTTACAATCAGCTATGTCACTGCGGCGCCATGTCCAGGAAATTTAGCTTTCTTTAGAAATGAGGTTTATTAACCTGGGAACAGCGATGTGCCAGCTTTTGGCACCCAGTGAATATCTTGCTGACTTGATGGTATGCTGTGTAAATCAACCTTGAAGCTTAATCAAAATTGTGCAAGGCGTAAAGGCACAAAGTACGTTCAAAGGACAGCTCTAGTGTTGCTCGACAGCCTTTCTATATAAGAGCTTTTATTTACCATAGGTAACACTCCTTACCATAGTTTTACTATGGGTGACAATACCTGCTTGTTCCTACTGCAACCCTTTCCCAGAGAACATTGCAAGACACACTGCGCCAGCTGCCTTCAATAAAAGCACCTGCCTTCTAAGCAGTCTCACTGGTGTTTAGAAATGAAGTAGCTCCTACTTGCTTGGAAATACCAATAAGCCTTTTAGACAAGACAGATGGGGAAAAATTCATCTGGACATTATGTTGTGTGGATCATATACAAAGGAGGGAGTGACCTAGGAACCCAGTGTTGTGTTTGTCACAGGCTGTGTTTCTGCTGATGCTGAGCAGAGCTCTCCCTGTGCTGGGGCTGCAGGGCAAGCAGAGACAGCAGGGTTGGCTTCCCACACTGTTCAGGGAAGGGATACACATGGTCCTGGTGAACTGGCGCAGCCATGTTCCAGGAGATAATGGTCAGCCTGTGGTTTTCGCCACTCCTCCCTGCCTTGGGGACAAATTAAGGATGGGACATGGGACAACAATGGAGAAGAAAGATGGAAGCCTTGGCTATTCTGTGCTCTAGTTCCCTAGAACTAGATGGGATGTTTAACCATATATATGCACAGGAACGTTTGTGTTTGATGGCAATTGTAGTTTAAGTCATATATAATAGTGCCTTCTAAGGAATAAAGCCTTATTTGTACCAGTAAGATTTCTATGCAACAGTCGTCCAACATAAAGTCAACTCCAAGTATTATGAAAAAAATTTGATTTAAAAAACCAATCATACATTTATGAACTGTCTAGTACATTTAGGGACTGTCATGTTGTGGACTTTTATTTTGAGCCTTTGGAGTGAACATAGATTGAGCTCTCAGTCTTGTAGCAGCAAGAGCTGGAAACACTTAAGCAAACAAACCTAGATTCTCTCATGATCACCTGACTACAGATGTGTATTAAGAAAAATCCCCAGTAAAAATATATCTTAATCTCAGAGCCCTCCATTAATCAAAACTGACTACCCTGTCAGAGTGTCTATATATATAGCAGACCTCTCTGCCAAACTTGCACTCTAAACACTTCTTGCAAAATGCAATGTACTATAAGCACTGCCCCAGCAGCGCTGTTTCTTCTCTCCAGTTGTTATTAAAGAACATTTTTGTTTAAGTTTGAAAATAAATTAGCTGATTCTCTTGTACTGTGTTGACTCTCTCGTATGCTAGGACACACTGAAAGGCAAAAGAGGGAAGCTAAAAAAGTTGAACAATAGCTAGAAAAATCCAAATAACAACAACAAAAAAAGCAAAGAAATCTGCATCTGACGAGCATAACATAACAGATATAACTATCTGTTTGACTTATCTGTCTTCAGAACATATCAACTCCTTTTAATTTCTAAAGTTGGGAGATTCAATTTCTAAAGTAGGGAATGGGGAAAGATTCAAACTTAATTTTCCAGTTTGATATATGAACTTCATCATAAGAACAGCCCCAAAGATGTGATAAGCCCCAGCTTTTCACAACTGATACCTGCTGTTTTTCTTCAATTTGTTTGTAGTGTTAACAGGAAAGAGAATGATTATCTACTCTCTTTAAATGCTCAAAAAGAAATGCATGTAGCGTAACAAATATTATACAAGATATCCTTTCACTCACTAATGAAACTTGAATGAAAAAACAAGCATTAACATGTATTGAACTGCTTGCCAAGTTATCAACCCAATTGGACAAATAAACACAGCCTCATAATATTAATAGAATTTTCCTGTGAAGTTTTATACCCAAAGACTTCAGATAAAATACTGGCAGGATGCCTTTCAGAAACACCAAAGACTGCATAGAAAAACCAAGTAGCTTGTTTTTAACTCATTTCCATTTTCCAGTCAGGAGGGAACCCAGCAGTGAACTGCTTTGTATAGGACAAAACCACCGGGAAGGCACTCTGGGATATAACTTGACCCTCAGCCTGACATGGTCTTGGTGCCCCAAAGGCACCGGGGAACTGCTTGTGTAATTGCTCTTTGGAAATTCATTATTTCCTGAAATAATTATGCAGAAATAGAATTCAGACATAAACTGCCAACTTAACATTTTTAGAGCTGAACATGAAAGGCCTCACCCTATCCTCTGAATTTACTTTCCCTCCTACTGTAATCATATTGTCCACACAGTAAGTTCATGAGAGCGCAAGCATTCCAGCTAGCACACATCAACTAGTGCAAAGGCTATGAGCAAGTAAGCAACAGGTAATTTGATTTGCAATCAATCTCTAATCACTCCTGCAAACATCTCAATATGTCCTTCTGTCTAAGGCTATAGGGAAAATACTACAGAAGTCAGCACTAACCCTTCAGGGATCTTTATAAATGAAGTGACTCCAGGCCAGAGTCCATCCCCTTCATATTTCCAGAGTGATGTAGGTCCTCATATCTCTCTCTTAGTACTTTAGAGGATAGTGGTTTTATCTATAAACACAAACCCACTACTTTCTGTCACTCTAAAATGTTCCACAGTTGTCTTTGAGATTATTCTATATATGTTTATGTAAACCCAACCTGTCTAAAGAAAACAGTCTCTGTTGCTCTCTGCAGACTATCAAGAAACTTGAGAGTGGTTCATTTCTACATCTGAACTGTGCAGCCATGAGCGCATTTCTATTATCAGTAACTTCACAAACTCTCAGAAATTCCTCAGTAATGAGTCAGATCTAGGGCTCACATTGCTCCCACCTCCCAGCCCCCATATGAATCAGTATCAGCTTCTCTAAACCAGCTTGGCTCAGTATCAGTTGCTAAGTGTTCTGATTGCTGGGAGGAGATTTCTACAATTCCTTTCACAAGTAGCTGAGAGATTCAAAGACTGGTGTTTAAGTCGGGATATAGAAACAGCATCCTTCCAGCTTCAACGTAATTACTGGTGCAAAAATGTCATTGTATATAAGTGGAAAATATAGAGGTATCTGGTATTATTGCATAAAACAAGCATGTTTGGTGGCAACTGAGTTGCTGAGTTTGATCTGTAGCTCTTCAGTTTCTCAGTAGCTTAGCTATTTGAGAAATGACTTTGCCTTTTTTAGACATTGCAGCACTGTAGCTATTCAGGTTTCCTCAGGATAGAGCCTATGCAGTGAGCTACGTGCAGCTGGGAAACAAAGGACTGACCGCACAATTCCCTTAACTTGGGAGTCACTGGAGCCAAAATTTAACAGAGACAAAATCTAGTGATTCTCCCGTTAGAGTTCAAGGCTTGACTGTTGGCTCAGGTTTCTGTCCAGGGCTGGGCAGGGCTCAGCTTTCTCAATACTTGTTTTTAGTCTCTCTGTGTGTTTTTAGAGTGTATTCTGAGGGCCCAAATCATAAAAGCTAAATGATCTGGTTTCCCAGAGTCTTTTTCTTCTTGTTACTCTTTCCTTAATCAATTGCCACAGTTGAGGCTACCATGACTGAAAAAAAAAGACTCTTCCTTAATATATTACAGGAAAGAACAGTGAAAATAAATCAGTCAATCAATAAGGCTAAAACGTCTCAGTATTATTCAGACCACAGCAAAATAAAAAATCTGGGATGCTGAATAAAAACCTGCTTCTGAAATAGGACTTGGAGGATGTATCCTAGGTCTTAGTGTAGGTAGCTCTGTACTTTATGAGGTTTTATGAGTTAAAAGGAATAATTCCTCTCTGGAGTTTCTGAAACTCACAAACTCAGAGACTGGTGCCTGTGAAAATCCCTTTGGAATTTAAAAGTGCTTAGAGTTTGTTCCTTTTTAAAATTATTTTTTATTTTTTCCAGGAGATTTTGAAAGTTTCAGGTTTATGTTTTCTCGAATTGGGGCAGGGTGCAGAGATAGAGTAAGTTTTGGCATGTGGAGGACAGCAGCATGGCAAGAAATTTCTCCAGAGACATTTTCCCTAAACAGAGCCCTGACAGTCATACAAGAGCAATATAGCCTTTACCTAGCACCTTGGTGTCACCTCTCTCCTCCTCTTTGTTCTGGATGAGCATAGTTCAGTAGAACTTTGATTTAGACTACCAGCAAGGTGTTGACAAAAAAAAAAAAGCTGATCTAATCACAGTCTTCAAGAATTCTGGCCTTGCTTCCTGGATCTAGCTATTTTTCGTACCTCTGAAAATCTGATTCTACCTCTGTCTACTTCCCCATTTTGAAGATAGAGATGATAAGTAATTTCTAATTTCCATGTCTTTTAACTTCACTTTTAAGATCTGAAGTAAAATGGTTGCTTTTTATTTTCAATACTGAAATGCATAATGCCTTCCCTTGCCCTCACAAGTTTTACCTCAAATCACCTAGAGCATCTCATTGATACTGCAAAATAGCTTTAAATATCTCTTGGTGTCTTAGATTTTGTGTTTTATCTGAAGACATAATATATGGCACCAACATCCCAACATTTGAGCATAGGGGCAGACCACAACACAAAACGACCTGTTCACCAGACAGGTACTATATAATTTTCACTTGTAATTCAAACTGCTTAGGGGACAAAGACTATCGTGACAGCACTATTACAGCTCATCTTCGCTCTCAGCTGGAAGTAAAAAGGTAGATTTAAAAAAAGAAGGTTGTCAGACATGGCCTTTGTCATTCAAACCATGGGCCCATGCCTAATAGTCCTACCTCTGGCACTTTAAAGATTACTTCCCATTTTATATCAGTTCATTTGAAGTAGAAAACTGTAAATGGAATTTTCAGGTTAACACATTTGCTTTTTTTTTTTGCAAAGTTATGAGATCATGCTCAATTTTAGGAGGCTGAACAAGGATAGGCTTATAAAAACAATTTTAATTGGCAACAGGATAAAACAAATGCATGCCCTCTTAAACAATTTATTCATTTAAAGGGATCACTGACCTAATGACCGGGAGCACCATGCTGCTCAGCAGTTCTGCTCATTGCATGAAGCTTTACTCCCATGAAGTGCCACTGACATCTGCTTGTGGAGTAAGATACTGATTGGTGTGAACTAAATACAGAATCTGATCTTTCTTAATTAAGATACCTAAGGAGGAGACACGGAGAGCCTTCCCCTCCTGACATGCCCATTTTCAGTACCTTATGTTCTGTGCCATTGGGCACAAATCTGTTAGCAGCTCAGCAATGATGTGGCTGGCCAGCCCTGAGGACTGTTACTCATCGGATGGTACTTCTCTCCCTAGTTGATCCTCATTCTGGGAATTCAGTTTGTCAGTCAGATGTTATAGAGAAAACATCCTAAGCCCTCATGATGTGTCAGATATACAATTTAATTCTCTGTTAGTACTTGTCTGTACATTTCTAACCTTACCTGCTCTCTTTCTCCCTTTGTTGGTTTGTTTTTAGTGTGTCAGTTTTACATAATCTGCTATGGGAGCTTTGAGCCCTCTGCACCAATTAGAAATTCTGCCTCACAATTGAATTAAGCATTTCCTAGCAGATATTTCCTCGTTAGTTCATTTATAAAAGCCTTATTATGTCAGCAACTTTTGCCACTCAAGTGTCCATAAAAAAATTATACCATTTAAGCATGACTGCCTGCTTATCTCAGAGATAAACTTCATGTTCCATTGCTTTTTAGATAAACACTGCTAATTCAAACCAAGCTGGACCCAGGTATCAGACCATTATTTACAACAACAACCAACTACAGCATTACTTTTGTTCACAGACACTAGCTAGCACAACCTGGCTTTATCATAATTACCTAGACCTTTTGTGGCTTCCCTTCACTCTCCTGAAATGCAGGTAAGGAGATTCAAAAAGTCAATATCCATTGCAGTCCTCCTTCATGAGAAGGACACAAGATTTCTTTGCCTTCAGCAGTGCCCTCCCCATTTTAACCCCCATCTTGTCCTGCTTCCCATCCTTCTGATTGAAAGAATTGTTAACTCTTGCCCATCATAAAGACAGAAAACTTTCAGTGGTTGGGGCAATTGGAAAATTTTTTACTTTGGTATTCAATAATATGCTACAGCAAATACGTCAAGGGAAGTGCCAAAGTATTCAGAAGTTTACTTTGACTCATCTCTCAGCTAGTCAGCTAAAAGCTAACACTAAACAAGATAGCCTTTTGTTCTCCTCCCCATCTGCAATCTTGATAACTTCAAGGGTTGATTCTGGTCTGGTTTCCATATAGAGGCAATCATCTCAAGGATTTCAAAGGAATCAGTCCGGTTTGTTTCTGTGTAAGAAGGTCAGATCAATGCATACAGTAACACTAGACACTATTCTAATCCTTTAAATTCTTAAAGTGATACAGAAAGCTACAAAAAACAAATACTACCTTGCTCACTAAGAAATAGAAAATGAAAAGATAATGTTGCCTACACTAGCTGAAATCCCAGGGACAGCATAGTGTAGGATTTACTCTAAAGCAAGGCAATTTTCCACTGCTTTGTCATAAATGTGTCTCTAATAAACTTATCTTCCTGAATAAAAATAAAAGCAGGAAGAGCTGATCTAATTCTTTGGACAAAAATTAAATTAAGTGTTTTCAAGGTATGAAAATAACTATAGCATCTAAAATTATTGTCAAGTTCAATGTTTATATTCCTTTAAATACAATCAGAAGCACTACTGAAATAAGTTAAACAAAGGTGTTTTCCTGTGAATTTTTAACCCAGTTTTCAAAGCAAAGTGATTATATTACCATTAGAATTCCTTAAAATGAGACAAACTAAATTACCAATCTACTATCAAGAAAAAGCTAAGCTTGCTCCTGCCTTTCATCCCTTTTTTCTCACTGGGAAAATGTCCAGAGCAAGCAAAGCTCTGATTTTAGGGTACATTGTACTGTGCTCAAAGAAATACAAGTTTGAAGCTGATTTCCCAAACTGTGTCTGCAAATTGCAGTTGTGCTTAGAGCTCATTGCTCATTTTGGCTGCAGAAGCAGAGGGTATGGTCTTAGAAGGATACGCTCTCGTTGTCTTCCCCAACAGGAAAAATGTTAGTTGGTCAATGCTGTGGGCAGGGAACCTGCCTGCAGTTTCAATCTGTGAGGTGTACGGCTGAGGTGGTCCCCTATTGCACATGCGCTGCCCAGCATGGCTTCTGAACTCCTCCTCTTTGTGAATTTTTGCCATTGAAAGGAAAAAGAAATAGAGAAGAATGGTGTTAGAGGGAAGATAATGCTCATAAAATCTCAATAGAAAGAAAAAAAAATGTTTTCTGTGTAAACTCTTGATGAGTTCATAGCCTGGGTATTTGGTGCTGAGCTTGACAAACAGAAGCAGACACTGTTGAGGAGCTATAACACCCGTGTCTTGCACTCATGGCTGTTCAGCACAAATTAAGCTGTTTTGACTAATGTCTGAACACTTCAGAAATGAAAAGTAATTTCTATTACGTCTTCAAACCAGATAAATGTTAGTTTTGAGCAATTTTAGATATGCTATAGTCTCAGAAAAAACTCTAAATTCTTTAGTTTGCATTATTTAAAATTTTATTTCCACTGAGGAGTATAAAGCATTAAACACAACGGCCAAATACAAAATGTAGGCTCAGAGGGTAAGAACTGGCTCTGGCTACTACCTGTAATTCTTGAGGAAAGGCTAAAGAGGAAAAAGGTTGTTTTCAGACTTCCTGGTAAATAAATTATGTTTAATAAAGAAAGCCCATACACTTAGGTCCATGAATTATCAGTAAACCTATGCCTTCAACCCAGGGAACTGATCAATTCTCTGAGAGAAAAATCAAATAGATATTCATAGCATTGGTTATGAAATTGTTACAGAAGCAAATTAAGCAAGTTGGCAATTGACTTACTGTTCTCAGTAATGCACTCGCTCCAGGGAACTGCCTGGCTAATCCAATACTCAATTGATTAACATCTTAGTAGCTGCTAAATGTCTTTTCTCAAAGAACTGGGACTTTCTGTCTATGTACCCAGTCTGGAATGGACATATGCATGAGCTTAACATCTCAGCTTTGGTAATGAGAGGAAAACACTGGGAAAGAAACCAATTTTGTTCTCATCTGTTCTGAAGATTTAGTTCATCCCCTTGTGATTTTGAGAATTCACACATGGGAAAGTACCACCTGCAGTAAATACATGATTACATTTACATGTCTGGAAATGCATTGGTCTGTACTTAGAAAATAAAACTATTAACTTATTGGCATGTTTTCTGTAGCAGTCATCAAATGGACACATATTCGATAAGAAAATGCTGTCCTTTGTATGATGGTCATACACTTCATGTTTTCATCACAAAATGGGGCTGATGATCACAGACTTGACAAGTAATAAAAAAATTAAGAAAGTAAACATTTTTATAAGTTGGTCTACCCAGGTCAATGTTCTATTCTACTTATATAGTTGAAAAATATTAAAACCTGCATTCCTGCAACTTTAGCACCTTCCCTCTGAAACCAGCTTAAAAATCCTGTTGTATATTTTTAACTTCTTTTTTCCTCCCTTTTGGGACTTTTTTCCTCTCTTTTGGGAATTTTTTCCTCTCTTTTGGGACTTTTTTCCACCCATTGCACTATGCATCAGAATTTCTCTGTTATCTAAAAGATCTAAACATCTGCTCTTTCTTTTTTTTTTCAACTCTATAATGGGAAGAAGTTATTTACTGAACTAAATGTTATGTTGCCAAATATTTATTTGATACCTGAATAATTGGTATGATTTCATTGGTCCCCTGAATACAATGTTTGTAATTATTCCAAAATAACTGTCATTTGCCATTTGGTAAGAGCAAAGGAAATGTATGTACACTGATGCTTTTCCACTTCACTCTGACTCTAATTACATCTGTCTATAGAGTTCTCCATTTTTCAGTCCTTAAATATGAAACATTGTGGTGAAACCAAGAGAAACTGTATGCTATACATCAGCCAGGAGTAAGCAGTTGAATTATTAATTCAGTTCAACCCTGGTGGCAGAAAAACAAAAGAAAGGGAGAAACATAAACAATCTTTCTTTTACATAACTTCCATTGTTAATATTTGATGTTAGCCTCCATCTACAAAGCAACCTTCACCTCTCTTTCTTTTTTCTTATCTTGAATTATGAACTTGCTAATGTATTTGAAAATTAAAAAGTCATCTCTCAACAGAAGGAGACACTGTAAGTCACTGGCTGGGAGAAAGATCTGGCTTAGGTCCATATAAGAAAAGACCTTGTCCAAGGCACTCAAACACCGAGTGTACAAGTCCATCCACAGCTTTACAGTCCTCACCTGCCCTCTATAGTTTGGAATGAAGTTTCACAGTGCAGTAGGCTGAGTTCCACAAGATGTGACTTAACAAGCAGCTTCGAATGACTCAAGAGAGACTATTTAGCCATTTAGAGCAGAAATATATTACCCGCTAGTCCTCAGTTTCTAAAGGAATTTTATACAAATATATAAAAGAAATTTTCAGGCAAGAAAAACTAATTATAAAATTGGCAGATTTATCTTTGATGGTGCATGGGCCACTGATGTACACTATTTCTTGTGGATAATGAAGAGGGAAAGTTTTAAGCATCTAACAGATAAAGTAAGCTTTATAATCAATTCCAAGTCTGAGATTGTTTCGCAGGAGCTGTCCTGCAAACTCTTGTAGACATCATCCGCCTCGCTACAAACTGCTTCCTAAGATAATTTGCAGCCAGAAGGATCTATGTGTGTCAGGTCATTTATTCTTAATTAATATGAATAGTTCAGCTTGCTCCCATTCATTTCCCCTGTTAGTGAGGTCTTTTGGCTTTCCATGCTCTTTTGGTCTGTGTTAAGTATTATTTGTTACTCGTGTATCTGAATGCATCCATGTGCTTTCTCTAGGTCACTTCTGAGTTTTCATGTGGTTATGACATTTTTCAGCATATGAGTCACTGCAAGAAGTACAGTGTGTGCACTGGAGGCAAGTCAGGAAAGGACAGCTGCAACTGATACAAGAGGAAGATACCAATTCTCATGACACTAAATGAACTAATGCGGGGACTGTTCTGTTAATTACATCAAGATAAACAGGCAACATATGCAAAGGTTAAGGCATCAGGCATGCTCCATCTCACTGAGAACAGGGTTACCATGGCTCTGTCTGGGATTTCCAGCACTTGCTGGCAGTTGAGGCCTGTTGGGAGGACTCTGTGAATGCAAACATGCTCAGCACTTGAGCTGCAGAGCCAGTGTTTCCTGGAAGCATCCTACTCACTCCACTTCTGTGTAAGATGGGTTGCCAAACTCATGTGGATGTATATGACAACAGCAGATATTTGGCAGCTAGGAAGAAGTTACTGCTCTGACACAACCTCTGTGCACTTCAGTAATTAAGTGAAAACTTCAAAGTCTTCCAGCGAAAAAGGTCTTGGGAAACTCAGACACATGACAACGCTACTTGGGAAAAGAGTAATCCTGTGTGAAGAAAGCAGTGCTAGATGGAAGAGTATACAGAGCACTTTCCCTTTATTCAATACATGTGATTATTCTGCTGCAACACAAGTTGCTTTGGATATATCTATGCTGGTCAGTCAGAGGTGGTATCAAACACTGAGCCTTGCTTGTCCACACTGATTAGTTGATAGCCCTTTTTGTTCTCCCCCTTGGAAAGCCTGGAAAGGTTTCTGATAACAGCTCACCCTAATGATCACTTCTGAGGCTGCATGGAGGCTGTGAGATTGGCTCCCTCTACCACACTATCCGCACTTTTAGAATTCTGTCTGGGCAGACATTGAACCCTCAAAGCTCCCATGCTGCCTTATGCCACAGCCCAGAGGTATGCAGTACGTGTGGTCATTTTTTGTTCTGTGACACCACCACTCTGGTGGCCTGCAACACATTCTCATGTTCTCTCAGACAGCTTGAACTGGAAAAGCACACATTAACTAATGCCTTGGGCTGCAAGGCTATAGCAAGGGCCACAAAA
This sequence comes from Tringa solitaria, assembly GCA_026413425.1. Taxonomy (NCBI): domain Eukaryota; kingdom Metazoa; phylum Chordata; class Aves; order Charadriiformes; family Scolopacidae; genus Tringa; species Tringa solitaria. The sequence continues at coordinate 15,109,266 of JAOXJM010000019.1, read as the reverse complement.
GAGATCCAGATTATATGTTACATGGACACGGGTATCAGCAGGTGTGAGCCCTATCTTATCCCTAGACTGCATGTATACACAGGAGTTGCACCATTCACCCTCAGGGTCAGGGACTGCTCCCTGGCACCCTTTATTTAGCAAGATCTTTCAGGCAGAGATGTACACCTTCATACACTTAACAGCAAACTCATTCTGAAAAAAACGCTGACAAGCTTATACCTGTATGGTTAAGTTCTCTTCCTGACCCTAACATATGGCTCCTTTTCCATCCTGGGAATTGCCTGGACTTAGGCTATCCCACAAACAGTATGCCAACATCATCAGGGAAAGCTGGTACGAGCCAGTGCCCATCCAGGCAGCACATTACTGGCAAGAAAAACATCATTGTGGTGCTTGTGCCCTGACCCTATGGAGTTTGCCTGTGAATCCTGTGAGGGTATTTAGCAAGTCAGTGCAGGTGTTCTGCTAAGGAGAAGCCTGTGTGCTTTATCTTTTTCAAAGCAGCTGGTAGTTTCTATTCTATCCACAGGCAGATGTGGGTGTGCAAATTGATTAAGCTAAAAAATTTCACTTAGCCTTTATCTCTTCCACTGATGGATTATGTGGGATGCACTTGCCAGAGCAAATTACAGTTCTAACTCAGTCATCGACACATGAAATATTTGGGGACTTTACAATTGGAAAACCATCTGGAATTTGTTGATTTGTATTTGCTTGTTTTCAAATTTTAGTTTGAATGGCTAATAAACAATGTAATCCGTGCAGTGCAGTGCCACACAGATTTCACCACTGATTGCACCAAGCTATTTCTGAGCCTGGGATACTCTCTCAAAGCAATAAGCTAGGAAATAAACTACCAATTTATTATTTAAAATGTAGTGTGCAGTCTCTGAACACTGAAAAATCAACTTAAGTGACATTAACCAAATGCAATAGAAAAAATATCCTGTTTTAACTTTTGCAACAAACTCAGCATATTTAAAGGGCATTTGAACTGTCATGCTGACAAGCAATTAAACAGTTTTAGAATTTGAGACAGGAAAATTAAGACATAGGGCAGGAAAGGGGGCATAGCAAAACATACAGGATACGTTTTGTGGTATTTTGCAAGAAAGTCATGAACATTTAATAAATCAGCTAACAACCAACCTTCCTACATAACATTGATAAAAATTTTCATCTGAATTATTTTTGTATGGGATAGAGAGATACAAAATCTCTTTTCATCAACCTACCATATATCTTTAGTGATCACAATAACCATGTGAACTTTAGTCTCTAGCAGTTATGAATATCTCTATTATAATCATTTACTTAAATAATTTGTCTTTGGGCCATCCAGTTGACCGCCATTTCTGTATGATCCATAACCTAATAATTTTCAATATTTCTTCTGCAATTGATATTTGTATGCATTGTTTACTATATTTTCACAGAACTACTGTTACAAGTTTATTCTACTGTACCTCAGAATATAATTTGTCCTGATCTTGCTGTGGTTCTACAAATAGGTATTTCTCAGACAGATGTAATCACAGTCCATTCATCTACTTTTATGTTTTCTCATTTTATAGTGGATGAAGTACAGGTGATGTTTCTCTAGGTGATAATAATTAATAATTCAGGTTATGGATGATGTGATAGATTTAGAAATGGTCCTGGGTATTATCATTATTCACACATAGTATTTTATAAATAAATGCTCATAGATAATTCTTATAGAATGGGGTCTGATGCCACTTATTTACTGTATGAAGTCTAGTTCTCAATTGGCTTGCTTTTTAGGATACCATTCCACACTAAGAAGCCCTCAGAAGCATAAATAATGTACAGCCTTGCCTTTCCTTCCATTCTTTCTCTGTTCACAGAATCACAGAATTGTAGGGGTTAGAAGGGACCTTCAGCGATCTTCTCATCCAACCCCCCTGCAAAAGCATGTTCACCCAGAGAAGGCTGGACAGAAGTGCATCCAGGTGGGTTTTGAATGTCTCCAGAGAAGGAGACTCCACAACCTCTCTGGGCAGCCTGTTCCAGTGCTCTGGTAACTCAAAGTAAAGAAGTTTGCCTGCTTGTTCAGACAGAAATTCCTGTGTTCCAGCTTGTGCCCATTGCACCTTGTCCTATTGCTGGGAACCACTGAGAAGAGCCTGGCCCCATCCTGTTGACACCTGCCCTTTAGATATTTATGAGCACTGATGAGGTCCCCTCTCAGTCTTCTCTTCTCCTGGCTAAACGCACAAAGCCTTCCCTCATAAGAGAGGTGCTCCATTCCTTCCGCTGGACTCTTTCCTGTAGTTCCTTGTCCTTCTTGAACTGGGAAGTCCAGAACTGGACACAGTACTCCAGATGTGGCCACACCAGGGCAGGGTAGAGGGGGAGGATGACCTCCCTCCACCTGCTGGCCATGTTCTTTTTAATGCACTCCATGAGACCATTTGCCTTCTTGGCCACAAGGGCACATTGTTGGCCCATGGTCAACTTGTTGTCCACCAGGACTCCCAGGTCCCTTTCTGCAGAGCTGCTTTCCAGTAGGTCAGCCCCTAACCGATACCGGTGCATGGGGTTATTCCTCCCTAGGGGCAGGACCCTACACTTGCCCTTGTTGAATACCATTATGTTCCTCCCTGCTCAACTGTCCAACCTGTCCAATGAGACCATTCAGGTCAGACTGAATGGCAACACAGCCTTCTGGTGTGTCAGGCACCCCTCCCAGTTTTGATTCATCAGCAAACTTGCTCAGGTGCACTCTTGTCCCTTCATCCAAGTTGTTGATGAATACATTGAACAAGACTGGACCCAGTACTGACCCATGGGGAACACCACTGGTTATAGGTCTCCAACTAGATTCTGCAGTACTGATCCCCACCCTCTGAGCTCTGCCACTCAGCCAGTTCTCAATCCACTCATCTAACCCACACTTCCTAAGCTTACCTATGAGGATTTTATGGGAGACCGTGTCAAACGCCTTGCTGAAGTCAAGGTAGACAACATCCACTGCTCTCCCCTCACCCAGCCAGCCAGTCATCCTATTGTAGATGGCTAAGCATGATTTCCCCTTGATGAATCCATGCTGACCACTCTCCATACATGTATTCTTGTCAGCTGGATAATGAGAGACTTGCCTTTAAAAGTTCACGTAACCTGTAAAGTAGAGAAACAATTACTGGCAACCTTATTCCTCAGCAGCTTGTGCAATAGGAACTTTGTTATAGACAGGAGAGAGGACCGAACTTGGCTGGTAGAATGACTCTGACACTGTTAGCAGGAGAGAGACACTCCAAAATTCAGGTCCACTCCCTCCACGCATGATGACAGCAACACAGACTTACATGACTGGAAAAATAAAACAGAGAATCCTTTTCTTTTCTAGAATCCCTATTTTCTAAATAGCTGCCACTAAGGAAGGACTAAAAAATGTTGCACCTTTTTGTGTTCAGGTTGTTTCCTACTTTAGTGAGGAACAGCTGTGTTTTCCTGATTACGTGCATGAATCTAAAGTTATTTACTTCATAACCCCAGCCCATTAGCGTTTCTCAGAATTAATCTCCGGTCTTTAAGATACTTTTACTGTTGTATTAGCATGACAACATGGTCTTGCATTTATTTGGTGGATATGGGGTTCCATAGAACAGGGTCTGCCCTGCTTCAAATTTCTCCTCTGCTTGCAGACGCTTATATCCACTTTTGATATTTATAGAGTTCAGCCATTTTAAAAAGATAGTTCTCTGTTACTTAACTTGCCTGCCACCACTTGAATAAAGTCTCATCCTAATGATTAACAAAATCACAAATTGTTAAAAGAATATCCTCTTAAGCAATCTCATCAGTTGTCACAAAGAACAAATCACTATTCCTATCATCATCACTAGGTTTTGTCAATTTTTAAAAAGCAAGTGCTTCAGGTCCTTTTCTTCTTTTTTTTTCCCTCCCTAAAAGTTGTATTGCTGCTGAAGTATTCTGTTCTAATTAGGAACTATTTCTTCAGTACACTTGCACTAAAGACAGTGTGTTCCAGACACTGTTTTCTCTTTCTTGAAACAACAGCCAGCAGATAACAAAACTGCAATGAAATAAATTAAAAAACTGAAGATATTTTAAAAGGCCTGTGTTTTTGCAGAAGAATGCAATGCCATCAACCAATCTTCATAACCTACTTAAAAGGATACTAAATTCTTTCTGTGAACTCTATGGAAGTTCAAAAGTCATACATATATTATGTAGCTGTATTTTATTAACCTCTAACTACGCGATATGTATCTATCTTCATACTTTTAGAAGAAAAGATTAAAATTCTTTTTCAGCATGTCCATTGTTTCTGAATAATGTAGATGGACATAAGTGACTGTAGGTGCAGCCCTGGTGCCAGATGAGTCACGCAGAGAGCATCTGTGGAGGAGGTGAATCAGAAGCTTCACCCACTTGGCATCTTCCCAGGCTGAGGAGAGCTCCAGCCAGCCTGTGTCTACTTGCATGAGTGCCACAGGGAATAACACCCCAATGATACTACACAGGCATGTTAATCCTATGGCTTCCTAGAGGCCACCAGAAGCACTTGTGGAAGACAGTGGCCACCAATAGACTACTAATCATCTAGTGTTGTCCAGATTTACTATCATTTGTCACCAAAGAGAGTTTGTAAAGTGAAAAAAAGACATCCATTGAGCACCTCCTCCAGCTCCAAGAAAAACCAACTACAAAACCCAAAACCCAGAAGGGAATCACAGCAAATCCTGGATTTTAGAACTGGATTTTCTCACTAGAGCTGCAGATAAAATTGTCATAGCCACCTTCCACTGATATGAAATAGAATCTGTCCTAAGAAATAACATGCTTTCCTCCCTCCATCTGATATAAACCCTTCTTAAAACATCTTGTTTTGGGATCTATAAAAATGAAGCCAACAGCAACCTGTTCTGTATTCACCACTCTTCTCCTGTATGAAAACATCTTGTATTGCCACATCCTTTATCAAACTATTGGGAAAGCACTGGATGTGTACCCACACGAATTACAGATCTGGAGTCCTTCCTTTACTCCTACTCTAACATAACTTGTGGTATACTCTGGTCTTTCCACGTACATGTTGAGGCTATGATCGAGTTGGTGTCTTGCTGTAAATCGATTGCCATTCCACTCCTAGGACTATGCAAAACTATGTAAAAACATTTTCAAGCACTATATTTGAATACATAGAATATAGATAATGGGAACAGGGATCAATCTATCAATAAGAGAGATTACAGCTAACATTCAGATGTCAATAAGTTAAAGATAATGAATGTTAATGAATATTCAAAATATGTGGCATAGTCAATTTGGCTTGAATGTTCTTCCTTCTGAACCAGATGAAAACAGCAAAGTGTTTAAGTACTGATAGAAAGGGTAAAAATGCTGAAGATGCTCGTCACTGAGAGAGGGCAATGTTTGCTTCAGTGACCACAATCTCAGGAAGGATTTCAAAAGTGGAAAGTGGCACACCTTGGAGCCTTCCCTTTTGGATTATTACACAGCTGTGACCTTCTCTTGATTCTATTTAGAATAAAGTCTGAAGTGAAACCACACTGCAAACAAGTAAGAGTTAACATTCTCACACTGTATCCGTGAGAGGAATAAAAAAAATAGACAAGGGACAGATAAAAATGTAGGGGTTAGGGGAAAAGACAGGTGATGAAAAAGGAAAGAAATAGAATGGAAAGGAGGAGAGAAGAGAATGCACAGACAAAACCTTATCAATGACTGGGCTGAAATTAGCAGGGTCCTTTGTGGACAACTCTGTCGTTGCCATATGCACAGATAAGGTTCAGAGTGTTTATTAACTTACTTTCCCCTGTGCCCAATGCTATCTAGGTCCTCAGGAGAGCTTACTGCCTCCAGTTCTGTGCTACTCTAAACTTGTAATGCTACTTCTAGATGGAAACTGGCTCATTTTCAATTGCATGATGGAGTGAGAAGATGAAACTTCAGTCTGTCTGAATGGGTGACAAACCCATAGCTAACATACTATTTTTATCCTATATTTAGTTTAAACTAAATTAGTTCATATTCACTCAGCCCAAAATTCCAAGGACAAACTAAGTTTTTCTTTACTTACCTAAACCAAGTATAAGTGAGAAGGTTGTTCCAATGAATACATATGCCAGAGCTACAGTTTTGACCTCCTGAAGTGACATTTCCAATCATTGTCTTCCTTCCATGAATCTGAGGAGTATTTTGAGCCATCTCTATGAGTCCAGAAATATTTATTCCAGTAGAAATTTTTGTACATCCCTGCTAAAGCAATTTTGACTGATTCAGTTTTATCTGCTTTTTTTCCCTTCATAAATGCTATTTTTTCCCTTCCCAATACCTTTCCATCAGAATGACCATTATTTCCATATCTCCTGAAAAGCGTATTCTCTTCAATATCAGTGTATAAGTGATTGTTGGTATTCTGCCATGCTATTTTCCTGGAGAGTCACAGCTCTGTCTGAGCTTGGCTGCAGAGTTAAAAAAATAAAAAAATAAAAAAAATATATATAATCAGGCATTTCTTGGATAAGTCATGACACATAACTGCATTTATTACACAGTGCCTTTTAAAAGAGAGACAGCCAGTCACAGTTTTACAATCTAAAGTTCTCCAGACCACAACATTTTTAAAAATGTCATGAAAGTATCTTGAACACTTCTCCGAATTTAGTGTTATCCTGGCTCAGGATGAATTTTTCTGGCTGTGTTTCCACTGTACTGAAGAGAGTGGATATTTTTTAGTAAGTAATTGAAATTGCAATGCCTAAAGGTTATTTTAAGCTTTCTACTCTGACTGCCTGCTACATAGTTGGGTGCAGTTAACATGCAAATGTCAATTAAGCATCCTGCAATACAAGGAATTTCTGAAATAGGTTTGTTTGTTTGTTTGTTTTCTCCCCAGCACCGCCTTGTTAATTTTCAGACACACTTGACAACAGAAGACAGGCCATGAAAACTCTATTCAACAGCAGAAACCCAATTCTGGAGGTTACTGTCCAACTTGAATGAAGGACTGTTGTGGAATATTTTAGTCAACAGACAAATGGGAAAACAGGAAAAATGCAGTCCAGCGTACTACAGAGAAGGCATTCAGTATCTCATATTGAATTACATGAAACCTGGTCGTTGTCTGTTTTCACTTGAAACTCAGAAGACCTTTCTCAAGTCTTTCTCAGGTCAGATGGCACCATCCTGTCAACAAACTGGCCTGCAAAGGACAGTCACAGCAGCTCTGTGAGTAGATTCATAAATTCGGGTTAAAAATCACAAACTTTAGATTGAGGGAGACAAATCTGCACCTCTGTTGTTCCCTCAGTCTTAAGCTGACTTATAGACCTTTGCCCAGCTGTTGATTTAAACTACTTTACCATAATTTCTTCAGTGTTTTTTTATCAGTTAATTTTACACAGACAAACTCATTCAAATGCATTTGAAATGAAGGACTCGGCTAAAAAAATCTAAAAAGTAAGACAATACATTACAATTAAAAATTGCATAGTGGTCTGGCTACAGCACCTACTTTGAGTACTTAAGTGACTAGAATCATCAGAAAACCTCAATTTATGAAGAAATAGTCTGAAAAGTATAATTTTATTTAATGTCATTACTGTATTTAATTTAACAGAGAAAGCAAATTTTCTTAATTATTTTTCTTTCAAGAGTTTTCATGTCTCTCTGTATTCATATAGCAGTCATCTTTGTAGAAGATGTTTTTCCATGTGAATAATTCTCCAACTAGAAAACACATGCAGTGCTTTCAATGCATACTTTTTCCCAGCTGTACCAAATCCTTTAATGATTTATTTTTTATCACTGAGTTATATTTAATATAAAGACTGCTAATGTGCCTCCTCCACACCAAACAGTGGAGAAAAAGTGGTTTCACCAACATTTCTACTACTAAAATCCAGTAGCGCTATGTTCAAGAGAGAAGCTGCAAGTCAAACCAGTGCAGGTGCTGCTAAGTAAAGCTTATGATGTGGCGTGAAATCAGCCTCTGAACTTGGCTGCCTCCATTTTTCCTTCTATGTTTGGGATGGCCTAAGGAATCTGCACTGAGCTCAGCCTGTGACACCAGGTGCTCACTTTGCAAATCTCTGTTGGCTCCACCTGGGGCTCTAAGCGATTCCATGCTCTGCTTTTTGAGAAGTACTTGGAATAAATATGCAGGATATTTACCCCAGAAGACTGTTGGTAGATGTAAATGTACCCAGGTCAGACTCATCTCTTCCATTACCCTGAAGTGGTTAGTCAACAGGGGACTATAGCTCAGTGCGTCTAGGAAAGCTGTCACTTCAGGTTTAGAGTGCTTGACCTTCTCTCCTGTGAAAGTCCATCTTCGATGAAGTTTCTGGAGGACAAGACTGATAAACTTCTAGCCTGGCATATTTACATTAGCAACCAAAATGCCTTGTTACTCAAGACCAATTAAGAAAAAAGGTATAAAATTCAGTAAAGCTATATTTGGCTTTCACAGTGCTGCGAACTTACTACACATTCTGGTTCTGGCTTTGCCACTTCATCTTTTTGCCATTGTGTTAAACATATAGTGCAAATGATTCATAGCTGAATAGGTGATAGTGTAGTAATTATAAAGTTTTCCCTCTTAAACTTTAAAGTATGTGCATTTCCTTAGCTGCATTCTACAAGCAGAATAAAGAATAGGGCTTTGTTATGCATAAAATAAATTCCACCTGGGAACTAAAAAGTATGTCTGCTGACTGAGGTTTTAAATCATATTAGGTATTACTGTCTGTGCAACATTTCCACAAAGTGGAATATCTTACAAGCCCTACTTTGACGCTTTTCATTTCCATGTAATAATCCAATCTGTAAACTGCAGTTATAAATTAGTGATGTTCTACATAAATAGAGGTAACTTAGAGAAGTACACTGATTGCATACAGGAAAAAATATTTGTGATGAGCCTGACATTTCCTATTTCGAAAGAACAAACCATCACATTTTAAAGATGAATGTTACTCTCCTTATTTAAGCATAAAACAGTATCAATAGTTGTAATAAATTTTCTTTTAAAAAGGAAGGCTCCGATGCAAGCAACGATATTTTATATAATGACTTTTCTACAGAAAACGATGAATTCTCAAGAATCTTATTGCAGGATCTTTTTCTTATTTACGCGTAATTAATCAAGATAATGGAGTGAGAAAAAGACTATCTGTCATGACTGAATAATTCATGTATTCTCTCTTCACATAAGCAAAGCAAAAAGGTGAGTGAAAAGACCAGAATCAGGAAATTGACTAGAAAAATTGGACTGTGTATGGTTATCTGGCACAAAAATGTGGTCCAGGTTTCATCCATGACTCTAATCTCCAACATGTAGTATGGGATATGAACCAAAATATCCTGTCTGTCAGACAATAAATATTGGAGTTTTAAAAATCAGACCCAAATTTATCAGGCCAATTTCTATTTGAGTCACGGTAATTTTAATATGCTAATGAAATTAATTTACTGTTGGAATGTAGTTAATCTGATGTATTTCATTTACTACTGGCATTTTGTCTGTGTGCCTATTCCTTCCACAGCATAGCCAGCAGGGAATTCAGGGTAAACACTCATTATCACAATAAAGTGCCAAGACAAACTGAGAAAATAATTAGTATCAGGAAAAATACAGACAATCTTTGGACCCTGCACACTCAAAGAACAGCCTCCAGCTTTGTACGAATTATTTCAGGATTAAAGCATATACTTGTTCCAATAGAAATAAAGACCACAACAAGGAATGAGGTTACGAGTCCCTACAGAGAACCAGCACCTGCTCCCAGCTGCTGGAGCACAAGAAGCAGGAAAATGATGTTTATTTAAATCACTATGATGAGACTGAATTGTGTCTAAGCTTCTAGATGTTATTCTAATGATTTAATAAGATTCTCTTAATCAGGCTGGCTTGTACAATCAGGACATTTAGAAACAATGAAAAGACTGGAATGCAAAGAAACTGACTTGCCTCAGCTGCACTGAGTATTGAAATGGATCGATGGACATCTGGGCCCAACCTTGTCTCCCTGAAGCACAACAGCCTTTCACTGAGCCGTGCTCTGATGGACAGTCTATAAAGCGCCTGGTTGCAGTGGTACCTACATGGCTGTGCAAACACCTTAAAACAACAGTTCTTCTGCTTTGAGAGCATAAATTCCACCCTATAGGCCTTTTTTCTTTTTAGGCTATGAATGCTTATCAAGATTTAACTGGTTACATTGAGAGGCCTAAGCAATTGTTTACTAGCCTAGCAAATATGTCCGGGTACATCTATTTGTCAGTCTTAAAATTTTCCCTTCCTGTTTACCACCAGATCATTATTTCTGAGATACTTTCCTCCCAAATTAATTCTTTCAGTTATTTCCAAATATTGGCATGAAGATCAGGTGCTTTAAGGCAGCAAACATATGCCTTTTTGGCTCTTAATCTTGATAGAGATATGTGCTTCCATTGTGATTTCTGGACTAGTAGCTAACCTTTCTAGAATACAGATGACTGACTCCAGGAATTTTCTTCAGTAGCTATTCAGGTCCTTTTATTGGACTCTGGATATTATAACATAATTGTGCTGATTAGTAATCAAATCTGGCCTTCCCCAACACGTGATTTTCTTGAATTTAGGAGAGGTTTATTCTTGTGATCTGAGCATTTTGAGCATTCCCAATCCCATAGTGTTTCTAATAGTTTTTAAAGAGTCTGTCTACCTAATTTCCAAACACTAAGTGGAAATTTTCGTCTTGTATGATCATTATGTAGTGAAACCAAAGCATTCTCTCTCTCATACTTTCAAAAAAATCTTGCATTCTTCCTGAAGGGAATATACTCAGAGAAGTGAAATAGAAGAAAAAAAGTAATCTTGTAAAGAACCTTCTTACACATTGTAGAATGTTTTACAGAGATTATTTTATTCTATTTTACAGGGCCAGTATGTAGAAAAGGAAACAATGTAAACCAAGTAAAAAAATAACTTGACTTGCCTAAAGTACCAGGCTTATAAAGGTAAAGATACAACCCAGCTCACAGTGAAAACAACAGTAACAACAATTTACAGATCATGCTAGGGGTTTAACAGGCGATGAAACTCCTAAATAGAAATCTAGCTTTCCCCCAAGATCAGTAAAAATACACTACAACTAATGAAAATTCTGGCTCCAGCACCTGGTATGTCATTTGATTATAAAACAGTGCACATCAAAACCAGAGGGTAAGGGCAGCCACACACTTGCTTTCTGTACACCATGAGCTATTTGGACGCAAGCTGGCAAGACACAATGATTAAGGCCGAGGAGGAGGGGTGGCCATCTGCCCTCTGGTTTGGTTCAGAGCCCAAATCAAAGTATGAGCAACAGCAGCTCATGAAAGCTGCAGTATATTGACAGCAACCATGCTCAACTATCAGTCCTCGTGTTCCTGCTATAGCTGCTGCTGCTGCTTCAACATGGAAGAAGGTGGATTTAAATCAGGAAGAAATTTTTCACTCTGAGGGTGGTGAGGCATGGGAGAAGTTGTCCAGAAAAGTTGTGGAAGCTCCATCCCTGGAAGTGTTCAAAGCCAGGTTGGATAGGGCTTTGAGCAACCTGGTCTAGTGGGAGGAGTTTCAGTAAAGGAAAATATATAAATCTGAAAATGTAGGGATTTCAAGTTGACTACTGATTAACATTTGTAACGTCTTAATGTTGCAAAAAAGCCCATAGCGTATTGTTTAATTCATTTGAACAACGATCAGGAACAGCTTTTATCTTCCTGAAACTTCATTGTTCAGCATCATAATCATCATGTGATATTTTCAGCATGAAATGTTCTACGAATTATAAATTTTTATGTTTGAAAGATTTTGCTTCACTGGAGCTTTACTTTCTGTTCCAATTTAATTGGAACAAATAACTTTGTAGTGTCTGATTTATCTACAGAATGGAAATCCTAGTTTCCAACCACCTCAAGTACTGTGCTTTCACAAGAAAGCATCTCATTAGGAAATATTTGTATTGCCTCTTGAAGGTCTAGTACCAGTTATAAGGCACAATATACATTTTTTTCTCAATCACTGTGCATTATTTATTCAACTAATCCAAATACATTTCTACATTTCTGAAATTCAACTTACTATCTCTGCAGATGATCATGATGCTATGAGTATCTGCTATTTTGACCAACAGTTTGGGTTGTCACCAAAACTATTGCCATTACAGAACAGCTAAGCCTGGGCTGCCATGTGTCCGCACCCTCCCAGCATGTCAGCAACAGCACTATGCAGTTGCAACACAAACCAAGCTAAGGTGTTGATTTTGATTACCTTTTTATTGTTGTTGGGCTACTTTTCAGCCACTTGAACTACCTGGACAAACTGACTGTGCATGAGACTATACCTGGTGTTAGTATTTGTGTGTTTACTATTCCTATCATACACATCCAATGTGGTATGTAAGGTCTTCCCGCATGAAACACCTGAGCCAACGCCCCAGTAATCAAACGTGTCCTAAATACCAGGGAAGCTAGTCAAGCTTTGTTCTCATTAAAATTTGAGTAAATTTATTCTATGGAAATAAAACTATAAGTATACTTTCATTTTCAATGTAGTCTATGTAATAAAATGCAGATAAAAAGTGAGTTGTCAGCATTCCCTCATCTCTCACAAGACTGGCTGTCAATCTATTTCCTTTCCCATCAGTATGATCATCATGTATTCAGGTATCAGCAACTCCACATTTACCTTCGCAATTCCTATTGTATGGAGGTACCAATAGTTTCTCAGACACTTCCCCAGCACTTGGTCCTTCTCAGATCAGAGATACCTTCAGCCCAACTCTACATCAGTCAAATCTCAGTTTAGTTCCTGTCCCCCCTTGAGTTTTCTTCCTGATTGCTTCTGTCTTTTTTCATAACTGTTTTATTGAACATCTAACCTGTACAACTTGCCTGAGCTCTGTAGATGCTCTGTCCTGCTCATCAGGATAGTTAAGCTAAGTCAATGAGCCTACTCCTCAGCTTGACTATAGGTGAAACAAGTCCAGAGAGCTCAGCAGCTCGTTGTGCAATGCCTTAGCACTACTACTAATACCTGTTATGGCTGTTGTATATCAGCAATTGAGGAGGGGAATAAATGAGGGGGGTTCTTTCTTGTAACCCTCATGTACCAAACCTTGCCCTAAGGGCATTGCAGGGAATCCAACATGCAAGGCAGCACAGTACTGAAAGCCCTTGTACCAGTACTGTTGTCTGTTCCAAATTTCTGTGATTATCCAAATTTTTTACACAATGCAACAGAGTATGATAGATATTTGTTCTTTCCCCTATAACCAGAGGGGAAATGATGGAACAATTATTATCGTAATTTATGTCAGTTGTGTATGCATTTAAACCAATAAAAAATCCTGCCAAATATTCCTCCAAAGCCAAAGTAGTGTTCTTGAGGAGTGATAAAAGATTGCTTTAAACACATATATAATATGTACTTTTTAAACAAAGCCTCTGTTGAAGAATTCAGGTATTCCTTTTGATGTCATATAATGCCTGAGAGTTAAATATAATGACCTGACTCTATCAGTGTTTGTTATTAAGCCCCTTACTGAAGGCTTATAACTTAACAGAATTTACATTGGACTAGAGCCTGACACAACATATTAACTAAAATGTAAAGAACTTGTCTGGCTTTGGTGAAGGATGAGTAGGGGAAGTTTTTCTTGAAAACAGGCTTTTTAAAAGTTGTTTGTGGTCAGTAAAAACTCATGTTTAGATAGTTTGGAACTTCCACTCTAAAAGAGAATCAAATAAACATGATGATGCCCATCTCAATTTTCTAACATATCACTTTTAACTCAGAGCTCGTATTTAGTGCCTGGTGTTTCTCAACACGTATCTGACATCAGAGAATTTTCACCACTCAAAATGACGCAAACTAAAATGTTAAAATTGGGTTGACAGATTCAGCATTTCTCCTTTAAGAAATATGTTGTACTTTGCCATAAATCGTAGAATCTCTTAATCATTGAAGAGACGCTTTAGAATATATTGGGCAAAATTCTAGGTGTTTACATTTTTCATTGTTGATTTTCCTATCATTTATGGTACATAAAGTAAATTGTGAGGAGTACCGGTGCTTTCTGATAGCTTTTGTTTGTTTTGGCAGTTCTCATCATGCAGGACCAGAAGAAAATTTGTTTAAGCACTATATCCATCCCAACATGCAAAATCCAAATATATAAGCCCAACACAGGAGGGCTTCCCTATAACCTAGGGCAAGAAACTTATTTCTTCATTGCTTGGATACAATGACCCATAATTCATTTCCTACAGAAAGCATCTCGCCACATGAGTCTCTTCTCTGGCGTTTTCCTATTCCCCAAGTCATGTGTTTGTGATGGTTGCCATCATAGTCGACACCTTAGGAACTGGGCTGGAAGTCTCCTGAGTTCACAGTACCAGCTGTTTGAATGGAGCCTGTGCTTCTAGAGAGTCTCATCTGCTATTTTTTGGAGGGGAAGGAGAGGGACTTTATAAAGCGCTCAGATGGCCTTTTGCTGTTGTAGGTAATTTGTACATGATCACTCACTTGACATTTCTATCAATATTATTTACTCATATTTACTCTGTTAACTTGATTTATCAGAAAAACTCTGACTTGTGTAGACAAACTCTGTGATCACTTGTGTGTGAATGGCAAGGAGGAACTGGGGTTTTATAAGCTACTACCACCATGAATTATTATTTATTAACTTCTGGATGTACCTAGGTAGATATTTTGGTGTATTATGCCCAGGACTCTTCACCCTATTAGCTGTACAGGCACCTTTAAAATGCACCTACTCCTTCTTTTGATGTACAAGAAAAGGCTTAGAGAAAAGGTTGGGTTTGTTCAGCCTGAGCTAATCTAATTTCTATCTTCAACTACCAAGTTGGGCATTATAAAAAAGACAGAGTCAATCGCTTCTCATGGTGAAAAGACAGGAAATGGACACAAGTTGCAGCATAGGAAATTTCTGCTAGATATATTTGGAAAAAACTTCTTTGTTATGGATGATTAAATGCTGGAAATTATTATTTTCCAGTAATAGTTTGCTGAAAGTTTCTCATTAGCACATTCATTTTGTTGTGGTAGAAGACGCTGATAAACTTCATTGAACATGCCTTTGCTTGAGAAGAATTAGGTAAGTATATTCCTAGTAAACACAACTGTAAAACAAGAGGACCTATGATCTATACCTCTGTTTTTGAGAACACAAGATACAAACTTCCTTGATTAGATGGAGCTTCCTACATGAAGTTTTAAGTTCTTACTGCAGTGCATCAAAACTGCTGTAATGTAGCCGAGACATGATGGAAGCAAGACTAAATGAGGAGGGGTCACTGAGAGACAGAATGGGTCACTGTCTAACCAGGGAAAGATGCCGTATCACTCTGCTCATTGATAGAGTTATGCAAAGCTTTTGGTCCTGCAATAGACCCAGAGAATTTGTAAACTCTGCGTTGAGCAGACCAAGCAGGGACAAGCATTCCACCAAAGGGTACTGCTATGCAGCTGTAAATTCTTCTCTATGTCTTCCCTGCCGAATCCACCGACATAATGCAATTTTCTTAGCCTCAGCTCACCTAGCTTCTTTCCATTCATTAATTGATTTTAACAAAGCAATAAAGACAGTAGTGTGATAGGGTGAACTATGCCATGACTATAATGGTTACACAGAGATTACATAGTTGCCTTTACATTTTAAATGAACAAATATATCCTTAACACAGAAAAACTTGCACTAACTTATTAGTAAAGAGCACATTTAGGTATTTCTCTCAGTGACTATTTTGTTCACTTAATGAAATTAGAATCTGAACTTTTTCTTCTAGTCAGTTATCTCTGGTTCAGTTGCAAAAATGAGCTTCAAGGTTCCCTTTCAGAATAATCATTTCAACCAAAGACAAGAAATCACCTGCAAGATTCAGCTTTAGCCAAGATCTGTCATTTGGTAACTTGTCCTCCAGTTTTTCTTTAATCATAAGAAATGCCAAGAGGAGAACTCAGAGTGCCTTTGGATAAGCATGATAACACACTCATGTTTTCTTCTAGATAACTTCTTTAAATTGCCCCTTAGGGGACAACTACTTCTACAACAACAACAACAACAACAACAACAACAAAGTAGTTATTCTGACTTACAACAAATTCTAAATTTATAATAGTAGTTTAAAAACTAAAAAAAAAAAAAAATTAATTGGTGCTGTCTTGATAAATGATATACAATAACATCCTACACTGCAAGATGAAACACGCATACTACATAGAGGAATTTGAACACTAAGCAGACCGTGTCTAAACTCCTATATCCAAAAATTACACATTTCCTGTTCCCATTGGTTTCAGAACTAGCTGTGCACTCTGAAGGCATGCCAGAAGTGATAGAGTATTACAAAAACAACAGTAACAAGAACAAGAGCTTTCCCAGAACCCAAACCCATCTGAATGGATGGACATGATAGACCCTGAGAACTACTTAGCTATAACTTCCCTTTCATGATTTTGAACTTGGAAGATCTAACCACAAAAGGCACTCTCCTTGTTCTTTTCTACAGGCAAAGGAAACATACACAAGTTTCATCCTAGAAGATTTCCCTACAGCATTTGAAACTGTTGTTCATCCACTCGTGACATCACCTGTGCACCTTAGGTTTGCTTTTCCTGGTTGTTGATGGTTAATAGGGAATTATACTCTTCTACATTCTCCCAGACCAGTTATAACTGGGAGATATAACTATATCTCCCAAATATAATTTTCTATATTTTGCATCATAATGTAAAAGCTAATGTCGCAATTCAAATATAACCAGATATGATTCTATGAGATACAAAGACTAAGTACGGAGCATTACATCTCAAATTTGAAAGCTTTGCAAAATTACCAGCATGCACATTTTCTGGTCATAATTGCAGAAATAACCTTGAAGACTGATACGAAGAATATATATTTACTGTTTATCTACTAAAATCTTGTATCCTGTTCTGGGAACAATATGGAGATATCTGCAGAATGCCTGTGTTTCTATTAGATGTCTCCATGACATGTAGGAAAATTTCTTCTGAGTTTTATTGCTGCCATTTTCCACTTTACTAGAGTGCATGTCATTGCAGAAATCTTTCAGGACAAAGAGCAGATTCAACACAGGAACATTTCTGCTACAATGTTCATCCATTCGTGAGCAACAATATTATATCATTCTCTGAAACAAATTGCATGGTTGGATGTTCTACAAAGGCTTGCGTGGGAATGAGAGAATTGCATTCTAAAATTGAAAGGACTTCAAGAAACCAAAGACTTTGCTCTGGGGAGAGAGCAGAAGGTGATCCTCTTAGAGTAATTAGTAACTGTCCTGCATATCTGTAGAATGAACTCACAGTGCAGGGTCCTTCATGGTAACAACTTTTGTGCTCCGGGTCATAACAGGTCCCCTTCCCCACCCAAACGACATAAATATGCTCTAGCAGTTGAGAATAGAGTCTCCGAGCTTAGACACCTTCCAGTCTAGTATTATGTAACATACAGAAAAGTGGTATCTTCTATTGCATACATTAAAGAATGTCCTATGCTTTTCCAGAGCCCATTTTCTTTTCCTATAACCCTCCTACTTCTGCTGTTCTTAGAGTCTCTGTTCTGACTCACATAACGTCTCGGGAACAACCCATTCAATCTCAAAACATCCTACTCCACTTAGTAGTACAATCTGAAGTGAACCAAGCAGAGATTTTCCACTATTGTCTTGTGCTTGCCTGGAACTGCTGCACTGTTATCTCCTGATCAGAAGTATAAAATGAACACAGCAGAAGACTAGGTTTGAAAACTACTCTCAAGCCTTAATTTATGTAGAGTGGTCTGTAAGGTCATTGTTTCCAAGCCAAAATGCAATTGCCTGATAGCCAGTAATTTATTAGGCTGTTCAGATTAATGAAAGAACTGTTTTCAAAAGGTCAAAGGTTACTCTTAGTGCCTATTTTCTCAGCATGGGTATAGTTAGTATAAAGTCTTACATGTTATAACATTTCTTTTAAAAATCTAACATTTGAATGACAGTAGTGAGATGACTGAAGACAAGGACATGTACAAATAGAAATATTTTGTCTTTTTTTTGGTCATTTGTTGTAACCGTGTTAAACCTGCTGCATTCTACAGAATCAGCCATGCAGAATACTGCCTGGGAGACACATACCAAATCAGTCTGTTTGTATTTTCTTTGGAGGCTCTAATCTGAAGTATATGAATCTCCTTTCCACCCCAAAATACTCCTATACATCTTTATAGAAGTGCACTAAAGGGATATTGAAAACATCCTTGGAATATTCCAAAACCAGTAATATTCAGCAGTCACTGAACAAACCTCCAGTGGGGTAGAAAAGGGATGTGGACCTCAAGTTTCTTCATATAGAGTCAATGGGTAGTGGTTGAACTGTCTAGAAGGCAATTGGGACAGTCAGGTGGTCAGATGTGCTGGAATCACCTGATGGGACCCATTTGGATCTGGTACATATTCACGAAACCAAAGAATCCTCTTAACTTGGTCCTTTTGGTTAGACCCTGTATGCTCACCTTATTGACTATGAATGGGTCTCTTCACTAACCCCCAGCCTCCATCAACACCAGGCTCATGTTGTCTCTTTAACATCTCTTCCCACCAAGTGTGCAGAGAAGGTTTATTCAGAGTGTTGAGGTAAAATGTATCTGTGATTTAGCTGGTGGTAGACCACAAAACAGGAAAATGATGGCAGAACCAGCTGTTTCCCATGCCTGGGAGCTCTTATGAATATGGAAATCAGGATATTTTTATATTTATTCCCCATTCTAGAGGATGGAAACAGAATTGCTGACTTGCTAAACTTAGCAAAACACATTCTTGTTTTAAAGCATTTAAAATGTTGAAAAGCATTTAAAAAAAACCAAAACAAACATTTTAAAGCATATAAAACATGGCCTCAGGCAGGCGGCTGGTGCTCATGTGAGGCCAGGCTCTGTGGTGCAGACATGGTGGGCTTCCAGAAACCCTTCAAAATCCTCTCTTACTGTGAGTCCCCAGTACTCTGTCCCCGGCAGATTCCCACACGGGAGGAAATTACTCACCTCACACCATTGCCCCTCTGCTTTTTACAGAAATGACATGAATTCAGGGCCTGGCTGTGTTCCAGCCGGTGCAGCAGCATCCTGCACTGGAAGCACCGGATGGCAAAACTCCCCCTTCCCTCCTTATTTTGAGCTGTAGCCCCGAGACATGAGGACATTAAACTTTTTCACACACAAAACCCACCAATTTTAGAATTAGAATTCTTTACTGTGAGGGTGGTGAGACACCGGAATGGGTTGCCTGGAGAAGCTGTGGATGCCCTATCCCTGGAGGTATTCAAGGCCAGGATGGGGCTTTGAGCAACCTGGTCTAGTGGGAGGTGTCCCTGCCCATGGCAAGGGGGATTGGAATTCAGTGATCTTTAAGGTCCCTTCCAACCCCAACCCATATATGATTCTATGGTTATAAGGTAGGAGAAGGGTTTGATTTCTCTTTTCTCTGAGTGTTTATTCTGAAGAGCTTAGAGATAAACATGAAATCCCAGGCTATTGCCACAGTTGTTTAACACCCTTATTTGATAGAAATGCATTTGACAAACATTCTTAATGATTAATATCAACAGATTATGCCTCTTTTGTCTTAGAAGGTGCTGATATATTTTAATTAGGTCATCATATTATGAAGGGGCTAGATCTGTAATAAATCATGTAATTATTTTTAGATTAGGCAGCAGTCAGTTATTTTTAGAGGTTAGAGAAATTTTATAGAGGTTTTTACTAAGCGAGAAGTTTTCTGAGGGTGAAAGGGAATATAATTCATTCTGCAAGAACACAGTGTAAATTGCATTTTGTTCCAGACCCCATTAATGTGAGAAAAAATTAAATTAAAAAAATTATCTACTGTACTCATACCTATACAGCACAGGTAACAGATTACATGAGCACAGCTGAATCTTCTGTCAGCAAAATAAGTTTGTTTTCAAGTACTGCCAATAGATCATCTACTTTAGTTTTCTGTCTGCAGGTAGCCAGGACAGGACAACCGCATTTTGGCATATAAGCGTTGATATTCAGAAATGCAGCTTCCATTTATCTTAGCACGATCAGGAAGCTCTCACCACTTTGAATGTGAGTACACTTATGAAAATGTCAAAACAAAGATGAGAATGTATGTGTCTAACTTTAGAATCCTGCATACAAAGTTTTTGGCCTTCACTTAGCAGACAGCTTGCAGCAGTTTTAGATAGTATCACCATTTACATTTCAGTTCCTCCCCTTAAAATAAAAGGCCAACGCCTTTTTGAGGTTCATGTTGTGAAAAAAAACCACTAATAAAAGAATCTATTCAAAATAACACCGCCAACGCAGAAAGATTTCCCTCCATCACAGCAATTTGTATTTCCATATATAAAGCCAAGTTCTGTTATTTTTAATCTATTGCTAGGAAGCCATACTAGGCATTAGGCAAGTAAGTACCATGGTTCCATTAGCCAGATTTTTCACATTAGTGTGGATCTGTCAAAACAGCACTGAACCTATTTGTCCAGCCAAAACACCCTTCTGAAACATGGCGCAAGAAAGGCTGCAGTTGAGTGTTCATATTCTTCTTTGGCAAACTCATCTTACCTCTTGTGAATGTCATAATATGCTATTTAATTATAAGAGAAAACAAAATTTATTGAATATTGAGAGAAAGTCAATTTGCCAAAAAATTATTTCAAAGATGATTTAGCATATAATGTTAGCATTTAACTTTATAAATTAATGTATCTAAAATGCCGCTTGTTATTTTCTGGGGTTTGTTTGTTTGTTTGTTTGGGTTTTTTTGTTTGGTTGTTCTTTTAGTTTTGTTTTGTTGCTTTTTGTTTGGTTGGTTGGTTGGGTTTTGGGTTTGTTTGTTTGTTTTTTGTTTGTTTTTTTTTTCCTATGGTGCTCATCTCTTGTAAGTGATGGATCTCTGAGGACTTGTTGGAGTTGAGCTATTTATCAACAATCAAAATTGGGAAACATCAGCATTCACTGAACACATGCTGTTCTGTTGTAGCACTGTGAATGGTGTACAAGAACATAAGATCCAAGCTGTTTATGGTCACCCACCTTGTTCTGAATTTCATATATTTATGTGATGATATATCAATTCTTCAAGAAATGTTTGAGATTATAGTTACGGAAATGTTTCTCTAGGTTCTGGTTCACATTTCGTGTTTTTCAAAGTGATAAAAATCTGAACTGTGATTCATTTAAAGGTGTCTGAAGATGCAAAAAATAATTATCACTGTTTAAAGATGCTGTTACAATAGCTTTTTAGAAAACTAAATCATGTTTCACTACAATGCCCAGCTCCCATTGGTTTGTATTTTTAAATAAGAATATCAGTTTAAGAATATTTTCCTAGATATGCCTGGTTTGGAGGTGACTAGAAGTTATTATGAATATATTATGACTGTGAAACTTCAATTGTCATCTTATTTTACACTGTGGGAGATCGCTGTCTTGAAGACAAAATCTGATTTCATTGGACTCAATACAGATACCTGAACAGAAGGACAAAGATTTCAAAGGGGCTGCATTCCTGTAATTCCTGTTACTACAAAGTCCACTGATGGACTTTGAAAATTCAGAAATCCTTCAGGGTCTGATACATAAGCTCTCAAATTATTTTACATGCAGCACCAACATCCTTATTTGGCAGATGTCAGTATTTAATAGAATTGAATAGTTGAAACAATGTAATTAAATTTAGGCTCGTCATGGAAAAGTGCTCAACACAGCAACAACACAGCGGAAGTGGGCAATTGTTTTGAAAAATTCACTCATGAGCAAGAAAAACCTCTTCCACATTCTCCATTTAGCCTTGGCTGATATCATATGAAACTGTGACGTTTACAGAGGTTGTTTCAGATTTGTACTAGAAAAAACCTGAACTGGCAAACAAGCCAGTTATGACTTGTAAAACCCGCATCCCTGCTACTGCAAATGATCCCCTCTGCAATGATGACAAAAAATACTAAGACCTGCTGTTTGGCTATGCAGCCACTAATTTTTATATTTTAATTTGGCATCTGAATTCTCTGTGGGCTTTATTGTGGTCCTGCTCAGCTTCACAAAGTTAAAAGAGATTTTCAATTTCTTAAAGAAAAAACAAAACCAAAACAAAAGTAAGTTTCATGCCAGGGAGATTTTTCCCCACTGAATTCCCACACCTCTGATTTTCAATACTACAATATACCCCTGCAGAAATGTTATGGATTATTCTATTGAACCAATTCAAAAGTGATGATGAATGCTGCCCTGTGCAACCACTCTCACTCCCTGTAAAGAATTTTGCACTGCCATCACCTATATGCCTCCTGCAACTACTCTTCGGCTGCTGTACACTGTGGCACAGATCAAATTCCCTGCCTTCTGTCCTTCATTCAGTGATTGGAAAGCCATGCAGAATTAGCAGCTTTTTCAACACACAGAGTAGATGTGAACCCCTGCTTTTCACCATGTAGGCTGCCCTGGCTTTGCAGCAGTCTGTCCCAAACATATGGTCCTTCGCATAAACCTTTGTTATGGCAACAGCATTTTTTGAAACTGAAATTGATGGTCTAAACGAACTGGCTGGTAGACATTCTAATCTGCTTCTAGACTCTAAACCTAAAGAGTTTATTTGTCCAAGCACTTCGGAGGTCAAAGGGAAAAGTAACTAATCCTTGGAGAACTAACCCCTAAAAGACTTCTGCTTGTTCTTTAATCTTCTCCTCCCCCACTCTTGAAAAACCCACAAGTATCCTGTCTTCATTAGGACAGCCATACAAACTACTCACTGTCCAAGCAGGCACTGGGTGAATTCTCAAAAACTAAGGCACATGAATACTTTTGTGCTCTTTCTGTGGCCCCACAGAGCAGTGGCTTCTTCAAGGAAAACAAAACAACAATTTCAATTGCAGTGAATGTAAGGCTAGGCCATGGGAAAGTTTAACTGCCTGGAAAGCAGACAAACTAAACTCTTTGAAGCCAATCAAATTAATGCTAAAAATAAAAATAATAAATAATAAAAAATCTATAGGATAAAAACCACTCTTGTAAATCTGGGAAGTTCAGTAAAGGTAGTAATCTCTCCTCCCTTGTCCTGCAATGCCCTGGGTTCCCAGCCAGAGCCCCCGTGTCTCCAGATATTGGAAGCCTCCAAAAGGCTGCCATATAGGTCGGCATGTATCTGTCTGACACTGCCTGTGTTTTGCAATGTTCATCTGATCCTTTGGACCTCTGCCAAAGTGTAGTGGTAGCTACCAGATTCAAATACACAGTCAAGGAGATTTTACCTGCTTCTGTTTTGGCAAGTTTGCATAAAATCCCCAAACAGATCCAAATGTCAATGTTCACTAAACAAAATGCTGGGTAGCAAACCAGGAATACACATGCTCCTTTTAAACCATAGATCCTGAAGGAAGGTCCTTCCTGCCTGCCTCTCCTCACCAAGAACACAGAGAGAACACTAGATCTGCTGTGAGAAAGATCTGTGAGCAACATTTCAGTAACCATTCTCCAAAGAACTGATCAGAGTTTCTTCCTGGCTGCCTATTAAGGATCGGAGTCTCCTAGTTCCCTGTTAGAGGTTCAAATCTTTCCTTCTTAGGGAAAGAAACCCACCAGAAGGTATGACTCTAAATGGCGTAATCTCAAAAGAAGATTGCAGAATATCAGAGGTATCTGAGTATAGCTATGTTCTCAAGAGAATGATAAATGTTAGTATCCATGATGGGAGTTGCTTGTCTCCTCAGCAATGAAGAATAAGGTATTTCCTACATAGACCATTTACCTGTGCATACTTGGCTTTAAAATGATTCATTAATTTATTAATTATTCATTATCTGATCTTGGAAGAATATGCTTTGATCCCAAATTCGTAAATAACGGTAAATTACTGACGGACCTTCTGTTACTCTATATGTATTACACCCATATGAACATGCATATATTTAGAATATGGCCTGAAACAAAGTCCCACCTTTCTATCATAAACATGAAGTGAAGATAAATTGGGCCTTTGAAAATTAACTGGGATAAGTTAGAATAACTTGAGGTCTATTAGCAGAGAAAAATCATAATGCAGTGTATGTGGGCAAAGGCAATCTGGACTCTTAATTCTAGAGAGCAAAGCTAGAAAGGCTATGACTATGCTTTTCAAAGTTGCACACAAACCAGAGGCTTTGGGAAAAATTGTGGAGAAATGTTCAGCCTAGGTTTTTTCAGCCTCTCAGGACAGTGTCTAACCATTCTATTTTTAAAAGCTCAGATAAAACCTTTATATAGACAGCGGACAATCTGGCTACTTGAAGAAGCTTCAGCTGTACCAAAAGATAGCACCTCATATTCATAAACCCTATGTTACCTCTACCATATTTCCAAGACAGTTATGGCTAAAGGTCTATAAGCAAAACTGGTCATCTTCTTCAGTCCTTTAGAGCCTTTCCACCACTCTGCACAGAAACTCTAACCCCCTTCCATTCTTGCAAAATGCATAGCTAGTAATAGTAGGGATCGTTTTCATCTTTATTTTGGCAACAGTTTACATTTTCAATTCTAATATGTTAAGTCACTAGTGAAGATATGCACCCTTGTCTTAGATGATGCTGGCAGAGAGGGTTGAAGCCTGGTATATAACTTGCATATCAGCCTAACTTCTTGGTCGTGACAGTATGGTGCTATGTTCAGTTAAAATATTTATTCATTTTTATTAGCAACTGACCATGCAGCTTGACTCACTAATATACTGAAATATGTTACTGATCTTGCAAGAAGATCGATAAAGTTTGGAGTTACGTTATCCATTTGTATATATTTGATAAAACTAGCTTCCTGATCCTGAATATAATGCCATTTCAGAATATTATGAGCACCTTGAAACTGTTCAAATTGTGCTATACAACATAAAATATGATTCTGGGTGTCTATGTTCCTTGTTGAATTTTTTTACATCACATGGATACTGCAGAAGGTCAAACTTCTTTAAGATTTTGGTTGTTGTTGTGGCAAAGACAAGTGTATACTTTTGTCTACATGTTATATCTACACATTAAGTGGCAGACAGAAAGTAACACTAGACCACCATTTGAAAATCAGCACTGTGGAGAGATTGGTCTCATCCCTCAATTCTAATACCAACAGTTGTTGCAAACAGGGTTTTACATATAAGGCACACATTGTATTTCTAAATATCTCTTTGTTACCTCTGTTCTGTATGGTATTGGAAAGCACTTATTCATTATAAAATGGAGAGAAGGAAATAACTCATACTTTGGAGGAATCTGATTCTAAACAGGTTAGGGTTGTAATCCATTTCCCCCCAACCTGATGGAGGCTTTTTCCCTCTCTTCATTCTGTAGTTACTTATCTGTCCCATTACCCATTACCCTTCTCATGTGTCAGCACTCCTCACTCCTCACCCTTCATCTGTCTTATCTTCACCAGTTTGCCACATGGAGGTGTCTGCCTACTTCTGCACACAGGTTTACATTTTCAGACCTGCCCATTACACTGGTTTGGCTGTAGCTCTGTGCAGTCATCTAGAAGCTTTTTAGAAGTTTGACAGTTCAAATGGTTGACGTATATGTATATAGCATCCCTCTGGTCCTTATACTGTGAGGTTCAGTGAAGCACATATCAGTCACTCTTGTCTGCAACACAGATCTCACTCAACTATCAGCTGCTCTGGAATAGCAAAAAGACTGTCTTGAAGAGCAACTATCAACAAAACTGAACAAAAACTGATCAAAAGGGATGGAAAATTCCACATGAGTTTTTGTTGAAATTTCATTTTCAGCTATCCTTTCAAAATGTACTAAAAAATTATTGCACAGGCACAGTATGTGTAAACTTTCCAGCCAGTTCTAAACACGTTCTCACAGGACTGGTATTTGCCTTATACTTAAAGGAAATATTTCTGTTCTAAGTATGTTTCTATCTACTTTGCCTGTGGGGTAGAACTAAAAATAGTTATCAAAGACAGTTTGTTAAGGTAAAAATGATTGCTTCAGCCTTACTCCTGAGTATTCACAAGCAGAAGCATTTTTTGCTCTTTTTCCAATAGAAGTCATGCAATTCCCTCTCCATTGTTCATTTACTAGACAATTGTATGGAAAATAAAATACCTTTGTGAAAAGACCTCATTACAAGATCTGGATCTTTGAGGTGAAGCTTCACAATGACATGAAGAAGTTGAGGAGACACATTTGTACAGGAGCACATATAACTTCCAGTTAAAACATCAACATTTTATTCTGTGTGAAAACTGCAGGTGCATTCTTAACCATTGATAGCAGTGGATAGATTGTGGAATAGAAGAATGGACATAGCTGTGGATTAAAAGAATGGACACTGAGGTGGATTGAATATTGGCTGAAAGACAGAGCTCAGAGGATTGTTATTAGGAGCACAGTTGGAGGTCTGTAACAAGTGGAGTCCCCCAGGGGTCACTACTGGGTCCAGTCCTCTTCAATATATTCATCAATGACCTGGATGAAGGGATGGA
>JAOXJM010000019.1:15063762-15082598 GCA_026413425.1 Tringa solitaria | reverse complement strand
ACCTGCTGGAGAGCACCTCTGAGGAGAAAGACCTAGGAGTCCTGGTGGACAATAGCATAAACATGAACCAGGAATGTGCCCTTGTGGCCAAGAAGGCCAATGGCATCCTAGGGTGCATCAGGAAGAGTGTGACGAGCAGGTCAAGAGAGGTCATCATCCCCCTCTACTCTGCCCTGGTGAGGCCCTTTCTGGAGTACTGGAGAACAGGCAACTGCTGGAGACAGTACAACAAAGGACCAAAAAGATGATTAGGGGCCTGCAGCATCTCCCTTATGAGGAAAGGCTGGGGGATTTGGGTCTTTTTAGTCTGGAGAAGAGAAGACTAAGGGGGGATCTGACCAATGCTTATATATACTTAAAGGGCGGGTGTCAAGAGAATGGGGCCAGCCTCTTTTTAGTGGTGCCCGGTGACAGGACAATAGGAAATAGGCATAACCTTGAATATAAGAAGTTCCATCTAAACATGAAGAGGAAGTTCTTTTCTTTGAGGGTGGCAGAGCACTGGAATAGGCTGCCCAGGGAGGTGGTTGATCTTTCTTCTCTAGAGACATTCAAAACCCACCTGGATATGTTCCTGTGCAACCTGCTCTGGGTGGACCTGCTTTGGCAGGGGGGTTGAACTAGATGATCTCCAGAGGTCCTTTCCAACCCCATATGATTCTGTGATTCTGTGATTATATTGCATGGAGTCACCAAAGCCAGTATTAAAACTGATAGTATAGAGAACAAAACCAGCCTAATTTCAGCAACAGGTTCATGTGGAGCAAGGTTATAAGAGTCAGCAGCGAACCCCACATTCTTGCCATGATCTTGCTTGGATTGTAAGTATCTGTCAAAGAACATTTTGCATACAATACAGGGCAATTAGCTGAGATTACCTTAAGGTAAACAATTTTAATACCACCATGATTTCCTCCTATGTCAGTCCTTTTTTCCTTTGCCTTGGCACTCAGCATTGAAACAAAATCGAAGTAAATGTTCTCACTGGTGTAAATGTATAGTTAGTGGTACTTCAAACAACTGAAATTTTCTACATTCAGGAGCCCCGTGCTTTAAGGCCTCTGTTTTCTAGAAGAATATCTCCAAACACTTTCCCATTCAATAAAACATGTTTCAACAAAGAATGGAGCACAGCTCAAGCCAGCTTTCCATCAGTTTTGCTTGTAATTGTTTAAGAAATTATCATGTGGTAAACATTAAGCATCCACTTCTGCTCTTAAAAGCAAACCAAATCGTCTTGAAGACATTTTCTTGGCTCAAGAAAGTTTAAGCCACCATGTGTGTTCTGGGTTATAAGCATGGACTATAAAGTGGGCTTTAATTTGGCAGGAATTGTAAAGGCCAACACCATTAAACAATACAGTCCACCAAGTATTTTTCATATATTAATTCTCCAGCAAAAGAGTGACCATATTACTCAGAAATTAACTAATTTATTAGGTTTGATTTCAGACTCAGGTACACATTTATAGTAAAATTTAATTGAAAATCTTAATTTTAGAGATATATTTATGGATATTATCTGGAATAAATAAAATAATACTAAGTATCATACACTTGGCAAAAAAAGGGATTTCAACAGTCCTGGGACTGTTTGCAATATTGAAAAGCCTTTTTCATGGGAAAATGGAAACATACTCTTTCACGTGGATTTCTTACAAGGTGATAAACATAGGTTCCTATGCCTCAACTGAGGATAGAGCAGGAAAGGGAGTCCCAGATTCAATTGGTCAAAATTAAATGAGCTCGGCAGTTCATTCACTTTCTTATTAGAAGTTGGATCTCTTCCATTCAAATAAAATCTTTTTTCCTATTAAATGTTTGAGGGAGATAATGTGATTTGCCAGCTTTATAAATTTTTGTAGCTTTCTTGCTAGTTTCTAGAAAATTTGAAAGACTGTTGTGATAGTGAAAATGGCTTAAAAAAAAGGAGGGCTACTACAGAAGTCAAATATGGTTCAAGCCACACAGTAGGGCAACATGATTAAATACAGTATGACTAGCCATCATTTTTATGGAAGATCATAACAGAAGTAATATTTGTGTGGCACTTTTAAAATATTTCTCTGAAATCTACGTTTCACATGTGGGCAAGGAAATATTGCAAATTTGCCCCAACCTCGACATGGGTAACCCAGAATCATAGGATGATTTAGGTTGGAAGGGATGTTGAAGATTATCTAGTTCCAACCTACCTGTCATATGCAGGACCCACTGAAACCAGGAAAACCAGGCTGCTAAAAGCCCCATCCAACCTGGCCTTCAACACTTCAGGGTGTGGGGCATCCACAACTTCTCTGAACAATCTCTTCCAGTGTCTCACCACCCTCAGAGTAAAGAATTTCTTCCTAATATCTAATGTAAATCTACCCTCTTTCAGTTTAAAACCATTACACCTTGTCATATCACTATACTCCCTCACAAAGAGTCCCTCCCCAAAATCCTTTCCTCCATAATTTTATATGGAAAAAATAATTAAGAATATTAATTTTTCAAATTCTTTTTGATCTTTCTCAGTTCAGGAAGTATATTCTTACAGAAAACTATTTTAAAAGTGTTTTACTAAGACAGGGAGACTGAGATGTCAAATGAAAATGTGCACGCTCCTCTGAAATAATTGCCACAGCCTGATTTTAAGTTCATGTCCCAGACATAACTATAGTCTTGGTTCAGTTCCCATCATAAGAAACATCTTATTGTGTCAAATCAATGATTCATTTACATCCAATGTTCTCCCACTGACAGCGACAATAGGACAAGCTATTTAGGAAGAACATAAGAGCTCAATTGTTGCCTGTGGTCCATTCCCTCATGCTTTCCCAGTAGTATGATTGGAGAATTTAAAGGGAAATTCCTTTTGAACTTATTGTCCATAATTTTATCTTATGTCTTTACAGACTTTTGTAAAATTTAGGCTCCATAATGTATTGTAATTAAAGAGTTGTTTTTAGACAGCTTTACATACATACATATATACGCATAATTTTATGTGTATACACATGTTTGTATGTGCACTACATCCTGAAGAGACCTCCACAGTATCTACATATCTAGGAATCATATATTAGAGAAACAAGCCATTTGTTCTTTGGCCATTTTCAGATGTAAGTACTGTACTATTTAAAGCAAAGACAGCAGCAATTTTTTAAAAGGTGCATAACATTTCACAGGTATTGCTGCCTCCAGCAAGATATCAATCACTTTTAGGATAATAAAAGGGCATGTGTCACAACTGGCATTTCTTCATTTGAATGTCTTTGAAATGAGATCTGAAACTGTACTTCTGCTTTACTGGTTGCAATTCCCAACTTGACAAGGCAGCTGAAAATAAACCCTCAAAGAGCAGCGATGTTATCTTTTTATCCATGTATTTTCAAGGTCACTCAAACATTTACAAGTGTGTGTTTCATATTTCTTGAAATGAAAAGTCCATCTCCAAGGCTATCCCTGACACTTAGAGGATTCTTTCTGAGGAAAAATCTAGAGAGGAAAAAAAATGTTAAATGTTAAACTAAAAGAGATACACAGTGTCAATATCTGACAGAGTTTTTGCCTAGGAGCATGTAAAATCTATTGCTAATTTTCTTTTACTTTGCATGAATAGTCTTGTTTGGAAATGAAAAGATGTCTTGGCACTGCAACATGTTTCCCTAGACTTTGCTATTTAGTACCTACAATATTTTTTTGTTTTTCAGCAGAAGTATCCTTTAATGGGAGCAAACACTAATCATCCTACAGAAAGTTTCTCTCACAATAATTTTACTAACTATACAACTACAATGAAAGCTGTATATAGAAAGGGTACCAGAAAAGAAAACTATCAAAAAAATCACAGAGAAACTGCTCTGGAGCTCTACAAGCAGGTTCACTGAGAGATGTATGTGAACAATGAGCAGGAAAAACATCTGATGGCTGATTTAAAAAGGAAAAAATTCAGAAAGAGCCAGCAAACCCCCAGAATCCCAATGTTCTTATCACCAGCAGACATCCAGGGTTTATTAATCATACTACTTTGTTGACGTTAGATGACCTGTGCTTCTCCAGGTGGTTAGCTATTACAACTGAATCTAATAACTTTCTGTCACCAAAACCAGAAAGCTCCTTTTCTTACCACTTTACCCCGTAGTTAGAGGCAAGTCCTCAAGCCTGCTCCCTCCCTGGCACCCACTCTTGCACTGGTCAGCCCCTGTGGTGAGCCAGTTCAGCTTGCTAATGTGTCAGAAAGCTAATCCAGTACAGAGAGAGTCTTTGCATCTTAGCAAAGCTCAATCAGCTCACAGTGTGGCCAACCACATGCCAAAATCTGTGCAAAGACAGGGGAAGTGCTGCGCAGCAGGAGTGAGGGTAATGGGAAAGAGGGAAGGGTTTTTGCCTTTGGGCAGCAGTGTGCCATGGGATTGGCCCATCTGTAACACCTAATCCCCTCCCCAGGGGTTTTAACTCTGGAGTTGCATATTTCAGTAAGGTCAGACCAAAGAAAACAAAAGTCATACATCATTTCCTCTACCATGACCTAAAATCACAGTTTACGCTAAAAAATAAGATTTTAAAATCCTGCATTCTTTTATAGGCCTTCTGAGAATGTGCTTTTCATTCTACCAGTTGTTCTTTTTCCTACCAACATCAGGAATGAGCTAATAAACACACAAAACAAAACAAAGGCAGGATTTTCACAAGCCTTGAGAAACCAGAGGTTTTGGTGTGGTTTGGTTTTGGGGTTTTTTGTTTGTTTTTGGTTTGTTTTTTTTTTAGGATCAAGTTAAATATCATGAGACCTATGATAAAACAGATAGTTCATAAGAATGCTCTTTCTGTTCTGTCTAATTTTCCATTGGATGAAGCAAATCAAGTATTTGTTGGTGCTATACTTACCCAATTACACCAGGCTGAAGAAATTTTTACCTCTTATTAACATTTGGCCAGGATAGATGGTTCTGTGGAAAGCAGTTCAAAAGAGCAGGGACCAGGGCTCAGGTTCTCTCCTTTTCCTTTCTTCTGCACAGCCAGCCTCATACAAGTCACATTAGGATACAAGCATATATTAATATACAATTATGATGAGTACACAGTAGAATTGCTCCTGATTTACAGCAAACAAATGAAAATTAAGGCTATATGTTTCAGGGGAAATAAATACCAGTATGTTTTTCTTTTCAGATTATCTTTTTTATAGCCTAGACTCCAGATGGCAAATGTTTGTTTGCTAAGCTAAACTGATGTTAGACAATAGCACTAGTCTTTAATTACATCTTTGAACACACAGTGTATTGAAGTAGAGGAAATGAGTAAAAACTAAAAATTACTTATTGGATGAAGCATTTAGTATGAGACTACAGAGAATTACAAGAATATCTGCTTCTGGACTGAAATACAGAGTTGCTCCATTAGCTCAGTGGCAGAGAAATGGTCTGAGAAGAGACACAGCAGCAGTTGTCTCTCACAGCATGCTTTCGTCTTTAATTAGTGAGAATGAAGCACAATTGAAGTGTGTCATTTCAGTGACTTTACCCTAGGTGAACCCTTGGTACTAGCAGTTAAGAAACTTTATGACTGAACACAACGCATTTTGTATTGTAATTTACTAGATGGAAAATGTATCTTAGAGCCAAGGGTTTAATAACATTGGAGTTTCTAGACTCAATTTCATGTAGACACTCAGACAGATATAAAAACAGAAGTTTCATGGTATTTTTATGGTTTTTTGCATGTAAAATATAGTTTTGAAAGTGTTTTTGCAAATTCATAGATTTTAATTTCTGTATTTGTAATGATTTGAGCACCTCTAGGTCTCATAATCTGGGGCTGATTCAACAGTTAGGTTAAGGAATGCAGGATAGGAAGGGACCTGTGTAGCTGCAGACAATAGTACCATGCTATTTTGTTCATACCGTTGTTAAGACAGCACTTCAAAATTGGTAAATAAATTATCCTCACTCCTTCTGTAGAAGGTTATTTTAGTGGTGATGTCTAAAATCACTCTTATTTCCTGGCCACTTTTATTCTCATCTGGTTCACAAGATGCATAATTTAAGATTAGATTTGTTTTCCTAAGTCCGCCTCATAAGTAGTGAAGATGCACAAGCACATAGACAAAAAAATTTCAATAGTAGTAGAATCAAAAGCTTCAAGAACCAGGAATATCCCTTAAAGAACTAAATGTACACTTAAGAGAATCAATACGCACAGCCAATACAGAGCATGAAGATCAGCAGTCAACAATTCAACCATTAATTTCATTTTTCTTCCAACTATTTATAGTAATTTTAGGAATGACTGAGTTAAACTAAGCTTAGTTATTAAATGAACCTCTTTAAATTAATGTAAAGACGTGCAAATTAACTTTACAGTACGAGACAGTTATGAAAACTTTTCCTGATATATTTTAGATATATGGGTGGTAGATACATATGTGTATTTGTCATATGTGAGGTAGGTCTGAAGCTGAGTATGTGTCATCTGAACCCTTTTGAACATCAGAAGGAGAAGGACAGGCCTGGGTTGTAGGTGTCCTCCCCCTTGAGTAGCTCACACAGCATCTCTCTTCCCTTGTGCAGCACAGGCAAGATGTTTTACCCAGACCAGGGAAAAGGCATTTGTATTGATGGAACTAAGGCCAAGCTTCTCCCAGTTGTGTTCTGTTTAAGAATAGTTTGGGAAAGAGAAGATTAAGAATTTGTTTATCATAATGAACTGGAAGCAGTATATCACTCCCTCCTCCAGGAGTGATTTATGGGATCTGCTGACCTTGCCATACACACACACAGGCACAACTGATCTCATCAGCCCCATGGCACACACTCCCAGGGCATTGCGCAGGCAAGCATGACAGGGTCAGCTCTCTCCTTCTTCCCCAGGGACTGAGTTGTTGATTTTTTTATTTTTTTTTTTAGCATTAGACTACTTTCTCTGATCTTTAGTGGTTTGGGGAAGGAGAAATACCCTCTTTCAGCAGTTCCTGACATCCTAAGCAGCTTGAGCTCAAAGTTAAGGCGGGCACGGTTTCATCACTTCATTTTTCTTCTCCCACTACGGCATTGAGAGGAGCACTAGATCTCAGCGTCCCTAATTCAGGGAGGCTCGAGGGTTACAGATCTCTGCTTTCTGTTCATTGTATGTTTGAGAAGAGAAGACTATCTGATATGCAGGGACACACATATGGTGCTATAAAAGAAAAAAAGCAAGCAAAAAATCACACTATTAAAAAAAATTCTCAAGGTTTTTTGTTGGGTTTTTTTTTTTCTCCACTTCTTATGCTCTGACTCAGTTTGCCCAGCTCTGCTGATGTTCTTGACTTTCAGAGATTATTTGTAGAGTTAAGGAAACGAAGAGGAGGTAGAGATGGAATTTCCCTTTTCTAAAAGATCATAAATTGGCTAATTATAGAAGCTGTCATTTGGGCAAAGGAACTCCACCTTCCAGAGTGATTTTATAATATGTATTTAGTTCAAACATCAACTTTAAGCTGCCATTAAAATAAAAATAAAATGAAATAAAATTTTAAAAAACCAACTGAAAAAACCCCAAACCTAAACAACTTCATTACCTTTTAATTTATGTGCTTTTTCTGATTAGATATGGCCAATTTCTAATACCTGCAAGCTGGAGAGAATTCTGGTGGGAAAAAAACATGCAGTAGCAGCAGGTCTGCTCAGCAGGGAAGTGTATTACAGCAAAGAAAAGCAAAGGAAGGACTTAACCAACATTACCCAGTACCAGAGACTAAACAGGGCACCTTTTCATGTACTTCTGCTTCTAGCCCTGCTCCTGCTAGCTCCAGGGCAGGAAATATGGCACAAATCTTTCCCTTATTCTCTGGAAAATAGGAAGAGCCCTTAAGCAGTAGCCAGCACTTCTACATGCCAATATAATAAACATGATTGGAGCTGTCATTAGAACACTTGATAATTTTATTTCCCTATAGTATATCCCTAGCAGATTTGAGGATTACTTTTTCATAGTTGTCATTGTACCAGGATGTCTGTACCAAACACTGAAAATATCCTGTTTCATATCCCAAAGAATCATAAGATCATTGCTATATACTAAATATAGTGCAATTTGGGAACTTTTTGTTTACCGTGGCTTGTGCCATGTAAAAGTGATTCCAAGTTTTATTTTAAAATCATAACAGCGAACTACTTCCATCATTAAAAGTAAATGCTGAGTTTCTCACATAAAAAAAAAAATACCACAACTATGGAAACAGATGGACCTTAAAAAAAAATCCACATTGAACGTCAGTAGAATATTGAGTGTGGGACACACCGCTATAGTGACTCACAGAAGGAATATTGTTGAGGTCAGTTTTGACTCTCATCCTGACTTCCTCCTGGCAAGCTCCAATGCACTTCTCGGCCTCAGTTTATCTGACTGCAATATGGAGAAGATAGTCTGAGACTCTGCTGAGAACTGCTGTGGACAAAGAAAATGTCAGCAGTGCATTTGGCACATCGTGGAGAAATCAAAGAACAGGAAACTTTCTGCAGTGGACTTGCAGTTTAATTAAGGTGCAAGTCAAAACAGTTGATCAGCGTACAGAGAGCACAGTAACTTGAATACGCCAGATACAGTGCAGAAACCATATAGTGGCATGTTTTTTTGTAATGATCCATGAAAATATTAGTTAAGGAAGATACATCGTATGTGACCCAAGATTATTAAAAAGAATTTGAAATACAGCAAAACCTGCTGCATCCTATTCTAGGCCTCACTGTATGTCTCATTCTCCAACTTCAGCCAGGGAAGCTATCTAATAGTTCGGAGTGTCTACAACCAGACCCGTTGACATGCCTGTGGACATGCATGCAGTTTCTTCCATTCTATCCAGTTTTTACATAAAACTAAAATGTAGAATGTTGTTGGTCCATACAGACTAAACTAGAAT
The DNA here is from genome assembly GCA_026413425.1 of Tringa solitaria. Taxonomy (NCBI): domain Eukaryota; kingdom Metazoa; phylum Chordata; class Aves; order Charadriiformes; family Scolopacidae; genus Tringa; species Tringa solitaria. The sequence continues at coordinate 15,073,714 of JAOXJM010000019.1, read as the reverse complement.
AACTCTGAGATCATTTAATTCCCTGGTGTCATATTAAAAAATAAAATATCATTTTGCATGCATTTCTTAGAAGATTTTGACCTTATTTCATTGTATTTCTTATTGGTATCTGGGTAAACTTTCCTGTGACAGATATAAATGTGGTTAATGAGATTTTAAAACTTGTTTCTGAGTAGTTAATTTAATTACATTGCACTGGCTTAAAGTGACCTTTAAAGGCCACTCCCTACTGACTCCTTCCTTTACAATTACTTGAAAGCTATCTACCATGTTAAAAAGAGGAAACGTTACACTGAGTAATAATGACGAAGTAATGGTCCTTACCCCCTTGTCTAATGAACATCACAGTGGGATTTCAGATTTTAGGATTCCTTATTGAAGTTGTAGAACTGAGAGGTAAGGAGCGAGAGAGTTTTCTACGGGTCCCCGTTAAGAAAAACCAAAAAGTTTCATCTTGTCAATATCTGCATTCAGATGCGGTGGACTTTTCTCTCATTAACATTTACAAGCATCTTTACTCTCAGCCTTAGAGTCCAAACTTTTCAAAATTATTGATCAGGCAGACCCAACTGCTGGTTACTTAACCTTAATTAATTTTGCTATTTAATCTGTGTTCACGAATGGGAGCAAAGTTAAAGGCTGTCTTTCACTGGAGCACTCAGCAGCTCCCAGGCATGATGGAGGACAGTTCTGCCACACTTTTCCACCCTTTTACAGAACCTTGGTATCCAGGCTCATGGAGATTATGGTGGGTCCCCTATCACCTTGAGATATTACAGGAGAAAATTATAGGAGAAAATACGTGAGAAAAAAATGGCAACAGTAACATGTTTTTGTAGTCTTTCCTTTTACATAGTTAGAAAGGTTCATGGAGGTTGCCCCAGACACCAGGCTAGGTATATATTACTAAGCAAGAGAGGACCAAGGAACAAGCTGGAGTGCTGTATCCACAACAGTCCTTCCCGCTGGTTGTCATAGTCGCTAGCAGAATACTGGCCCATGCTAACTAGCACTTACCAAGAAAATGCCCTGGAAATCCACAGCATCCACAGTGGATTGTTTCCAATAGATGGTACGGACAAGACTGAAACAGGTTTTTCTTCCTCTAAAACAATCCCCCAGCAGTATCTGAGCCCCAGGGATTATTGCAGTGAATCAAACGAGGGCAAGTTTCCTCATCGATCTGCCTTGCCCCAGACTGCAATAAAGCTATATGACACTCTGGCCACCTTTGGCTCTGACTGGGTTATTTCCTTTTCTTCTCTTAAAAGGGCAAATTCCACCTTTTAACGGCAGCAACTCCTATTAGCCTTAGTGATATTTGGATCCATTTGCATAAGGACTGAATTTAGTATGGAAACATATATCATCTGTGTTTGATTATCTGTTGATGATCTGTTGACTCCAGCTGAATACCCTCACTGGGTTTATTCTTTTCATGTGTGTTTTTTGGATCTCATTCCCTTAGTAATTGCATAAACATGCATTACTAAACAATTTGTATAGATCATCATTATTCAAGTTTACTGCAAGTGAGATACTGTAAGTGGTGATAGAATCAAGTCTTTCATAGATATTTCATTCTCAGCACAGGAAGGACATGGACCTGTTGGGAATGGGTCCAGAGGAGGGCCACGAAGATGATCAGAGGGCTGGAGCACCTCTCCTATGAGGAAGGGCTGAGAGACTTGGGGTTGTTCAGCCTGGAGAAGAGAGGGCTCTGGGGAGACATTATAGCAGCCTTCCAGTACTTAAAGGGGGCCTACAGGAGAGGTGGGGAGGGACTCAGTCCTGAGTAATGTGCTCTAGGTAATCCTGCTTTAGCGGCAGAGTTGGACTAGATGATTTCTAGAGGTCCTTTGCAACTCTGACAGTTCCGTGATTCCATGATCTCTAAGTGTCCTTCCATCCCAAAAAATTCAGTAATTCTGTGATTCAGTCCAATAGACTTCATTAAAAGTAGGAGGAATGAGGAAACACAAGTGTTTACATCCTCTCAAAAATACATGATAACATTAAAAAATGGAGACTATCAGACTGATGAATCCAATCAGAAAAGGATGCCTTATTAAGGTTGTACTAAAAACCAAACGTGACAATATTTCAGAATCACAGAATGTTCATGGTTGGAAGGGACCTTTGAGATCATCGAGTCCAACCATACACACACACACACAAAAACCCCAACAAAAACAACAAAAAAAAGCCCCAAACAAACAAACAAAAAACCACTACAAAAACACAACACAAAACAAAACACCCAACCCAACAATCTCAGGCACTAGAGCATGCCCTCAAGTGCCATGTCTACATGCTTCTTAAATACCTCAGGGTTGGTGACTCCACCACCTCCCTGACCAGGCTGTTCCAGTGCCTGACCACCCTCTCAGTAAAGTAATTCTTCCTGTCAATTTCCTTTGCTGCAGAAAAAATATTACCCCTCAGCCAAGCCAAGGAAACAAATCATGCAATTACTCATCTACCATGGGGAAAAGTTGGGTTTAAATAGAATCACCTAGAATCACAGAATCACCTAGGTTGGAAGGGACCTTTTAAGATCATCTAGTCCAACCAATTAAACAAAACAAGCAAACAAAAAAAAACCCCACCAAACCCAACAAAAACAAACAGAAAACACACACAAAAATATTTCCTAGTATCTAACCTGAACTTCCCCTGGCATAACTTGAAGCTGTTACCCTTTGTCCTATCATCTGTAATAGTTTCTTTTTAGTCTAAATTTGTTTTTTTTTTTTTGCTTTTCTGGACATGTTCCACATGGCACCTGCAGAGATCTGCTGGTTGCTCCTGTGCCTTTGGTAAAAGGAAACTTTTTGGAGGAACAAGTTAGGAAGCTTCTTCTGAATATTTACTAATTAGTAACAATTAATTTCTATACCTAATAACTGACAAGGCTTCTCATTCTTAATGTGTTTTTTTGTTCATAATCTATGATATGGTCTGATATAAAAAGCCAGAATTGAGGGTCACATAACTGATGCTACTTCAGCTATGTTTTTTATGGCTTATAACTAATTAACCAATTCCAATCTAATGTCGAAAAAGAGATGCTGTAAATGCAGAAAGAGCTTTGCAACAAGCCAATGTTTTATGGAAATGTCCACCTATTTCACAAAAAATGATACTATTTCTAGTAAACAAGATTTTTCTTTTCTGTAGTGCAAGACCCTTTTTCACTTGCAGGTGTATGTAAATTATTTTTTCTGTCCTGGAAAATATTTTGAATTTCCATCATATCTCTCCTGTGCCATCTTTTCTTCTGCATGATGAAATGACAACTTTTGAAAGATTTTCATGAACATTACAGAAGGAATGCATCCAGCCAAAGGAGTCTGCAATTATTTTGGACAATAACCATGCTGTGAGTACCCTCAGCTGGCACACAGATAATGAAGCCAAGGCAGGGCTTCACCTAGTCCCATGTGCCAAATTTCTAAAGAAAGTGCCAAAGTAGCCCACAGTAGGCCAGCTACACCTATCAGAGGTGTACATTAATGATTCACTAACAGAAAAATGATTCAATATGCCAAAGGTCAATTTTCCTGCAACATTGGGTAACCAGGTATATGTTTGAAGAAATGCCTGACAACTTGAATGCAGTGAAGAACAAAGAAAATACTCTCACAATCCCATAGTTTAGTGTAGTAATATCCATCCTTGGAAGATGACGGTTGTAGTTTCTATGACAGGTAAAAAGAGCAGCTTGAACTTCTATCACTCACAGCCTAAACTGATGTTGTGAGTACTAATCTACCCAGCCAGGGTAATGGGCACAGCAGTTTTGACCAGAGATATCTCCAGAGTGCTGAGATTTTTCAGAGATAGCTAACCACATTTTTGATGCTTTATCATATTCCAAAAACCCAGTGTGTTTTATCACAAAATTGCCAACTACTTTAGGAGGCTTAACTAGAATTCTACTGCCGTATGAAAACAATTCTGCATGATCTGCATGGTCTCCCTAGTACAATGATTCTCAGCTCTGACATGTCTCCACGTTGGTGCACCTCCACGTTGGTGCAGTTTGATTAATTTGTGTTTAATTAAGTGCTGCATATTAAGTGTATCAAGTTTAGAACATCTTTTCCTATCATGCTTATCAATACAGGATGTGCTTCTGTGATACAAATACCAGTACATATCCTTCCTGCTAGATTAGACATCTTTCTGCAGATGTTCAAGCTGGTTATCAATTGAACAAGACTTTATTTTCATAGCTGTTCTCTTCCATCAGGAAACAGACTCTTTAATACTGTTTTTCTTTTCTCCTCTCTCCCTCCACTTCTCTGCATTGTAAACAGTATGCTTTTCTTCAGTTTATCTATTTCAATAATATATCTATTTCTTTGATGGTTGGAGAGCTCTGTGTATTGTTTCTCTCACTGTTGTCAAGTCATCTGCCCATTGGTTTCAGGAGAACTCTTTTTAATCCACAAGAGAACAGAAAATACAGCAACAGCAAATTCATTTTAAACCTGGGGAAAAAAAAAAACCCTTATGCTTCTGGGAGCACCAAAAATCCTACTTTGGTCCATCACAAGTACCACTACAAAGCATTTGCCCAAGTCACTATGGCATAAGTGTCAACAAAACAGCATCTCCATCCCTGTTCTGCCACAAGCAAAATGGAAACTGGTTTTTTTACAGTGTAAACTCTGGCCTAATACAAAGATAGTGTTGGGAATATGTTTCCAAATGCACCATATTTCTTTAGAAAAATAGGAATTTGGAATATCACTAGAACTGGTGGTGCAAGCAGGCTGCAGGTCACCTATGACAGCATGCCAGCTTGCCTGCCTGCCGGCCGCTCAGCCAGACAGCCAAGGGGTAGCTCTGCCAGCCCCTGATCTCCCAGTCTCCCAGAGCTGCTCGGGCCCTGAGTACTGGGGCTCTGCAGCCTCCATTTCCAAAAGAGCCAAACTGAAATATCACTGAAGTCTGTAGGGAAAAATGAATTTTTCTTTCTTTTCAAGAACCTCATTGAAGACCATTCTCACTGGGAGAATCAAACTTCTCTCTTAAATCAAATTTACTCTGATGCCACAGTATTGGCAACCAAGAGGTTATTCTGGATTTAGGACTGCAATAATGGGAATGTCTGGCATAGGCAGACTGCAAGGTGAAGCTGGGAATAGGTTTAAATTAAGATATGATGAGTAGATGTACACAATCTTTACCTTCCTTTGCCTTTCCTTACTGCTTTCATCTGCTCAAAGAAGCTGATCTGCAGAACAGACAGGACTTGGATGGGTTCTCAACAGAAATTCTCAAAGAAGGACAGGACAACCACCAAAACCATCACATTGTGCCATATTTGGTAATTATATACCTGCTACCTTAGAATAAACATTCCCTAAATACTGCTCATAATACAATTTACTCTGTCAAAACAACATGTGAGCCTCTGCCAAAAATAGTTTACAAGGCTTTCAGTCAGCTCCTAATATCTCCCCCAGATCTCTCCCAACAAACTTTTATGCCACAACTTGGGACTAAGGCAAAACTTACTGATGCATTTCAGAGTTTCTTACCTGGGCAGTTCATAATATGCAATATGATAGTAAAAGCCATTGTTGAAGGAAAAGTGCCTTGAAAATTTTATCACAATCTGGTGTAAAGAAGTGTGATTCCCCAGCTCCTCACACATCTTCAAGCTTCCTCAGTGTCATGTTATATATTAAATACGTGTTAATGTTGACACTGGTATATTTCTTATTTTTACTTTATAGTCAATTGAGAGTGTGGAAAGTTCAAAAAAAAGTTGCTTCAAATAAAGCATCACCACCATTAAGAGATGCAGAGAGGATTATCTCTTGTGACTAGATAGAGATTAAACCATATATATCCTGCTTGACTTCTCCTAAGATTTGATAACATCAATGATTTTTGAAATAAATCTGTTCTGCCTCAGATTTAAAAAACAAAATAAAAAAGGAAAATATCCTTCAGATTTAAATGATCTGATCCCCTGCCCCAAAACTAAGCCTGATTAGGTTTGCTCTATACAAAGCCATTGAGGGAGTGGACAAGAAGTGTCTAGATAGAGCAGAACTGCAAATCTGCAAGTTCTGGAGGTTGAAGAGCACCTTGAAACAGTCCGCTGAAATGTAGGAAGGGGAAACATGGTTGCTCTTTTCTTAATCTCTGTGTAGGGGCAGGCATGACCTGGCAGGCACCAGTATAACAGCCTGCTTTTAAAATGTGAAGTTCTACCACATTTGATAAAAACTTTTCCAAAATCGTAAAGATGATCACTATGACACAGAACTGCAGATGGCACCAGGCAGGTTTAAGCAGAATGATGGTATATAGTGACACTGTGAGCAAGTTCTGAGGCCATCACAAGCCAATAGAATGGCCATGCAGGAGCAATACAAAAGTTGTGTCAGGATGGCCTCTCAGCTGAGCCCCTCATTTCCATCTCCAGCTGGACAAATTAGCTCAGCAGTGGTGCCATACCACCTCTCCAAACTGCATCTCATGCCCAGCTTGGGATATTTCCACTATGTCATACATCTCTGCTGAGTTGTGGAGGGGCACTCAGTGCTGCTTCAGTGGGGAAAGGAAGCTCAGAAGACAGGGAAATATCCCATATGTCCCAAGGGTCAAATTCTTCCTGAATTGTTTACAGTTAGCTAAAGTCAGGGATACATCTGTCTCTCTTTCCATCCAAACTGATTTTTACAATGTTGTTGACATGCACATAATTACACTTTGACACTGTCCCACACTACATCCTTCTCCCTAAATCAGAGAGACATTAATTTGATGGATGGACTATTCAGTGGATAAGGAATTGACTGGATGGCTGCATTCAGAGAGTTGTAGGCAAAGTTTGATGTCCAAGTGGGAACCAGTGACAAATGGTGTTCCTCAGGGGTCAGTACTGGGACCAGTGCCATTTAAAATCTTTGTTGGTGACATGGACAGTGGGATTGAGTGCACCCTTGACAAGTTTACTGATGACAGCAAGCTCTGTGGAGCAGTCAACACATTGGAGGGGAATCTGGACAGGCTTGAGAGATGTGAACCTCATGAAGTTCCTAGTGGAACTGGACCTTCCCACTGGCCAAGTGGAAGGTCCTGCACCTGGGTCATGGCAACTCCAAGCACAGGCTGGGTGGAGAATAGATAGAGAGCAGCCCTGAGGAGGACTTGGAGCTACTAGTGGCTGAAAAGCTGAACATGATCCAACAATGTGCACTCACAGTCTAGAAAGCTTAGCGTATCCTGAGCTGCATCAAAAGAAGTGTGGCCAAAAGGTCAAGGGAGGTTATTCTCCCCCTCTATTCTCACCTCAAGTACGGTGTCCAGCGCTGGCATCCTCAACATAAGAAGGACATGGACTTGTTGAGTGAGCACAGGGTCACAAAGGTGATCAGGGGGCTGGAGCACCTCTTCTATGAGGACAGGCTGAGAGAGTTGGGTCTGTTCAGCCTGAAGAGAAGGCTCTGGGGAGACCTTGTAGTGGCCTTCCAGTACCTGAAGGGGGCCTACAAGAGAGATGGGAAAGGAATCCTTGTCAGAGAGTGTAGCGATAGGACAAAGGGTAACAGCTTTAAACTGAAGGAGAGTAGATTTGATTGGATATCAGGAAGAAATTCTTTACTGTGGGGGTGGTGAGGCACTGGAACAGGTTGCCCAGGGAAGTTGTGGATGCCCCATCCCTGAAAGTATCCAAGGCCAGGCTGAATGGGACTTGGAGCAACCTGATCTAGTGGGAAGTGTCTCTGCCCATGGCAGGGGAGTTGGAACTAGATAGTCTTTAAGGTCCCTTCTAACACAAAGCATCCTGTGATTCTATGATAATGAACAGTCTTTTCCATCATTAAAAAGCAAATTTTTAAAACACAGCAACGTTCCTTTCTGGATATATTTTTACACAAGCATGCAATTTGTCTTTCAAAAGCTGAAAAACAGCTTTTGTTTTGTTTTGTTTTGCTTTTTTTTCCCCTTACAAGTTTACCAACATAAGACTAACCAAAAGAAACAAAAGGAGTTTTTAGTATTTTGAATATTACACAGCCTGTCAATGGGGCAGGTAATTTCTTATGCACAAGTTTGCCAAAACACACACTGCAGTTACCACAGAAGACAAAACAAACTCCAAACAGAAAAGCATGTATAGTTAGCAAAATGCATTATTAATAGGAACAGTGCTAGAATAACAGGCAAAACTCCACGCATAATGGAGGCTGTCACTTGGGAAGTCATAGCAGTTCCCACCAGAATGCTCTTCTGTTTTAAAGTGTTATGCCAGGACAACAGTCAAACGAAGTTTTATAAAGAATTAGTATGAGCTAATATTAGAATATTAGTTGTTTGTGTTTCAGGGTATGTGTAACCAGACACATGCAAGTTCATTTTCCCGTGTTCTAAATTGGACAGCTGTGGTCTAGATCTGGTCTGTCCAGCCAGGTCTGGTCCAAATGATGTACAGCCACTTTAGCAACAATCTTTTTCCAAATTAACATCGCTTACTCCTTTGCTGCTTTCTTAATGCAAGGAGGTAGAATTTTTGAAGTAGATTTTCACTCATCTGGATTGGAAACATTTACCTCCAAGTATATTTTTTGTGTCTTTGGCTTAAAGAAATTACAATCACCTTTTACATTCATATCTTAGAAGTCCTTAGTATAGTCAGTGCAAACTAGATCCTTCTGAAGTCAAGAACTTCTGTTGCAGATATATTTTTTTTCTTTCTGTGAATCCACTCATGATCCAAGATATTACTCCCTAGCTTACTGTTCTAGCCCATCAGTATTCACCTGAGGCAATTTAAATGCACTGACTTAATGAAGAGGCTATGAGTGAAGAGCAGGAACATGGCTGTAAACAGCCTTTCTAGGGAATAGATATCAACATTTGTAGTGGTAATTTTTTTCTCCAAAAATACTCCAAGATATCAATTTATCTTCCTGCCTTTCCTGGTCAGTACTATTCAGGGCTGATTTTCCAACTATAGTAAGATTTCCACTAGGCCATTATGTTTTTTTCAGAGTTAATGTATTATTTTTCAGTTAATTTAAATTCCTTTCTTTTTCCTTTCATCTCCTTGCACTAGTAAGTGTTTTGGTTCTTACTGACTACACCTAATTGTCTATTCTGAATTGGTATGCATATTTCTTTGTTAACTGTAGCTTTTTCCAAGACGTGATATTAGCACTTCTGTTTCTTTATTGTGCATTCTGCTGTCCTTCAGTATTCCTCTACCTCATGCCAAATCCTCTTTACTCTGTCTTCCCCTTCCTGTACTTAATGTCATCAGTGAAGATTATAGAAGCAATCTGTTTGCTTCCACCATTTCTTTCACAATTCTCCTTTTCTTTTCAGAAAGGCTAAGACCAGTTTATCTCCAGGCTCTATCCAGGATGACTGCTTTCTGGGCAGTGTCCTTCACTGACTCCTTCATTTTTTACCCTATGCCAGGAGGTTTGCCTGGCAGCAAACCTGAAGGAATTCTGATTAATTGGAATAAAACAACTGTGGAGATAATAGAACTGAATGGTAAACTACTCTGAGTAGAAGGAATAATATTATAACATTGTGAAATCCCAGTTTAACATTAGGTATGCAAATAGATGCAGTATTTCCTTAGGATACATATATAATTTGATGGATTGTTATGTGTCTTTTCCTTCCATAAAACTATAGAAAGATTCCTGATTTGTACTCCAGAAAAAAAATAAAAAAAATAAAAATCCTACGGTGACAAGTGAAAGTGAGAAATCTTACAGTGACAATCTAAATTCTGCCAAGATAATATCATAACAGTGGACAAGGCAAATCTACACAATGTGGCCATTCTTCCTCTTTCTTTGATCAGAAGTAAAATAATTGCATTTCAACCACTATGACTAGACTTTAATGTTGGCATCACTACATAAGCACAGTGGGAACATTTTGCTCTTTTTCTTTCTGTTATTTTGGA
>JAOXJM010000019.1:15048130-15063662 GCA_026413425.1 Tringa solitaria | reverse complement strand
TTTGCTCTTTTTCTTTCTGTTATTTTGGACTATCTACAGAGGTGAGTGAATGTTGAATTTCTAGCTCATGTTCTGAATATCCTCCCAATGCAGATGCAAGATGATTTCTCAGCCATTCCACATTCCTAGCGAAATACTCCACATAATGGATGTCACGGACCCTCTCTGTGGACCAACTAAATCACCCTCTGTCTGTACGATCGTGATTCACTTCTTCTTCTGTTTTCTCAGAGCAGAAGTATTCTGGTCCCCGCACTGAGTGCAGAGATCAGGCAGAGCTCACCCCAGCTCTTGCGTAAAAGGAACTGCCTGAGAAGGGACTGCTCGTGAGTGATTGTAGAGTGGAGTCGCCGCTGGGAAAGTGGTCTGCGAAGATGGGTACTCACCGCGGTGTGGCCAGGGGAATGACAAGCCTTTCCGCCAAGACTGTTAGTCCTGATTACTGGAACAAATCTTTGGGGCTTTGTCACTGAGGCTAAGTTTGAGTAATATTTGAACAAATCTATTTTCAATTGGAAGCTGGACCTATTCCCAGCCTGTCTTTGTAAACCAGAGATTAAAAAGATATGTTGAAGGTAATCTTACCCACCCTAGGAGTGCTAGATACAGATTAGGTAGAGCACAGGATGTTTTAACCTCATGATTATACAGCAGGCTTTCAAAAGCATGTCTGTTTAAATATTTGCCATATAGCACAATCTAATTCCTGTTTCCAGGGACAATGAATAGGCAGCTTAAATCATTAAAAGCAAAATCCACCTTGTAGTTGAAAGCCAATTAGTTATTTGAGGATCATTCCAGCCTTTAATTTTGCCAAGATAAACATATCACAGTGGGGAAATCCATATGTTGTTTACACTGCATAGAACACAACTCTTTGGCTGAGCAAGACCACTGGAAAGATATGATTGTCAAGACAGACCTATTTAAAATGAACAGACAGGTATAATATTTTCATTTTTTTTTTCATCCTTTTTTATCTACCATATCAACTATCCAGCATCTGTGTTCCTAGATCAAGGCAGTGTAGCATTATTAAAAAAAGAAGAGATGATTTCATTTTTATGGTTTTATGCACTAAGAGAAATTTAAAGAAGATCATTATTGAAAATTTTTCCCCTTTTAAAGCATACTTTGTTTAATTGAACTCATTGACATTAAGTACTTTTTTGTAAAGGAACAGTATTCAAATAGGCACAATTCCATAACTATAAAAAGTAAATGTAGTCATAGTCACACATTTGTGTTGTTTCTTTTTCCTGTTGATGTCACCCTAAATCAGGTAGACAGAAAACATTGATGACTTTTCCTTCTCCCTCACAATTATTTGACATAATACAGCAAAGCGTCAATACAGACAGATCATAAAAATTTTTAGATTGAGCCAATCCTTGTGAACTTAAAAGACAGAGCTTTGCCACTGGGGCAGAATTACTCTGCGAGCTGGTGCAGGCTGGGAATTGGTGGGGTGACTACCAGCCCCAGTCAAAATGAAATGAGGACTAAGCAAAGCTCTAAGCAGCCTGTGACTTTTCTATAGAAAAGGAAATAAAATATTTGCTGACTGTGTCACCTCGGTGAGGTCTATGTACTTTTTGTGCAGATGCCAGAAGGTACAAAAAGTGTTTCCACAAGGCTTTTTTCACAGTCTCACTTCTAACAGTTGTTACATGGAGTTTCTATATTTTTAGGATCCTTCTGCTTAGGGTTAATGAGGTTTTAATATCAATCTCTATGGTAGAAAGACTGAACTGAGTATTTTTCCTTCATTCATTGGGACGAATGAAAGTGACTATGGCAGAGACTGTCAGCTTTGCCAAGGTTCTCAAACTTTCTTCAATGTATCAGTAAATGTATTAGTAATTCTACTTATTTCTCTGATTTATCCTTATATTTCACACTCATTTCAATATTTTAATCTCATATCATTAAAAGATGACAAAAATGTTTCTTTTCTGATAAGTACTTCTGACTCAATGAAAATAATTTTCTTAACTGAACATCTAGCTTGCCTGGAATGATAATATCTCTTTACTTGACATGTTTTTGCTTTTAGTTTGAAGTATTTCTATCATGACAGAAACTAAAGTAAAATTTCATTACTGTAAACCAAATCCTTAGGTCCTTTCTTAATTATTATGTGACAATGAGTGTGATTAAGTGTGAATTAATAAAAAGCCTCAGAAATGTAAAAGTTATATTTGTTTAAATAATAGAGTGTAAGTTATTGCATAAGTTATTGTTAATGTACAGCACCCTTATCTGCTTGCATTTTATTTGTGGATGGTATGCATGTAGCAATGTGGCAAGAACTCAGGTGAATGCGATTATACTATTTACTTATTACTGCTGTTACTTAGTGATAAAGATGACGCAAAGAATTCACTTCTACTGCTTTGGAAATCTGTAAATAATAAAATGGAATTTAGTTCTAATTGCTTCTCTCTTATGGTATGTATGCACTTTTTTTCCTTGCTTCTATTGTTGTGGCTAACACATTACTTGATTCAAAGAGGGGAATATGCTGAAAATAACACTTAAATATTCTTTAAACAAAAGGGGATATCGAGACTGAAATATAACTAATCCTTGCTGTGCGTTTGAGACAGTGACTGTTGAGAGACTGTTTAGGATCTGCAGTATGTAACAGAAAACTAAATAGTGTCTTATCTTTCCATTTCTTCTTTCTATCCAAGGTGCATAAGTTTTGCTGTACATATAAACTATGTCCAGTAAACAATAAAAAATGCAATTAAACCTACAAGTCCAGGCACAATACAGCAAAAAAAAAATATCAGCACTCTGTATGCACACACAGATCTGTCTTTGATCTCCAGAGCACTTCAGTAACATCACCTGTCCTACACTGAAATATCCATTTATTGCATCAGTCCCAGACTACAAACCATGAGTTGCTCTAGGACACACCATGAGTGATGGATCAGGTATAAGCTACCTTAAAATGTCCCATGAAAATCTTGAAACTTATTCCACTTCACACATTTGGCCACTGCTCTTACACTTACTGACTTAACACAAAAGATTGAGCCCTAGCTCTGTGAGTTTGAGGAACATTACCCATACAGCTTTTTCAGGTTTGAAGGAAATTTATTGGCATGTCACATTTCCCTACCTTAATGTTACCTTGAAATAAACTCCATGTGGCATTTCAGTAGAACCCAAGTCCATATGAAATGGTTTCTTAGGGGGTCCCCTTTACCATGGTACCCCAGTACTGTTCCAAATACTGAAGTAAAAGCTGATTTAGCAATATGGCCACTGGCTTATAAAAGAGTTTCTGTTCAGTGTTGGTACATTTGACACAGACTATGCTGTATACTCAGTCTCCAGTGTCACAGCACAAACAGTGGATGTAGCATCCTCAGTGGACTGATGAGGATTTGAATACAGACAGCAGCTTTAAAGGAAGTCATTCATGGGAAAAAAAAAAGGAATCAGTGGTTTGCACAGTTGGTTTCCAAGCTGTGGACCATGCCAGCTACCTGCTAACTTCAGCTTAATAATCCTTCTCACAATGTAGAAATACTTCCACAGTGCACAGGGCTCAGAAGCACCCAGAGAAGCACAGGGTAGCTCAGTCACAAAGCTGAGGAAATACCCTCCGGCGGGAAGGCAATAGGCAGCAGTGGAGCTGTTTGGACATGCTGCTTCATACCAGTTACTGGAGAGCACTGACATTCAAGATTCTCACTTTGATGTCAGTCCGAGGAGTTTGGAGGTGAGCCCAAAGGAAAAAGCAGCTAAAACAATACACTATCTAAACAGCTGAATATAGCAGCCAGAATTCTGCTGCTTGCTGACATTGGTGACATCTTCTCCTCCACGTACAATTCTCTTCACTGAGTTAGTTTGGGTTCTGTAACTGCTATGCAAGTTTAAATTTTAAACCTTTTTTGTATTTTCCTGAAATGACACTTATTGCTGGGAGCAGCTGCATAAACTTTGTTTTGTTGTCTCTCCTACAATAATGCATGTGTTCTGCAACTGCTTCTCTTCCCTTAATGATCTTTTGTCCACCTGAAAGTGAGAAGAATATCCAGGGACCTGAACCACAAGTAAGTTTACTCAGTCCAAGCACAGGCAATGAGGAGGAAAATGCTACTGCTCACCAGAGGACATTAGCTTCTAAGTGCTACAAGGCAAGGCTGGAAGCACCAGCATCCCAAGAGAGGCACCAGGGAGAAGCAACTGCTCAGAATCCCAAATTCAGTTTCAAGCTGCTGTTTTGCAAAAGGAAAAGTACACGATCACCAGGATTCTTTGCCATGCTGTCTCTCCCAGCCCCATCTAATTTCTAATCACATGTGTTTCACTTTTAGTTATTAAAGAAAAACATAATCTAGCAGCCCTCTGAGAAGATTGCCTGCATTGGGTGGGTAACGCATGCATTGCCATCATTATGCAGTACACTGACATCTTTAAGAACCATAAATCTCATAACACTTCCAGATGCATAAAACTAAGCTTCTTTGGGAAAGTGGTTAAAATGATGGGAGGTTTTGTTTTGTTTTGGTTTGTTTTTAATTAGTTCATTAAAACATAATTTGTGGCAGGGACTTTCAGAAAGGCTTTTTTTGAATGTCAGATATCAGAATTTGGATTTCAGGTGCCTGCAATGACTCATTTTTGTAACCTTCTAAAAAACCCAGAAACTCCCTCAAAACCCCACAGTCTTGTTTTTTTTGAATAAATCAGCAGCAGCCTAGGAAAACCACAGACTCATCATGCTCATATTTAAAAACAAAAATCATTAGCCCTAAGCAAGTTTAATTAAACTTACAGAAGAGTTTACAATCCAGAAGAAATAGGTCAGGAAGGAATAATACAAACGAAAATTACTTCTTGAAACTAGTCCAGGAAAAGCAAGGCAAGTCTGAACCCAGTCATTAATGATATCAGGGAGGAGATGGGACAGGGAAGGGTAACAAAATCATGGGAAAAACTAGGACATCTATTATCCAAACATAGCTGTAGAACATTCCTGTTGGTTATTTTGTGAGGAACCTCACTTTTCCACATATGGCTTGTGGTACAGAGAAGAGGTTATGTTCTAGTCTTGGCCTTTTTACAAGTAGAACTATTTAGCCAGAAACTCTCTGAATAATACGAATTATCCATACACTCTTTAAAAAGCTTGGCTTTCAGGCACTTGAAGCAGAAGATCCAGCATAGATGCTTTGTGGTGTTGAATGCTCGTTCTGTATAACACAGAGGTGTGAGTTATGCTGACTAACCCGGATTAGTGTGTAGAATTTTGTAATGATTATTAGTTTGGAAGATCCATAAAATCAAGTGGGTTGATCTTCTGCAGTTGCTCCCTGCCTTTTGATGATATTTCAAGAATTTTAGTTATATTAGAGCAAACTTACAGCAAGGAGCAACTTTTCCTTGTCTCAGCTCCCAAATGTGGGCTTTATCATATCTTCCCATCTCATATAGCAAAACATTACTCTTACAATAAAACTATTTATTTTTTCAAAACAGTTGATTCTTGACTGCAATAATCTTAAATGGACATTGCAGGGCAATAAAATCTTCCCAAAACTCTGCAAAAGGAACTTTTCAATAAACCCCAAAACTTTAAGTGACTTCAGAAAAAATCTGCTCGACCTTTGAGGAGAGTCGTTCAATCACACAGGACATCTTGCGAAGTGATTTCATCAGTTCTTTGAACTCATGTGTCAATTATTTCACTTTCTCTTGAGTACTGTGGTACTGAGTGTTTTCCACTCAATAACGCTGTAAAGGCTTTTCCTCTGCAGCTAAACTCCCCTTTTATAGGGGGGTTGAAAACTAATCTCTGTTCTACAGTATGTGCATGACTTCTGCTTTTGGCTTCCTGATGTTTTCATGCTTGCCTGGTGCTATGAAACCTTGACTGCTACTACCAGCTCCTTCCCTTTCACTTTGGATATGGCTTTCTGCTGCTATTATTAAACCACTAATGATGTTGCTGTCAAATTATGAATAGATTTCTTGATTTCTTTTTATGTTTTGAACCTGTCCCATACTGTCCCATTTGCCTTTCTGAGTTGTTTAAACATGATATAGTTGTTATTTACAAAACAGGTCTACTTGTATTTGCATGCACTGATTCAGAGCTCTGCTGCATGTCTGGCTCAGTGTCAGACTGAACCCAAGGTCAGAGCAGATGCTGAAAACAAGGCCTTGTGGCCAACACAGACCTGCCAAAGACAGGCACAGCTTTCCTGTGGCACTTATGCAACATGAGCAGACAGCTGCAGGAATTCAAAGATTTGAAGCAGAACACTCTAAGCTGCACAGAGACATCTCCTCCTCCTCCACAGAGATGAATACAAAATTGCTGAAATTGCCAGGAGAAATGTGTAATCCCAAGTGAGGACAGCACTTATGGAGAACAAATTGCAGGCAGATGGCTACAGTGCAGATTGTGTGAGGGCAATCGGTAAAGACCAAATAATAAAATTTACTCCCAGAAGGATGAAGACCAAAAAGGAGCCTATAGATAGCAGCCTGGGGAAGCCACGAGGCAGCCAGACTGGACTGAAACATATCTGTCAGGTTTTGGGACAGTGGAGAGTTTTCTTACATTAGAATGGCTGACCTAAAGGAACTGAGATTTTCCCACTACCTTAGGTAGAACAGAAATAACACTGCTGATATTTTTATTTCCTGTGTATTTCATAATTATAGTTGTCACAAAATGAACTCTTTTATAGCAATGGGATGAGCAGTTTTATGAAATCCAAGCAATGATTTACACTCATAACTTGAGTCAGACTGTGGTACCCCAATATTCCCAAGAAAGCAAGTGTATCTGGCTGTCTCAGATAGGTGACATTCATGGCTGAAACCAGTACCATCTCATACATCCACATCTCTTCTGATGGCTGGTATGTCTCCAGGAAACTGCTAGTCATGTCAGTTCCTCTCCTGTGATATTCTCACACAGCAAGATATACCTATCATGATCTGCCATGCTGCAGTTCTGACAGACACACTACGGAGAAGTCCTGGCTTACTGTGGGTTTGAATCTCCTCTCTAGGACTCAGGAACAAGTACAAAAAAGAGTTTTGGGGCCTCCAGACACACTTCAATTCAAAAAACTAGGGGCTGTGCCTCCTCTCATTCACCACCATTACTGTTATTGCTGACAGGGATAATAATTATCTGTTGCCTAATCACAAAATGGTTGAGGTTGGGAGGGACCCCTGGAAGTCATCTTGTCCAACCCCCCTGCTCAAGCACAGCCACCCAGAGCAGGTTGCCCAGGACCACGTCCAGATGGCTTTTCTCTTGTCCTGTCACTGGGCACCACTGGAAAGGGCTTGGCTCTGTTGCCTTTCACCCTCCCTTCAGGTATTTATACATGTTGGTAAGATCTCCCCTGCATGCAAGCATTGCATGCAAACAGTTAACTCCTCTACAAAAACCTCAAAAGGTATTGATAACAGTCCTCCCTAATGGCAGACAGTTTTTTCCCCTCATTTATTTTCTCTCATCTTGACTCACAGGAATTTTGAGGGAGTACATACACCAGCTTTGTTTGCTTATCCCTCTAGCCTCTTTTAATACTTTATGAAGAAGACCATTCTATCAACTCTGCTTTTTTTTAATGAATAAACTGGCCAAGACACCATCTGACAGGCATTAAGTACAGAGCATAAATGTCTTAGTGTTTTTTTCTTCTTAAGTTGCCTCGTGAAACATCTCTGGCCTGAAGCAACATCTCCCCATGGTTACAAGGGGCTGCCCATATTGGGTATGGCTCTACAGGTCTTTTTCTCCAAACTTACCTTGTCCTACAGGACCTCTAAGGACTGGTCCCCTTTTTAGCCCCAGTAAAGAACAACATCAGGGAAACCATTCAAGAAATTCCTGGAGTAGCAAAATTGGTTGATGTACTCTGTCATGGCAACAGGTAACAAGCCTTATTGGGGCCAGAGACATGATTTTGGAGGTGCCCATCTATGTAGCTGCAATTCTGCCAGAACTAAACCCAGAGGCATATGAATGGCTACATACTACACAGACATTCAGAAAAAAGACATATCAGGTAACAAATACTTAAGCTATGGGAACTGTGTACGTGACACATGCATTGGAGTACCAGTACAGACAGCTTTCAAAGTTTTTCGATACAGCAGTTTTTCTTCTGAGTGAGTATTGATATTTACATTCTTAAGAGGGCAGGATGATTGAGATGAATCTCTACAAAATAATATGGTATCTTATGTGCCAACAGAGCTTTATTTCTTCAGCTGACTGAATCACTTGTCCAACACCCATTCCCACTCTTTCAAGACCTGTCAAAATCTGCATATCAAGGGTGTTTGTGGCAGGATTTGGTAGCACCAAGGCAATGTAAGCCTTAAAATCAATGAGGAGAGCACACGGACTTTAACAATAGAGACACTGGGATGCCATACCAACACTCCCATTCCTCTTCCGAGTTATGATGCCGAGTATAATCACTCCTTTTAATTCTGCCTGTCTTGGAAATAAAGCATCTTTATTACTTCTCTGCAACTGGCAAGTGCTCAGTTTTGTATCAGGTTTGAGTTATTGATTTATTTATTTTTCTTATGCTCTTCCCAGAATGCCCATTACTTCTGGGAGTGCTGAAAGACTGATGAAAGAAGAGATCAGGTGTTACTACTAGTCAGAGTAAATGCCTAGATGGCTAAAACCTAAGGCTTCTAGCAAAGTGAATTTTAGCAGAGATTTGATGGTCCTTCTCATTTCCCAGCATATATTTATATCTGATGTTGTGTATAACAGATGTAACATAATGAATAACATATTTCTTGTTCAGTATTTCTCACTTGCACTGCTTTCATGTATTTTTTTTACATTTACTAAAAAAGTAACTAAAATATTTCTTAGAGTTTGCATAGGAAAGGACATATTCCTACTCTGTCCTGTCTTTCACATAGATACATACAAACTTTTTTAGCTGATTATGGAAATGATGTTTATAGGAAACAGCTTGCAACAGAAAAGCAGCTTTTTTAAATGTTCTTCAACTACTCCCTAAAGCACCCTTTCATTTAGAATGAGCTATTTATAGTAATTGAGGAAATGAGTTTTTTCACTTCTTCCTTTGGACTCTACTTCTCTAGGTTACATCATAATGATCAACGTACATAAACACATCTGTTGACTTCAGGGTGGCTCCTCTTGAGCTTAAGGGTTCACCAGTTCTAGTTATATGGGAAATGGTGTTTTGAGTGGAATGAACTCTTGGGAAGACTGGTCTACAGGAACACATTTTTATAGTTAAATATATAACCTAAAATAGAAAGATAACTTGAGCCGGCTTTAGTGCTGTATACAATACAAGTAATTATACAGATTATTATTGCATGATACAAAACAACCATAGAAAAACAAGACCAGAAGAGAACATCTCTTGCACAGTACGCATCTTAAATTTAATCACATTTTTAGAACTTTTTGGTTTTCCCCCACAAAAAAGACATCTTATCTTGATAGCCAAAGATCCTCCAACATTGTTATTCCAATGTTATTCCAAGTTATTCCAATGATTGCTTAATCTTTAATCAAAATTTTTATTTTTTTTCCTCTGCAAGTGTAAAGATACAATTTACAGCTCTTGGACTTTGGATATAATAGATTGAAGAGCCCTCTATTGCCAAATTTATGTTCCAGAACCGAATACTTATTAATATACACTAACCAATTATTCACTATTCAACCCTTTAAAAAGATAAAAGGCAGAGCTTCCTGAGTATTTCAGAAGGATACAAGTTTTCCAGTTCCAACATTATTATGATGGCTTTTCTCTGTTGCTTGATAGCCTACTTTACTGATGGTAAAACTGGACACAACATTCACAACCTATGTGTTCCAACTGCCAAATACAGAAGGAATATATATGACATTTGATATATAGAAGGAATATATATGACATTTGATATTCCTTTTCACACATTTCAGGATCATATTCTTCCACCTGATCACAGCTTTTCATTAGGAGGTCACATTCAGCTGAATAGCCACTAGAACACTCCAATTCTTTTCATGTGTCACAGCTTCCCAGACTCTTCATATTTCATGTATGGTCTACTTCCTCTATTTAATTCTACAATTTGAAGTTTAATATATACAGAGCTAGAAAACCAGCTTTATTCAAACTAGATTACAGTTACCTTGAACAGATAACTCTTCATTGGTACTAATGTTATGTTTTATTCTAGTTCAGTACTCCAGGTCATATAAATGGTAATAATTATTCAATGAATAAGTGTATTGTGGTGGGTCCTTCCACGCTACACATTAATCCACTGATTTCCAGTCACTCAAACATTGTTAGGAGTCTGTATCGAATCATACTGAGCACCAGAACAGTGAGAAGTAGATTATAGTAGAACAGGAATAAAAGCAAGTTAACTTAAAGAGATGGAAAAAATTTTGATGCCACTCCAGAATTAACTTTAGAAGAGTAGAGTGCGGAATTTTATCAAGCTAGCATTAATTATCAAAGCATAAAAAATACCATAGTAATAAGAAATGAGTAGTTTCTTCTGCCTTTATTTGATAAATTGTCATACTTTGTACTCAAACAAGTGATGTTTATGAATTCATTTGGATCCTTACAGAAAAAGTGATTTACTAAATAGGGCTATTCTTGTGCATAACTTTGTAAATAGCTTTTAATAATGCAAGTCAGATGAAGCATTTTACAGGACAAAGAAAAAAACAACAACTAGGTCAAGCTTAGTTTGTTCTCATATGAAATTCTTTCTGCCATGCATCTCTTGCTTGCTACATGTTCCTTGAGATTTATGCTTCTGCCTCCCATCTAACTGGTCTAGGACCAGGGTCTACAAAGTCATCTTGGCTAGAATGCATCAAAAAATTGAAGACGGTGATTCAGTAACTAAGTCTTACCTGTAAGCAGAGAGAGCACTTAAGCAGATGCCACGGAAGTGTAAATTCAAAGCAGAAATCATGGGAATATTCATGTTGAGATGCAAAGATATCTCAATCCCAATCAGATATCAAAGATCTGCCATATCTTAATTAAAAAATGAGTAACATTGTAATGACATAGCTATTACGTGATTTCTATAACCTCTTTTCTGGCTCCCCCTCATCTCATTTTCTCTTTTATGCCCAAACTTTTCTCTTTACCTAGTTCTGCCCATGCTTCAATACCCAGTCTTGGCTATCTAGCACATAAATGAAATGTTTACTGCTAGTGTTTACAATGTTTTTAGCTGTCTGGAATAAAAACAATGTTAATTATAAGTGATGAATAAGAGATCAGATGTTAGTCAGCAAATTCTCCTGCTATTTGCAGAGCAATATTGGTCTAAAGTCTAACTTGCTCATTTCCTGCCTGGTGGTAGTGAAGCACCTGAACCTTGGATGAACCTTAGGCTCAACACCAAAGGGCCTTGTACATTAGAAATTCACAGGGTAGAAGATGTTAAAAATAAATCTTTTGGAATCAAGTATTCTCAAATCACATTGAAAACATATAATTTTCTCTGAAGTATTTCAGTGACAGGCACAATAAATACAACTTAAATACCATTTATAAAGTATATCTGTTTCATAAAAACAGGTTTTTTGTTTACTTGTTGGGAATTGACAGAAATCATGCATCTTAACCACAGCTTGAGGAGTCAATGTCATCTTTCTTTTTCTTATGGAACACAAGGTTCACAAAAAACAGTTTGGTTAGTTGGGGCTGAGTAAGGCAACCATACATGCTATGAAAACATCAACCAAAAATTCAAGAAATATCAAAACCTTTGCACTTCTACAACAAAAGTCATAACTACATTATGGCAAGATGGCTCAATAAAGTACAAGAGCAAATAATAGTCTATGACTTTCATGCAACAGTATATAACTTCTCTTTCACACACAACCTCATAAGAAAGATAAGCTGCTACAAATGTGTTCAACAAGTTTTTTAATAGGATTATATTGAAGAAAATATTATTTTTATTTTATTTTTTGCCTGAGATTTAGGCATTTAGCTATACTTTCTTTGAAATGAAAACTAAAAATCTAAAACAAAATCTGTAAATAAAGACATTTTTGTTTAGAAATTTCAGGCTACCACAGAAAAGAAACCCTAAGGATTTTTGAAATTCTGCTTTATAGTATAGATATAAAGAAAAAAAAATCTGTCAAAACTATCACAAAATAAACACAAAATATTTTATTCTTCAAAATATTTTCTTACCCCAATGCAGGCTCAATAGCAAGAAAAACTTTACTCTGTTTCAGCAAATACTTTCCTTTCAGCTGAAACGTACGATGACATACTATATAGCTACCAAAACTTCTCTGATCCATTGTAATTTCAACTTTCCTTATGGATTATCTGTTCCAAATATGGAATTTTCTGCTTTCTTTTGCAACTTCACCTACCTGCAGATGATGCATAGTTATACTTAGCTAGAAATATTTATATTTAGTGTTTGAATAAAAGAACAGTGCCTTCATTTACAGTTAGTTAATGTTGCTGATTGGCACAGAAGAAAACAGACTGTACTCCTTAGAGCAATCTACAATAAGACAGGACAGTTGGAGCAGTAACTGTAATGTTACTCTTCAAAGATCAATTTCAATAGAGGTGTTACCTAAGTTATTCAACATTTTGATGAAACAATATAAAGAAACAAGTGATTAGGTTATGATATTTTAAAGTTCAAAGGAGGAAATGAAAATAGCTTTCTGGATAACTGCGCATAAGCAGAGCAAATCAAAGTGGTATGCTCATTGGGAACCTGATGAAGTGAACAGAAAGATGATGATGTTGAACTGACAGGGAAGTCTTAGGTGAGAACACAGCAGAGCTGCATTGCTCTGGCACATAAGAGTAAGAAGCCGTGTAGTCTGACAGATCACGCAGCAGCTTAGAAACCATTCACTGTCTGGTCTCACATCTGCTATTCTGAGTAAATTATGATTTCGTTTGTGTTTCTTTCTCAAGCTGTTGTCCTCTAAAGTATTTGTTTAAAGGAAAATTAGCAAGCTAAGGAGATTTGAAGATATGAGGGTAAGACTTTAAGTTTTACTCAGGAGTAATGGCAATCATCAATCAAAAGTATCAAACTGGTAGTAAATCAGTCTTTGTATAGGCAAATCCCCAAGATAGGGTGGCTATTTTGGATAGAAGTAGAGAAAAATCTTATAAAGCTGGTGGTTTGTGTTACCCATCTTTTTATTAAATTTATGCCTGATGTTTTATTATAGAAAAACATGGCAAAGAAATTCAGCCACTATAACTGTGAAATATTGAGCAGTTACAAAAAGCTTAATGAAGCCTCTCTTTTCTATATAAAATAAATAAACATATTTCCAGGAAACAACCAGATACTTTTTCCCTGGCTGTCATACTGTTCAGCATTATTACTCCAGGTGTCTTATGCATGTTTGACATAAAATCAAACTATTACCTTTTATAGAGAAATAAGACAACAAGCATGTGTTTGTCACAGTTGTGTCCATTGTGTGAGTGGAGAGGGTAGGGATGACAGCACTTCTTTGTTTAGTCTTTTCTCTGGATGTTTTAAAACACTAATTTAAAACTACATTTATATTTTATTCGCCTCTAGAAAAACAAACAACGCCATCTTTATCTACATCTAATTTAAATACAACACAGGAAGGAAGCAACGTAACATTCCTCAAAATTGTACATGTGAAAATCCAAGGCATATTTAGCACAAACCATGAGAAGGGGTCAATTAAAAAGTACTAAGAGTACTAAGACACATCTCCAGACAACTCCATGAAACAAAGTATGGACCAGCTTGAAATCAGCTATGAACAAAGGTTTTTTGGTTCTAACCATATTTTGCAACACCAAGAGGAGTGGCTACTACACCAAGAGGGTTGTGCTGCCATCCAGACGGACCTCAACAGGCTGGAAAAATGGGCTGACAGAAGCTTTGCGAGGTTCAACAAGGGGAAGTACAAAGTCCTGCACCAGTACTCTGGGCACAGAGAGAAAATAGATGCTGATGTGCTGGAAAGCAACTTGGCAGAAAAAGATGTGGGAGTACAGGTGGACACCAAGCTGAATATGAGCCAGGACTCTGCCCTCAAGGCTAATGGTATCCTGGGCTGCATTTGGAGGGGTGTTGCTGAGAGGCTGAGGAAGGTGATAGTTTCCCTCTCCGAAGCACTGGTAAGGCCACATCTGGAGTACCACACCCAGTGGTCCCCCAGCACAACAGAGAAATGGAGATATTGGAAACAGTCCAGAGAAAAGAGGTGCATCCTTTAGAGTCAGGGTGACATAGCCCTGCCAGAGGTGATAGAGACTCCATCCTTGAAGATCTTCAAAAACGGTGTAGACATTGTCCTTTGCAACGAACTCTTGTTGACCTGCTTGAGAAGGGGAAGTGGACAAGGGTCCCTTCTAACCTTAGCCATTTTGGGATTGCAAGGTAACAAGGTACAAGTCCTTCTCCTCTGACAGCCATTGGACAAGAAGAGTCAGGATGTACTGTTGGCGTTGAAGAAGTCACCAGGATTTCCCCACTTTTGTGCGCAGGGGGACCAGCCTCTCATCACAGGACCTGACAAGCCTGAGGCCTCGTACCTCCACAAGGTCACAGAAAGATGGCCAATGTCCTGTGAAGCAGGAGCTCTCTCACTTGGGACTATTTGCCATCTTTGCTGGGTGACGGTTGTGGAGGCAGCTCTATAGACCCTCAGGATGTCACTGTGGAGCAGCAGTGACTGCCCTGACCTCACTGCTCTTCCACAGTTTCAGGGTCTGTCCCCATGTGTTTTACCCAAGGCTTCTGAAGGCACACGGACACACATCATGCAGGCTTGAGCAGGACTGTGGACTTGGGTTAGAGACTTGTCTTTGGGGAAGGAAGTCACCTGAGTCCTGAGCTAAGGCTGCTCCTTCTGTTGCTCCTTTCATCACTGCCTGGCTGTGGGGTCCTGCACAGCATTTGTCCCAGAGCCGCAGGCCCCACACAAGACTCCTGGTGAGTTCCTCTGTCTTCCCTGACCACCTCCTTCTTCAGGTACTCTCTGCTGGCTCAGACCATGCTGGCTGACTGGGAGCTAATGCTGGGGCATGAACCAGATAAAAATCCCACCAAGCTGTTGTGGTTTTGGTTGGACTGACCAATCAGAATGACAGATAACCCCTGCCTTACCCTTCCTCAAAGAGAGGAGAGGAAGAGATAAAGAGATTTATGAGTTTAGAAAAAGACTAAACTAATGAAAATATTAATAAATAATAAAAAATAATAACTTTTTAAAAATTTTAAAAAGGTCTACAGCATATACAAAACTGTTTCAATCTCCCAGGATGATGATCACATCACCAGCAGGCACAGGGAAAAGTTCCAGACCAGACTCAGCGATCGACAGGAGCTGGATTCTGGATTTGGAGTCAGGAAAGCTTGGATCGGGACCAAAGGCAGACGAACAGACAGGGTTCTCCTCGGACATCGGCCATGGAAGAAAGAGAGTTGACCCTTTGATCCCTCAGCTTTTATACTGAGTGTGATGCAG
>JAOXJM010000019.1:15024259-15034877 GCA_026413425.1 Tringa solitaria | reverse complement strand
CAAAGAATGACCCACAGGTGGCACAGAAGGTAAATGCCAGGAATACTGTGTTTGTTGCACACAAGCAATGCAACTAATCCCTTTTCAGGCACCGTTCCAGGTTTAGGTAACTATGAGGCTTTTAGTTTGTAGCAGGCTTCCTTTGGACTACCAGACAGAAGCCCATCTTCAGGGATCACTGTGCATGAGCAGTGTTCCTGCATATGCTCAGCACTCTTGGACAGCCATTTATTTAGTGCATAATATGACTGTACACTGGGTACAGCTCCCACCACCCATGTACAATAAGACAGACTCTGAATCATACATGCAGTTAAGAGTGGAGATGCCGTGCAGATTCTCCTGTGTTTAAGCAGTAAATCCAGTTTGTTTAAGAACAGTCCACAGCTGGCCTTCATTTATAAACCTTAAATAGTCCAAAAAAAAAAAATAATCTGGGAAGGCTAGATATACAGCTTTGGTGTATATCTATGTATGTATACATACTTTTGGTGTATGTGTACATACTTTGGTGCCCAAATGCCTATGACCAGCATTTATTTAGGAATGGCAGGCACAAAATCCACCTAACTTCATAGACACAAATTTCCTTGGTGAAAATCCTGGAATAATTCAGGTAAAACAGGAAGTTGAGGTCATCCTGTCCAACCCCCTTCTCAAACTAGGCCCAGCTTCAAAGTTAGATGAGGTTGCTCTAAGTCCTGTTGCATTTTCAAAATCTGCAAAGGTGAGCATCCCACAGCCTCTGTGTGAACCTGAACAGGGCTTAGCCACCCTCAGGGGAAGAATTTTTCCTATAGCCATAAGGGATGCCTTTGCTTCAATTTGTTAATGTTACTTCTTGTCCTATAGCTGTGCTTTTCTGAGCAGCAAATTTTTGGTCTGTCTTCTCTATGAACTCCATCAGGGAGTAAACAGAGCAATTTGCTCCAGTTTCCCTGGAATGCTGTTATGCCCTGGATACCAAGCCCTCTCTCTTCCAGGCTAGGCAAACTTTGTTCCCTGAGGCTTTCCTTGCACATCATGTTCCAAATCCTGGTGACCATCTGTAGACTTTCTCTAGATTGTCAAAGGCTTTCTTGTACTGGTTGCCCAAACCTTGGGACATTAAACCAAATGTGGCCTCAGGACTGTTGCATAGAGGGGAATAATTACCCCTCAACCTTCCAGCTACACTCTTGTTAACACAGTCAAATAAGAAATTAGCCTTCATAGCTGAAAGGGCACATTGACAAGTGACATTCCCCCAGTTTCCGTTACCATCTGGTGTGCACACCATGAAGTATGAACAAGTTCAGAGCAGATAATTGTCTATCTGAAACCTAAATTTTGACACAATTAAAGAAATTAACAGTTCATGTGCTTATCTTGCTCTGGGTGAGTTGATCTGGCAGACTTGTTTGATGCAACATAACAAAAACCACTTGGATAAGGAGGAATTTCCCTCCTTGTGTATACAATAGCCTAGTGGTTAGGTGACTCAAACACACATGTTTTGGAGACTCGGGTTATCTCTCTCAGGTATATCAGCAGTTTTGAACTTGCGCACCTTGACAGGAAAGCACCTCACCTCTTGCCTGTCCCAGAAGGACAAACATTAAATAATTTGCCTTAAATGAGATCTTTGATGAAATAGAAAATGAAATCAAGGGCTCATGCTAGGTACTCTCTAATCCCTAGTCTCTATAGTTGTTCCCATTTTCTCAAATGAAAATATAATTGAGCTGTGAGAAAACTCCACCAGAATTTGCTGGGAGGTAAGAGAGGTTGCAAATCCCCCATCTCTCCACACTCTGGTTTGATTGTTCAGAACATAAATCTCGCATGTTTAAGCTGATTACATTAGTATACGGATGCTGTATCCAATGCTGTCTTGGGGAGAGGTGTGAACGGGTGGTAAAGAGTAAATAAAACCCTAAAAATCCTAACACTGCTTTAGTTCAAAGTGTGTGTGGAAGGGAGAGCTCCTAGAGATGGTTCCAGGTTATGGGACTTTAGAGGTTACAGGTAATTTAATCTGAATGTGAAGAAATAGTAAATATCTACTTTGAAAAAAAAGGTCACTATTTGAGAAAAGCAAAAATGCAACTAAATTTTAGTGCTTCAAAAATTTTTGCTTATCAAATGTGTAAGAAAAGCTCACCAATTAAGTAGGAACAGAGTTGCAAATATTTCTGAATCTCCTCATTTCATTTACTTTTCTTTTAAAATTCTGACGCGAGTCCCAACAATAACTTTGAATACAAGTGTGATTTGAGTGAAAGGCTCCGTTCAAAGAAACAGAAAAAATCTTCCATATATTCTCATATATTCTGCTAATGTTTCAAATAATCTGGGTGGAAAATCATCAAGAAAAGTTTAAAGTACGCAAACAAAGAGAAACTATGGGAAAGAATTGAAATATGGATTAGAATAGAGGAAAGGAAGTGCAACAATGAGTAGTAGAAAGAAGCTTTTATCTCAACCATTTAACTTTGTGTAAATGACTCAGAAAATGTCCTGAAAGTTCAGCTGTGCACCAGTTCCTCCTATGGAATCTAACCCAAACTAGTGGTGACAACACAGATTTATCTTGACAGCACATGCCCCTTGACATTTGGTCCAAGTCTAGTGATAATTATTTGTCAGTGGCAGAGAAGGGCTCCCCCACCCGCTGAGCAGTTGCAACCTCAGCTGAAGTCAGCAGATTCTTGCAGAGTTGTTCTTAATCTAACCAAGTCCTCTCTGCTATCTGTAGGCAAAGGATGGGACTTCCTTCAAACTATTTGCATCTCCATTCTTTACTTAGCCTGCAAGATTATGATAGACAAGACAACAGCAACACTTACACTTGAGTGTCGCTTTCCAGTCATCTGCTGTGCATATTAATGTAAAGTCTTCTCAAAACTACACCTATAAGGCTAGTCTCTACAGTGTGTGCTGAATAACTAGTACTATTAGTACTAGTACTAAGAACAGCTATGCAATTAATGTAAAAAAAAATTATTGCTTCTGTATGGTAATCTTAACTGAGAAGGTATGAAAAACTTCCACCAGTAAGATTTCCCACGGCATTTCTGGAACTCCCTCATTCTGAGAGGTAATATCTCATTCTGGAATTTTCAGTTTACTGGGGGAAAGGTGGTCTGCTGGACTTACATTGCATAAAAATTTTCTTTATAGTTCTCCCACCCTCCCAACAGTTTACTACCACTACCATGTTTATAGAACTCACTGAGGTTTCAGGAAATTTAAATCTAAATAACTCCTCCAGCCCTGTCCCATAATTCTCAGGAGATTGCTTAAATATTAGGCCCCCAAAACACTGCCCAGTCACAGCAAAACCCTAAATGTTAGGCTTTAGCCTAACATCTGGGCTAATGACAATTATTTTATGCAAAAAGGATAGTGCTTCAGCAAGAAGATCTGATAAAATGACAGAATATACAAGAGGCTCAGAGTTCCTCAGTAGGAAGCTCAGACAAAAGGGAGGCTGCCACATCCAGGGAGACATTCCAGCTCCTTAGCTAACAGATAGAGGGAGTTGCCTCCGGCAAAGGAGTTAACGAGCTTCCTGCATGCCAAAGCAAATGCCCAAGTTTCCCTGAAGCTAAGGACCAAGAACCTTTAGCATTTTGTACCTACCTCATTTAGGCACATCCCTATGCAACAAATGGATCCTAAAGAGTTAAGCCTTTTCCACGTGCTGAAGGTGAACAGAACAAAGTTCACCCTGTGGTCACCTTAGGTAGCAGGAAATGTGAGAGCTGAACAAAGTCCTTTTTTCGTGTATTCCCTCCAACTCTTTACTTGGGACAAGAAGCTGCCAATGGCAACTCTGCTCATCATGAACAATAAAACTGTCAAGGAATAGTGGTCTCATGAGAGAGGATCTTCTCTGCATTTGGCCTGGTCAACAGAAACTCTCCCACTAAGAGGCAATTAACCGTGAACTTGGCAGCCGTTGTGACATGATGAAAGACATGGAAAAAGAATTATCTATGCTAACAGAATATAGTGACAGATGGAGGGGTGGGGGCAGGGGGGTGTATAAAAATGAGAACACATCATGGTCCAAAGGAGCAAGAAACAATCACTAAATTGCCTTATGCATTTATTACATGCTCAGTTTCTACAGCAATTAGCATAACGTAAATACATTGAATATATTAACCTTCAAATAGGAGTCAAATGGTACAGATCTGATC
Organism: Tringa solitaria; assembly: GCA_026413425.1. NCBI lineage: Eukaryota > Metazoa > Chordata > Aves > Charadriiformes > Scolopacidae > Tringa > Tringa solitaria. The sequence goes on along the minus strand of JAOXJM010000019.1, from coordinate 15,030,690 downwards.
TAAAAGTGCAAGGGGTACTACGCCATGAGTTCACAGCTATAAGTGCTGATGTGTCCCACTGTGCTTTGCAATGGCAATAGCTATGGAGAGAGAGGCAGCTAAACCCCTGAATAAATCTGGGAACTCAAAATAAGTTGCCAAGATGATTTTGTAGGCTCTTGGGTCTGGGCCATCATGATTTATAGTTTGATTTAAAGGCAGATGCATTTCCATTTCTGGACTATCACATGCTGAATGTGCTCATCTAGAAACAGTATTTTTAGGAAGAAATTGTTCCAGACATTTGGAAGAAGGCCTTTCTGCCCAAGTTTTCAATAGCTCAGTAGCGGGCATCCAAGCTTTTGCAATGGAATAGACAGTAACATCAGTAAAGCATGTCTCAGGATCTGGACTGTTTCTGGATTTTTTTATTTACTAGAATCCCGTTTTTACCATAGGCAACCAACATTTTCTTGAGTGCCAGACACTATTGACTAAATTAATCTAAGGCAAATAAATTGAGCTTGCAGATGTATTTTCTTGCTTTAGTCAAACCCAGCTGATGGACAAGCTGAAGGAACATTTTTAAGGGTTTCTGTGTGTGCAGGCAGTGCAGGGATCATCTGCATTAGTTTTCCAGGCCAAGGTGCCAACACCCACTAATGAACCAACTTAGCTGGTCTGGATAGATCATTTATAACAAGTCATCATTCTAGATTCCTGATCTTTCTGTTTAAAGAACAGAACTAGTTGTCATCTGCAATTCTGCAGGAAACTGAAGGAAGGAAACAGAAGGGACAGCAGAAATCATATGGCAGAAAACAAAGAAAACTGTGCCCAAATTGAAAAATAAAAAGTTCTGAGAAAGAGGATATGGGGGAAGAAGTAAAATACTAGTAGGTACAAAGCAAGAAGGCTGTACAGATGTTAAAAAGCAGGATCAGTAAAACAACTGAGAGACTAAATTAGCTGTATACAGTTCTCAGATTGTTAGCAACACTTATCTGAGACTTCATGCTTAACTTCACCCACTAGCAGTATTTCTAGCTTTACAGTTTTAAGTTTCTTCCAGTCATGTCTACGTGCCAGTGTTCAGCAGAGATGTTTGCAGTTCTTTATTTGGGATAGCTTTTGAATTTGAACAGGAACCCCTTGCTATTCAAGGTCCTACAGCATTCTTCTTCCTGTTACTAGGTGTAAGTGTGCTTTTGAACAAAAAGGGGCAGGGGGGAAGGGACGAAATTGGAGTAATTAACTGCATTTGAGTTCGTTTTTTTACTTATTATTACCACTGGAAACAAATTAGAATTTTTAAACCATTCTTGCTTTCATACAAACAAGCAAGTTTTTTGTGACTACAGAAAAAAATTGGAATAATATAACAGGTTAATCTCAAATTTACAAGGAGAAACCAGGTTATGTTAAGAGTTTCCAAGTTATGGCTCCTCCATGGGAAGTCATCGAGTTTCTTACCTCCCTGAACTATGTGTCAGAAACACAAACAAGTTTTCTAAAATTAGCTTTTAAAAAGCTATTTTTGTTCCCACAGCTATGTCTCCATGAAAACTCAATCTTGAATTATAGGCAAAGGAATGCAATTCATGCAAATCAGCCATTTTAGAAATTAAGTTTGTAAAGCAAAAAATAAAATAAGATTTCTAAAGTAACTCCTAGGAAGACTGACAGTCTCAAAGCCTTCAATTCTACCTTGCTCTTGTAACTTGCCCAATGTGTTGGGCAAGAGCAGGTACTTTTTGTTCCCCTCTGAAAACTGTGCACGGTGCAAGTTAATCAAGAAAGTTATTGTGTTGTTTGGATTTAAAAAACAATAAAAAAGGACACCTTTCTGCTTTTGCTATCGGTTAGAGAGTACTAATAATTGTTAGAGACTACTAGGAATCCATTTAAATCTCTCAAACACAATGAGACAGTTTTAGCCACCAGCACACCTACATAAAACACAGGATCTATGCCAGGGATTGCAGTGACTTGCTTTGTGACACCATGTCTTCGTCCAGATCTCCCTGTTCAGCCTGCTGAACTCAACCCTTCAGTTCTGTGTGATTATCTCTCATCCCTGGAAGCCAGCAGAACCTACCACCCCTGCACCCAGCTGGGGGAAGGGAAGGTAAGGTTTGTTGTTGTTGTTCTATGAAAGAAAACAATCTGTGAGAACAGTGTGGTATGAAGTTATCAACTCACATCAGCTTTACAGAAATCTAACACGGCTAAAGGTTCCCCACTCCCTCGTAAACCATTTACATAAGAGCTGTTTATGACTTCTCAGCATTGCACATAACCACTTCAAGCTACAGCTCAGCCATTATACTTTACCTCAGCTCAGCAGGTCTGGCTGAAGCAGCACTTGGCAATGAGTCTCTGGGGAAAATGGGCCTCTGTAAGACACAGTGGTAATTTGGTGGCTTCCTCGCTCAGGGCTAGCACTGGCTTCTTTCCATAGGACAGCACAAAAGGGTGCTGTGCTAATTCAGGTACTTAGATAGGAATTAAAAACCACACCTTCAACCTCAGTGAACAAGAAAAAACCCTGTGAGTCTCGTCCTCCCAGCAGCTCTTCAACACAGTGCTCTTCCATCCAGCACAGCAAAGGGCCTGTCTCCAAAAAACAAGCAGCATTTTCTTTTTAAACATCTGTTCTCCTGGAGCATGTGTGTGTAAGTATACACGTCTTGCCATCAGGGCAGCCTATGTCCCAAAGCACAGTAGTACACCACTAATCTTCAATAAACTTTGTCAAACCCAGACCAGAGAGACTGGTACCTGAAGACAGGAAATACCACCACTACCGACTCTGTGATGAGCAGCTCTGCAACATGAACCAGACAGGGATGATGTTATCATGTCTGCTCATACAGCCCAGTAGAGGAACCAGAAAGCAAGAGCTCAGGAAGGAAGGGTCAGGATCCAGCAAAATGATCACATTTTCCCCACTGAACATGAGATTCAGAATAAGCTTTCTGCAAGCTTTCTGAGTGGCTTGCTGAAGCCAGGCCTGTATCCCTCAGGCTCTGCAGAGCTGTGTCACAGCCCCTCTATTTTGCTCTGTGCTACATGTGCACAGTTAGGAGACTGCTATCACCTGCCAGCTCATAGCTCCTGGGATCACAGCACAAGCAAGGCCATCCTGCCCAGTGGTGTAGGCAGATGGTGCATCACTACAGTGTGATAACAAGGAGGCTTGTTTTCTATTCAACCATCTAGCACTTCACACAGCAGGTCACCGTGGACGTGGTCTTCGTGGTGCTGTACGAGAACTAAGTTACCAGGTCTTGCAGAGACCTTGTCACCAGTAAGGGGAAGGAGAGATATGGCCTAAAGATGTACCCCCACACCTGGATGAATGAGATGATGAGCAGCAGTTGCTCCAATATCTCCAGGATGGCATGCTGTGGCTGACCATGCCAAGTCCGGTGAGGATCTAGCATCCAACAGCAGCCTCTTTGGATACTTGGAAACATTTCCAGAAAGCCACTCTAAACCACCATGTGCAGTTGTTAACCCAGGCCACTTCAGGGTTTATCAGCAACCCCATACCTTTCCACTAGAAACTTTTCCAGAAGATCTGACTAACCAAGTTTGCTGGGGTCTTCCTCTGCATTTGTAGGGCAGAGTAGTCAAACATGTTCACGGCATGGCTCCCAAAGTACAAGTTCAAGTTGCTTTGGACTTGACCAAAGTGTATTTTGGGTCACGGCTAGCATGACTCTTCAATAGGCTGTTGACCTCAGAGACCAGCAAGCCTTACCCTCATTGGCCTTCACATATGAGTTTATCCTAATAAACTAAACTCGGCCGGGATTTAAGGCTCACGCCCTGACATGCAACTAGAGTGTAACTGTTAACACAGCTCCTGACACAGTTTTGGCCTACGCCAACCAGTATTGCCCCAGCACTTCAGGGAATGGGAGCAGCCCTCCTCTTCTGCCAACGGGCAGTACAGGCAAGGCCACTGAGGTTTTCTGGTGCAGTGTGGGTGGACAGGGTCTGTGGGTACTCATACACTTATACCCAGGATGGAGTAGTAGCTCATTTTAATTTACTGGTGAGGATATAACTGACGGGAAGTGGCAGAGTGACTTGCTCTTTCTCTGCTTTCTCTTCAGCTCCCACAACTCCGTCTTTTTATCTTCCTTCTCCTAAAATTCTCTTCCATTTTCACATTTTCCTCCCTAGTAGGATCAAATCAAACATAATCCACTCCAGCAGTTTCCTCCATGTTTATAAAAAGCAAAACAAAAAAGTCAATTTCCTTCTGGGTTTTGGTAGACTCTTCTATGCCATATCTTAAACTACCTCCTCATACATCTCCAACTCTACCAGCAGAATGTCCTACCTGCGGCTTCTGTTCAGCTTTGTTTTGTTTCAGCACAGATGCGTTTTTCAGTACTGGATGATATGTACTGTATCTGACATGCAATGGAACAACAGTGACATCCATTGTTTAAAGTAAACACAAGCTAGAGTTGTTCATTACACAAGAATTATTTTTAATAGAAAAAGTAAGTTTGATGTAAGTCATTCTACTGTGTTTTTATGTGATGTATAATTATCAGTGTTTTAACAGTGTCATAGAACTTAAGCTAAATTTCACATTTTATACCCCAAGTCTTTGCTGAGAAGTGATCAATAAGCATGTATTGCCTGGGAGAGAAATACACACTGAATGCCAAATACCTACAACTTGAGAGGTATCTCAATTTTTAGATATTGCAACACTGAAACCTCAAAAGCTCAAGCAAATACTAAAGACATCTGAAAATATTTGTGAGTTGTAGATAAAACTATTTGTGTTCTTTCTAGCTTGGTACGTATAGTCCAAATGTGAGACCCTAACTCCATTTTGAACTGAAGGAACCAAGACCCTGTCTCTTTTTTTTTTCTTTTTTTTTTTTTCCTTCTCCCTTCATCAGAAGACATTTTCTTCAGTAGTTTCAGTAGCTTTTCTAGGAAATGGCTATAAACTGCTCACAATTTGAGAGGCTGTTGGCATCAAAACCAGTCACAGCATTCCAACCACGCTGGCAGCAAGTTTTAAGGAGAGAGGTAGTATAAATTTCCCCAATTCTGCTGGCACACTCAAAGACAGCATGAATCATTTGGAATACAGAATTGTGTTGGGAGCTCATGACTAGCAGGTTGCCCACTGCAATACTCAACAATTTTTTTCATGCTGCCATTTCACAAGAGAGAATCCCTATTTGTAAAGATATGACTTTTCTCTTCATATATATGAATCTTTTTTTCTCAGCGGAAAGATTTTAAGGTTGTTCACATTAAAACATATAGTATTTCTTTGCAATCAGTTAAAAATCAATTTACAGCATCCTCCATCAACTGTCATCTTCCCCATGCCCCAGTCTTCATGTCATCAGCCACTTTTATCAGTAGCAGTATTTTTTTTCTTCCTAGTAAGATATTAGTATACTGCAGAGTTAAAATACAAATACAATTGTCGTTACTCACTGAGTTATATCCAAGTGTTAAGGTCAATTATAATCCAATTCTTAATCCACCTATACTAAGAAACTAGAAAACTGCAAACATAAATAAAAGTTGCAGGCTACTACATCAGAAACTTTTCAGAAGCTCAGTGTTACATCTTTGTTAGTGACCAAAGCTTTCATTAAAGTAGAAGAAATTACATTTGCTTTGTAATATCTACTCTCCACAAACCTATGTTGATCGGTGGAATTATATTATCCTTCTTTGTTGTCTGAGGCTTCATTAATCTACTCGGAATAGCGTAGGCTCTAATTATTCTGGCTAGCCTGTTAACCTTTCCTAGAGTTTGGTGCCATATTAATCTTCTTCATTTCTCTTCTTTGGTTATTCCACACGGTAGTAAGATTTACATAAAATCAGTAGGAATACCCCAGAGAGTGTTTTGGACAGCTTTTATAAATTCCTTCTGTACAACAGGATTCTTCACACAAATACTTTGAGAGACAGAAGGAGAAATCCCTGCAGTACGGCATTCCATGAAACTCTTGTTTTAAATAAAAAGTATATCCTCAATCGTGATGTAAATGATTCCTCCAAACACAGAATAGCCCTCTGATTACACCCTTCTCTGTCTTGCTTGTGACAATTCTAATTTGTGAACACAGCAGACCAGCACAGAGCACCATATTCTCTCTGTTGTTTGCTCTCTAGTTATTCATCACAGTTTTGAGCACAGTTTAACATACAGTTTTGAGCGGGCAGTTCCTGGCTGAGTACTGCTCTAATGCATATCAGGGAAGGAGAAGCTGTGCTGTCCAAGTACTTTACCTGATGACGCTGTGCTCAATTTATTTCAGGAGTATCTTGTATGGAAATCTGTAATGACTACTGCATAATGGAGATTTCACTGAATTTAACTGAATTTCTTGAGTTAGAAGGGACCATAGAGATCATCTAGTCCAACTCCCCCGCCAAGGCAGGACTACCCA
>JAOXJM010000019.1:15004153-15017791 GCA_026413425.1 Tringa solitaria | reverse complement strand
AAAAGTAAAATTACTGAACAGAAAATTAGTTCTGTTTTACCTCAAACCAGGACATTCTTCAACTTTAAAGAAAAAGATTGAAAGTAGGAAGTGTGATGATTCTTGTTATCCTGTCTTTATAGCTTAGTGGAGACAATTCCTTCAGCTCAGACTCAACAAGGTGCAGATATTCAGTATAAAAGCACAGAGACTAGCATGCAGAACAAAGCCCCTTGAAGTTTCCCACTTGAGAAGCAGAACTTAAGCTCAATGTAGGAGCGTATATCAATCTGGATATACTAAGAAAAACATCTTCCTATGAACTTTAGTAATACAATACATAGAAAGTAGAGGTAAAAGTTACCAAGGCATTCCAATGTTAGCAACCGCCAAGAGCAAATGTCCTCCGTAGAAGAGTAATGAAATATGATGAAAGACAGAAGCAGAAGGAACTGGGAAATACTGGTGAGGCCTCACTGAATGCTGCTTACAGGGCCAGTTGTTTGCATTGAAGGGAGGTAAGTTCAAATCTAACCAATACAGTAGAAAGCTCTTCAGCTCCTCTCTTATGTACTTTCTGGAGAAAGGAAGTAGAAATCTTTGTCTTAGTCTTAAAGCTACAGGACAGGGCAAAAATTTAGGATGATCATGAATAAGCTTGGGTAAGGTATTTGATAGTGAATTTAGCTCTCAAATCACTGAGCTTCAACATAGAACTTGATAACATTTTCACATACTCCGGTGTTCCAGGGAGCTCTGGACATTCACCATGACAATTCAAAAGCATGACTCTTTTAGACTGTCTATATTCTCCCACTAACACAGTTGAAGGCAAATAAAAAAAATCATATAGTTGATGCTAGCATCATGTCAACTTAAAGATAACATGCATCTCTGTAAGAATGCCTCTAAAAAAGCCTTAAGTTTCTTCACTTACTATGTCTGTATTTTTCAAGATACAGACATTCAAGATTCAGAGCAGATCTCCAATGCTGCTTTTACCTAATTACATTTACAAGGCCTCCTTAAGTCTGGAAAGTGCCAGAACTCTCTTACAAGAAGATACAGGATGTGAACACATACAATGGCCTAATCCACTCGAGGAGTACCATCTAGCTCATTAAACTAGGGTTAGTAAGTCATGCTTAAGGAAGGGCTAAGAAACACTGTAATGGTCTTTTTCCCCCTTACTGCCCCGAAAAAATTGACTGAGGATTTGGTTTGTTTGGTTTTTTCCTCCTCTCAGCCTCCAACACTTTGTGGTTCTGGAACAGCCTGAGCTGGAAGTACTATATTTGTGCTTTAAAAGTAAGAGTTTTTGCTGTGGTTAAGAAGATAACTTTTGCACACACTTTTTTCAAAGCTGCTCATCAGAGGAATGTTTGCAAACATCCATTGCTGCCCACTATTAAAAATAAGAGAGCAGTCTTGTTTGGTAAAAATCCTGATCTGGGAAAGTGACTGCTCAGTTCCCAAGCACTGCTCTTCTCTGCTTTTTCAAATAACATTCCCCTCACATTTTGTCTGCTTAGTCTGTCTTCATAGTGCTTCCAAAGTATCAAGAAAAGGTTTTTAAATAAATTATTTTTTCTGTGAAGAAAATTCCTTTTGAGGAAACACGTAGAAAACAAGCAATAGTAACTTTCTGTAGTAATTTTGCCAGGAGATCTGTTAACTTTCTTTCAAAGGTAAGGAGTATCTGTGAAAGAGTTTTCCAAGACCAAACAGGACGAATTGCTGGGGGGAGATTTGAAAGTACATGAAAGCTTGGCAGTTGACATGGCTATTGATTTATTACAGGTGGGGTTTTTTTTAATTTTTAATTACCCATAGACCTCCAAGGAGAACAGTAGCACCCCAAAACATGTAAGAAAAAGAAGAAATTCACCCTTGACACAACCAAGAAGATTGAATATTTCACACAAGAGAGATTTGAAGTGGAAAGTATCATGGACATATGGCACATGAGGTCTGAAGTCAGAACAAGCTTGACAAGCATAGTGGCATTCAGCCATTGAAGCAACCGGTTTCCCCATAAGAAGTATTTTTGTTATTTCTTACTGGAATTTGATCCCCACCCTACTAGCCCAGTAGATTCCGTTATTACTTGAGCATCGGGGCATATTGCCAGGTCAACTTTCCCAGGCTTTTCTAAAAGAGGTTAGCTCCTGCTCTCTTCAAGTCCTAACAAGCAGAAGATAAAGTGTATCTGCTTAAAATAATTAACTACAGGGTGTTTTATTATTATTATTTTAAAACTTAAAACTATCAAAACAAAGTCAAAAAGGGATTTTTTTTTTAATTTTAAAAAGCTTTACTTACAGATTTTACTTTACTTTAAACAGACACAGAGAAATGCTATTCTCCATAGAGGTTACACAGGAGGTCAGGCCACATCACAAGAATCCATTCTGACTTCGGCTTTTACACACCAGATAGCTGAATCAAAAACATACCTAACAGCAGTGGTGGACAGAGTAGAGAGTGACCTGCCCAACTGCTTGATTACAACCACTTCACTTACCATGGATACAGATGCTTTGGTGCTCCCACCCTACCCCATTCCCAATTAGATTGTACTCATCTGATTGTTAACTAGATAAATTGTTCCACTGTGAGCTGCCATGTGTGCTATCCTCAACAGGGCCATGTCACCTAATAGCATGATTCTCTATCCGTAGTTCACTTCACACTACCAAATGAAGTACGCTATTTATTAACCTCCTGAGGAAAGCACTGTATCTAAAAAATAAAAAAGAATAAAAAAGGCCCAACCGAAAGTAAAACAAAAAACTAATCTTTTTTAAGTTTACTAGCACTTAGCATAAGGATTGATGAATGCCTATTACGTTATTTTGTGCACCAGCCAAGACTGAATATGTTCTATCAAACTTGTTGTAGGGAAAAAAAAATGCCGTCAGCCCTCAAATTAAAATCCCACCCTAGAGAGACGTTGTTTTCTTCAGGCCCAGTCTTATAGTGGGGTCTGCTACTTATTTGGCAGTTAGCAGCCCACTTCGTTTGTAATTTAGCCATGGAGTATTAACTAAACACTGAGCTAAAGAGAAAATGGGCCCAAAGGAGACAAAGATTCTTGGGATCTCCCATATGTAGTATGTTAGTGGTATTATGACTTGATTAGTCTATCCTCACTGGATTCAGTAAATGAACTAAAAGTATTAGTATAGCATTTCAAGATGCACTGCTATCAGTTCAAACTGCTGTGAAACTTGCCATGCTGATTTAATCAACTTGCTGCCGTGTGATCTGTTGAAGTCATTGCATCATCCTTCACTGCCCTTTGAAGGCATGCAATGTAGCAAGACCTTTCAGGGACTCTTCCAAACATATTACAGTGACTCAGAGCTGCACTCTTAACAGAGCTGACCATTAAGTAACCACCCAGGTTTCAGCTGTATACCAAACAAAAAGCAATAACTGCCTTTAGAATCACGTTTTCTTTTTTTCTTCACAAAATAGATTTCAGAATCTGAAAGTGTTTGTGTATTCATTGTTTGGTGAATTTGCATTCTCTTTTAGTAGCATCCTGGTATAGAAGTTGATAAATTAATGTCAAAAAAACTAAATAAAATAGTTTTTTTATAATTAAGAGTAATTATAATGTCTTAAGGTTTGGATTTTTTTAACCTATCATCCAAAGAGCCACGTTAAAGGGTTAAATTACAGAGAAAGTTTTAAATTTTAAAATTATCTGAATGCAATTATCATTTCAAGTATGAAATTGACTGAAACTACATTTTGGTAAATGGAAATTTACCAGGTTTTGTCTAGGTTTGTCTGGCACAAGTCCTTGGAGGTCACCTGAAGTATTTCCTTTCAAACCCAGGCTGCTGGAAGCCACCATGATTTTCCCTGTCATTTTCTAACAATGCAAATAAGCAACATGGATTAGGCTCTGGTTGCCAACAGCATTCACTGTGCCCCATGCTGAAATTCTTTTTCTTGACTATTTCATATTGCTGGACAGCAAAACACAGGAACTTCAAATTACAGGAATTGTTACAGTTTGTTTGCATTAGAGCCTTTTGCTCCAGTGGCTTGAGGTCTGCTGTTTTACTCTACAAATTATTCTCAGTTTTCAAGCCTGCTGACTCACTGATTCATACTGAATCGTATCCAGTCGTTCCAACTGGTTTTCATCTTTATGCTCTACTCCTTTGCCTTTGAGTTAATTTCTCAAGCATTCTGTGCAAAGAAACCAAAGACTGCTGCACGTGAACATGATCAGGATGCGCGTTTACTTTACCCGTCTGCATTCAGTTCCTTTCCCTCAGGAAAACAAGTTGATTTGAACACATGATAAACTCTGCATGTTGATTCTGTTACCAGAAAAATGCCACATCCTGCCCCTCCCCTTTTACTTTTATACCCCATCCCATCAGCTTTGGCACTCTTTTTTCTCTTTTGATCTGGCCAAAACGGAAGTAGCTATTAGCACAGCAATATGGCCTTCTGGACTATTTCTCTTCAGTTCTCATACCATCAAATTGTATTCAGAGAACACTGTGGGGGGATTGGATGTTTATAGGAACAGTGTCTGCAGCAACAGCTTCAGCCAAATGCAGTGCTAGCTGGAGCCACACAAGGCTTTTTGCAGGGTGTTGTTACGTGGGCACACAACTCCCTAGTCTCTCCATTTGTCCTTCCCCGATAAGTCCTACCAGATATGCCAAACTGTGGAGTCAGAGTGTAGAATCTATGTTTTTGTGAAGTTCAGAGTGAAAGTGACAATAGGGTAAAAAACACATTTCCCAAGCTTTCGCAGCCTCAGACCTCATAGGATCATGGTTAGAAAGGCCCTCCATGTTCTGTGCTTTCTTCTCTTTCTCTAAGTGAGAGCAGGAGGAAAATTGTGTGATACACACAAACAGACTCTATTGTTGACACTGGCTTTTAAGGACATCTTCCACTGGGAACTGGTCAGTGCTCTTGTGAGACCACCTGACAATGAATTCAGCTAGAAATTCTAAAGAACCTAATTTGAAGTAAGTGACGAGCAAGTGTGTCTGGAGATCAGAAGATCAGAATTTTCTTCCTTTCTCAGAATGGAGAGAAAAAGAAGTTGCCATTTCTGATATTTGTAAGCAGCCTACTTCAGAAAAGAAAGAATTTCTCCCAAGGTACAGGTTCGTTCTTCCAGGGTATTATCGAGTTCTCCTCTAGCCAACATTAGTCTGATCACACCAAACTCAATATTTACAAAACCACTTGACTTCCTAATGTAATGTTTTACATCACCATCTCCCATTTCAATACTATTTAACAAAGTTGTAGTAAAAGTGCATTATTATTATATCCACTACAATTACTAAAAGAAGGAACATGGAGTAAACCATGAAAACCGGACAGAATTCATACAGAGCTGAATGGGAAGATACCACTCTGGATGCAGCAAACTGACTCATCCTTTTTCCTATCTATCTACCACTGCATGAAAATCCAAAAGTTTCCAGCACAGTAATTTTTTTTTTATGACCAAATTCCTGATACGCATGCCTGCACAGAGAGATGGAAAACACAGAGAGGATTACAGAAATATCAGTTTGGCAGGAATTCTTTAGTCCAGCCTCCAGCTAAAGACAAAAATAACCCAGATGAGCCATAATCCAAAAATCTCCAGCAATGGACATCCAGAACCTCTTTGGATTGGTGCCATGTTCCAGAATTGCACTGCATTCCTCCTTAAAGAGTTATTCTGAATATCCAAGAAGAACCAGTCAAGTTGTAATTTGTTGTCCCTGACCTTTATTTCCTCTTCTGTCACTACCAAGTTTAGTTTTATCAACCTTACCTAAGAGGGGAGTTATCAAATCACCCCTTAGTATCCTCCTTACCACATTAAACAAATCTAGCTCCCTCAAACTCTTCACAAGAACGTACTCTAGACCTCTATCTAACATCTCTCTGCTTTTTTCCCCCCTATTCCTCTGGAAATGGAGACCCAAAGCCGGGCACTGTTCCAGCTGGGCCTCCCCAGCACTAGCAGCAAGAGCAGACACAAGGAGCATGAGTTTTCATTCCCGCAGTCCCACAGTGGTAGAGGACTGTGCTCACATTACAGACCCACTGGAGGGGATGAAAAGCTTTGAACCCTCTCCCCTGCCTCAGAGGTGTATTGATAGAGCTTATTTCCACAAATCTTGATTCGACCAAAGATATAACATTACAATTAGTTAACTATTTTAGACATCATTGATCCCCTTTTGTTCTTTTCTTTCCTTCACAGATACCATTTCATGAATTATTTTCCCTTCTAGCATATAAATCCATTCCCAGGGAATTAAGGGGAAAAAATTACTGTCTATTATGATGTTGCAATGCCCAACCACAGGATTCAGCATCAAGAAGTAAAGAAAAATTATTGGAACATCAGGGCTTAACTAAACATTTCAGTATTTAGCAAGGCATCCTCCAAACCAACAAGGAAACAGGCAGCCATGTCTAGTGTGCTCATACATGGTACCTATAAGAAAGAATTTGAACAGTGCTTTAGGACTTTGAATTTTAATAACATTATATGGGCTTTTAGCATAGGTGCTGTGATACTAAAATGAAGCACTTCATTTTTTTTTCCGGGAGTCATTTGCTATTGTTAAAGCACATACTAATACAGAGCTCATGCTTTGCCGGGATCTTCATTATGGTTCATGACATTTTTTTGACTGACCAGATCTTCATCAGTTGCTCTAGCAACCATGTTCAGTAAGAAACAGAAGTGCTGACCCAGAGGCCAGCTGGTATCTCTTCCCATTGAGCACAGCAGGAGGAAGCTTGAAATACTGAAGGTATAAATCCCATTTACACTTTGGATTAGCCTAGAATAGGCTAAACTTCAGAAGGCAATTCAAGCTTTCTCGAGAGAAGTCATTAACTTGTACTGGAATGAAAAGTTTGGTGCCTCTTAGAAAGCTGGAATGTGGTATCCTTTTGGATACAAGAGGTCAGGGTGCTCAGAAAAAGAAGTCAGTCTTTAAACCATAGAAATTAAAACCACACAAAACTTGGATTTGTCAAAATAGGAGGTTAAATTAATTGACATTTACAAGCTGTGAAGTTCCTAGTTTGAAAGAACATGCAAATGCAGAAACCGCATGTGAAATACAGCAGATAAAAATTCCATCCCCACTACTATCCTTTCCATTTATCACCAAGTTTATCACCTTTTTGATATTTAACCATCCATAATGTTTGTACAGGCTAGAGATCATTAACCAGCAGCTGCTGTGTTTCAAATCTGCAGAGCAGATGAGACTTCCCAGGAGGAGTCACTGGCCCTGCAGCACTGTCACCCTCCCACGAGACACAGAACCCTTTTTGCAGCCTGACTTCATGGTGTGGAAGAGATTTTTAATACCCCCTCCCTTTTTATAATGAAAACACACAGCCCTTGAGGGCTGGCCAGCCCTTGCCTTCTCTGACACCATGCCACAGACAGGCTGGCACCCTGTCACCACAGACCTGAGGCAGAACAAACATTGTAGTCACACTCCATGCCAAAACCTTTCCTATGTTGCCTATTCAACTACAGCAAGAGACAGGGTTGAAAGGTCACTCATGATCAGGTCTCAGATCAGGCTTTCCTGTACTGTCACAGCTCACCTTCCTCCTCCTTGGATGTGCCCCATAGCCGCAGAGCCCCAGGGCCCTACATGCAGCCTTAGCTCCACACCTTGACCTGGCACACCAGCTGTTCTTCTCTTCCTGCCCAGGCTCCTGCAGGGGAAGAACAACACCTTATGCAGCAGAAAGCCTTTCTGGTTTTGGTCTACCATTTGCCCTTGTCCAAAAGGAATACAAAAAAATCCTATAGTCTCCCTTTTCTTATTTTCAAGGCACCATCTCCCCTCCCAAGCTGAGTTTGCAACATAGCAACCCAGCTCCACCACCTACCAGCATGATCATGCCTGTCACAATTCAAGCCAAAACAGCTACTGCCTTAGGGTTTCTGTTTTTCTCTCTGACCTTCCTAAAGCTCTGAAGAAGCTTTGATACAACAGTTGCAGAGATACAAAGGCAAAAGGGGCTTTCACCCCACTGAGCTGTCCCCTACCCCTGTCCTTCAGGGTAAGGGTGCTAAAGGGCATTTTTGGTATCTCCCATCTTCAAAGAAGTCAGAGTCACTTCCCTTCCCTCCAGACAATCCCATGACCCCCTCCAGCTGCACCTAATAAGACTAAGTCACTTGGTGCAGGTCTGCTGAAGGGGCAGCTGCTGATCTATAGCTGACTGCATGGGGCTGGCTTCTCCTGCACAGCCAGCCAGCCTGCAAGGTCTCAGGAGCACCAGGTCCAGCATACCTCGTGTGGCTGGTGAAGTTAACAGCAAGCATTTTGTTTATGATGACAGGTACATATAAACAGCAGTGCATTAACTCAACCAGTCTTAAGTAGCACAGGCACATCCCTCACCAGTGTATGACCAGATTTTTGATGTCTAGTGTGGCAAATAATTAGGTAACCAATTAAACCTCTCAAAACAGAATGTTTCCAATTAGAATAATTAAGGAAAAAAAACCCCAAACATACTCAATAAATAACAGCAAGTTTCTATAGGAGTCATCACTGAAATTGGTTTGCTGTCCTGACTTTGGTGGAAGATGGAGACTGGTATTTCTCCCACCCGTTTCCAGAAGAGATGTGGTTTACACTGGCAAGAGGGTTACTTAAGCCAATTCCCAAGAGGAACAAATTACGCAGTAAGAATGATTGTTTCCATAGGCACAGCTCTCTGCACTATTTGCCATCAGAACAATACTCACCAGAAGCAAAGTTTTAAGCACAAAAGTCATTCCAGTTTCCACCCATTTCATCACTATCTAGATGATGCTGGAAGTGAATCAGATTTCATGGTGTCAGCAAGCTGCAAATTCCTACCAAATCCACCAGATTTTCTAAATCTGACCCATCCTTCTTCAGTGTTCCCAAGAAACAAAGTTAATTCATTACAGCTCTATCATCACCATTACCTACACACCCTTTGCATGCCATCACTGGTAGTCACTGGTTGGCTCTAAGCAGTCAAAGAGCAGGTGCTAGAGGCATCCCTGAGAGCCTGAGGTTTCTGAACATGGTTTGGGGTGAGCAGATGATGGAGCAACTGGTGAGATCATTGCTTTCCTGCCCTTAACAAAGCAGCAGTTGAACCATCTTAATTTACTATGAGGTCTCTTACAGTAAAACCAATCATCAATTTTGGCTTGCCTCAAAATACTGTACTGCAAATTGCAAATGAAAACTTGCAACTCTGCTGCCTATACATTAGGGCTGAGCTGATTCTTTGAGGTTATAATCTCATCAGGCTCTGCAAGTGTTGTGGTTTTGACCGGATTGACCAACCAGAACAATAGATGGCCCCCCTTCCCCCTCTAAGGAAAAGAGAGGAGAGGAAGAGATAAAAAAGACTTATGAGTTTAGAAAAAAACTAAACTACTTTAATGAAAATATGAATAAGTAATGAAATAATAAATAATAAGAAAGAAAAAAAATGAAAAAAAATTATACAGAATATACAAAATTGTATCAAGCTCCCAGGATGACGGTCACATCACCAGCAGGCACAGGGAAAGTCCCAGGCTGGACTCAGTGATGGACAGGAGTAGGATTCTGGATTTGAAGTCAGGAACACTCGAATGGGGACCAAAGGCAGACAAACAGACAGGGTTGTCCCCAGATATCGGCCATTGAAGGAAGAGAGTTGACCCTTTGATCCCTCAGATTTTTTACTTAGCATGATGCAGATGGGATGGAATACCCTGTTGGCCAGTTTTGGGTCCGCCACCTGTCCTGTCCACTCCTCCCTGCAGATGTGACCCTTCTACACATTTCCACTTCCAACCCTCCAATGGGGCAAATAACGAATTTACCTGACCTTGCTTGTTATAACCATAAGGCCTCTCTGCATACCATTCCTCACCATAATCAGGTCTTACCACTCTGATAGTGAACAGTTTCTGAACAATATGCTGTTAATTTCAGAGTTTAGTCAGTTAGAAGAGGCCCAGCTAAAAAGATAAAATTACTGAACAGAAAATTCTGTTTTACCTCAAACCAGGACAGCAAGGCAGGAATCAGAGCATTAATAGAGCATTTTAGAAATCACATACACAGAGTTTGTTTGAAGTAGTAGATAAGCAAACCTTACAGAAGTCCCTGACATTTGTCACTAACCTATTTAAACCATTGTAAACCATGACCTATGATTTATTTTCTTTAATTGAGATTACTGTGCTTTCTTTAAATGGTACTATTCTCTAAAGTGATAATCTTTCCTTCTTTTAGATTTTTTTTTTTATGATAAACTTACTATATTATTTCTCACTTTCCACACCTTTTTTCCTAGTGGTGATTTCGGGGTTCTTTAAACATAATAAAATTCAGGAATTAAGGACACCTTCTGAAGGGGGTTACAGTACATTCAATCCACTGTATACTCTGTGCTTCATCAGACCCAAGTATGTATGTCCTTGGATGTTTTCAAGACTGGACTGGACAAACCGTTGACTAACCTGGTCTGATCTCACAGCTGACTATACCTTGAGCAGGATGTTGGACTAAAGATTTCTTGAGATTTTCTACAATCTCAATTATTCTGTGATTTTATGTTTTTTTTGTCATGGTCGTTTCCGTGACATCTGAGTGTCTTTACTCGTGCATTAAGCAACATAACTAACATCTGTCACATATTGTTTGTTTTCTTCTCTCTCCCCAGGGAAGAAGTAGGGGAGGGTCTGGTATTGGTAGTGTTTTGCATTTGTTTGTTTGTTTGTTTTTTTAGCATGCATGTTGCTATGTGTTTACAACAGAAAACACAAGGTCCGAGTAATGTTTCATGGAATCACAGTTGGAGGCTTAATGAGTATAGTGGTCTTCAGGAATACCAGGAGTTCCTCAGACTCCCAGGTAAGACCTTGCCTCTTACTTTGTGGTACAGGAGCACATCTGGAAGGAAGGAAATTCCTTCTGAATTTGTCTCGGGTTTAGGAAAGCTTTGGTTGTGAGCACCAAGATCTTAAACCTGATTCAGAATTCAATAGGGAACCAGTTTGAAGAATAAGACTATATTGAACATACTCATGGTAATGAGTTGCTGGGGAGAGCACCATTGTGTTCTGAAGATGTCTCAGCACTGATGGTTCCACATATACATCCAAGATTATCCAGGATGAGAGAAGGAAAAGTTTCAAAAATTGTACATGGGACAGTATATAGCAATTTGAAATACCATTTCACTCAGATGAAGAGAGAAAGGACTGTGTACGCATTGCCTGCAAGTACCTCATGATGGCTTCTTCTGTCTACCATCCTAATCATTTACTGGCTTACACAGAGCTTCACAAAGCTGGTTTTGCTAATCTCTTATAGTATTATGACTGCCTGAAACTTCCCTTTCTAATAAAATACTGGTTTTATCTCCTTACATGCTTGCTAAATTTCATTCACAGAGGCTGAAATTTCCCATATCTATGATAAATATTTTGGCAAAATTTCACTCCTGATACATTTATGAGATAACAAAAGACATGTTTTGCCCTTGTTAAAAATATGGGCAGCTTTTCTGTGAGAAAGGCTTGCAACTTTAGAGAGACTGATAAGGAAGTTGTTAGCCTTTATTCAAGACACATTTCTTCATTTGTTTGATTCTATAAAAAACATGTGCATATTTGAGAAAATTGTAAACCTCTGTAGAATCTCAATTCATATACAGCCAGTGATTACTATGACATTTTTACCTGTGCCATGTAGTCTTGACTCTCAGAACATGCATTCAACATCACCAAAGGTCAGGAATGTAAGGCTCCTCCCAGCTTCTTTGGGCAAAGAAAAAATAGCAGATTTTTCCTGTGAACAACTAAGTTCTCTCTTCTAGAAAAATGGATGAAGAAGCTGAGTCAATGACAAAGGCTCATTTAAAGGTGCTAAAATGCCAGAAACAAGACTGCAGAATTCTTGTTTTTACAGAGACAGGGAGAGAGAGAATGGGAGACATGTAATTTGGATGAAGCTCAGAAAAACATGACATGTAATCCTTGATCCCAGATGACTCATTTTACATTTGTCTTTATAAGAAAAAGCTGTTTTAACAGGTCTTTATTGTCAAGAAATCATTGTTATATCCTATTTGCTTAACCTTATAAAATATCTGCAAAGATTTTGAATGGTGGTTTTATGGTTACTTTCAAATCTTTGGTGAAAATGTTGAACGTGACTGAATTCACATCAAACTGCAGAGAGCCCTCTCAGAAATAATTTGATCACATGAGATATCCACACGGATACCTACTTACCTACTCCTAGAGATGGCCGATTTGCCAACTGTTGATTAATTTATTGTGTGCTTGATTAATACTCAAAAGGATTTTTTTTGGTAATATAATGTATTAAATAAATCAGTATCCACACCAGGAGAAAAATAGAAGTTCCATGGGAAACCTTAATTCTGGCTTTCCCTACTATTTCATCATCATTCCCCAATAATTCTTCATTATTATTATTGCCATTTACCATGCCTTATTAAGCAACAATAGGGAAGTTATTATCTTTGGCTCATTTCCTTTCAATAGAGGGAGAAACATTAAAATCCTGTGTTTGCCATTTTCCTCTGTTGGTCTTTCAATAAGCACAGAGGAACAAAAACAATCAGGTCAGATTTTTAGCACTCTTTTACAATTATGACTATCACAAGTATATGCTCTTGCCAGTCTTGATAGAAAAGCCATGAAATGTTTGTTAAGCTTAATTTGTTGTCGACAAAAACAACGCATTTTGTCTACTGACCAATTAACTGCTATAAATCCAAGCTGAAACATTTCCTTGTTTTGCCATGCATGTGACCAGCTGATTTGAAGGACTCTGAAAAGTGTTCTGGGAGTATCATGGGCCAAGTAACCCTGCAAAAACCCTCAATTAACCTTATGAAACCACTGGATTAAGAAAAACAAGGAAAACCAAGGATTTCTCATTTTGCATTTAACCTGAGAAATTCTCTCTTGTTTTTCTATAGAGCACCTTCAACTAAAATACTACTAAGATTTTAAAGATGCAAAGAGATGAAAGAAGTGTCATTTAAAAAAAATATGTCTTGGGGTTCAGGGAGTGCCAGGCAAGTTACAGAAAAAACCAGACAGCAGAAATGAAGGAACAGCTGGAACCCAAGATGAATAAAGCCAGTAGCGAAGTATAAAAAGAGGAGCAGGCAGCCAGGAGATCAGAAGGAAATTCAAAAGCAGCCTGTTCTGGTCTCAGTTTAGAAATCTTCAGGTATTCAGGACAGGGCTGAGGGGACTATGCCTGCTGGATCTTCTGTACTCTTTAAACTTAACCAATATGGCATTGGTAGGAATGATAGCTAATGGCAGATATAGTGAGTAAAGATGTGAATTCAGTAGAGGTAAAAACAATTCAAATCCAAGGACAGAGGATGTTGCTGCACAAGCAGATGTGATTAGGAATGTTGTTGGTTAGGAATGTCTTTGCTAGCACTTAGAATGCTTTAATTATTCTCCAACAGACCAGAACAACTGTGCTTTACGTTTTAGTTAAAGTTTTCATTTTCAGCTCTGCTACATTGATACACATCATACACATTTCTCCACTGGGTTAAAAACTGGCTGGAGGGCCGGGCCCAGAGAGTGGTGGTGAA
>JAOXJM010000019.1:14961622-14984087 GCA_026413425.1 Tringa solitaria | reverse complement strand
TTTATCATGATGGTGTCCTTGACCTAGGCTAAGATGTCAATACCCCAGAAAGAGTTCACAATGACAAGAACAAGCTACACAAATACAAGGCTACACAGATAGCTAGCAATTTTTCATGTTTCCTAGGTCTATCAGGAGTGTACAAACACAATGTATACTTGATATGGAAACTGTCTAACTTATCTCTAAATAAATTACAGATTTTTTTCCTTATTTTCGTAAAGTCTAGGAGCTTCATTCTGACTCCTGATTGGAAGTAAAGAGAACACAGATATCAGCAAAATTCCCAGGAACTGATATTTTGAAGGGTTTTTAAGGAGGTGATATCAGCTGCTGTTTTTTAAGAAAAAATTTTCAGCTTGCATGAGTTTAGGAAACATCTTGAACATATAGTTCAAGACTACCTTCAAGTTAAAAAAAAACCAACAAGAAAACAACAACAAAAAAGAAACTTACTGGCACAAATTACTATTTCTAAGCATTGCAGAGAATTCCTGAGATTGGCCTTGGGACTTGGAGGGCTTTAGCAATAAAAAGTTTGGGGTAAGCCATTGCTAGGTACTGGCTACAAGCTAGGAGAAAAAATGAAAGCAGGAAAGTCTGCCATAGAAGCAGACCTTAATGCTGGGTATACCTTTGGCAACTGGAATACTTATTTGGAAGTGGGTTTCAGCTGTGGGTCTGAATTAGATTTTGCTGCCCCATTTGGAAACACTTCCATGAAAAAGTAAGTAGGCTCTATTCCCTTCTTCTTCCTTCAGACTGATCTCATCTGGCTGGTGCTGTGAAATCAGGGAACAGGCAGGGATTCGTTAAGTAGAAATTAGGCTTTGAGTACTACCAAGAGAAAAGAGGACACATAGACTGACGATTTGTTCCGTTGTTTACAGACAGTGAAGCTGCTGGAAGGGAAAGTGCAGGAGGTAGACTCTTCTCGTTTGTTTTTGTTTTGGCTGAAGCTGAATAAAAAGCCACTATGAATAAATCTGAAATTCTGGAGAGACAATGTTCTCTGTTGTACATGCGGCTCCCGCTGAGTTTATGTCTAGCCGAGTGGCCCTGACTCAGACAGAAGGACTTTAAGACCTCCCCATCTACATGAATGAGTCCTGGTACCTGCTAAGGCAAGAAAATCCAAACATCCACCCCTGGAAACTTACCAAGAGCCAGAGGGCTGCATCTAATAGCAAAACAGAAAGGATAATCCAGCTCTCCTTTCCCATCCAGAGAATCTCTGCTCTGAAAAGAACAGTGGTACAATGCTGGGAAAAGGATCGTGAGTCACCAGGGAGAAGTTTGATGAATTGTATGGCTCCTCAGGAGGCCCCTGTTAGAAATGGGCTGTATTATAAGGCAGCACAACTTTTCAGCTGACAAGAGTTGCATAAAGAAGGAAAGAGAACATCAGGAGAGTTAAGCTGTTATTCTGTTAGGAAATTCCACCATTAAAAGGATCTATATCAGAAAAGCTATTCATTTTATCTTTCATTTGTTAAGGAATATTCCTACATCTCATGAACACATCCCTGTGCTGTGTTGTGCTTAGTTCAGAAATTCTTGCAGGAAAATCATTGCTTTGATTTAACCCCTAAAATTTCAAAGGTTTTGTAATGTGATAAGGCCATTATCAGAACACTTCTGTTAGATTAATCTAGGACCTAAATCTCACCATTTTTCCTTATTTTCTTTTACACTTCAATCAAATATTGGTTAATAAAATTCTATTGTTTAAGCCTCTGTCTTATACCAGTGGCTCCAATATTAACCTACGGACCACCAGCAAAGGAAAAACAAATGATAAGACATGTAGATACATTATCTGGACATGCATTATCGTACACCAGAAGCCCTAGACACCTGGAGAAGATACAACATAGTTTTTATCAATCAAAAAGATAAAGAAATGCAAATAGTAAAGCAGAAATTTTAAAACAAAGGTTATTTCAAGGACAAGAAATGTCTGAAAACACCTAACTAGGGATTCCTAATGCTTTTTTTACTATTTTCCTTTGAGTACAAATGAAGAGACAGAACAATTAACGTTCAGGTTATGGGACGCACCAGAAGTACTACAGCACTGACATTGGGAGAGACACACAATCACTTACTGCATGATCAGGTTTCTTAAAAACTATTTCTGTCCAGTTTATGTCTACTTTGTAACAGCAAATAGAGCACAATATATAATGCAGACCTATATAAATATTGGTGACCTTCATACCCAAATCTCAAATCTAGCTCTTCTGTCTTCAAACTAAAGAGTTAAACCGCAAAATCTTGACTGAAACTTGATCATTTGGATTTCAGTCTAAATTTAATAGATTATTAAGGTTAAAGAAAAACTCAGAAGTCAGAAAGCAAGTGCCTAATGTTGAGGAAAAACAACAAAACTAACTGAAAATTGGAGGCATTGTTCCAAAATGAAATGTGAATATTTTAGAGTATGACTTGATTAGATGGTTTGACTACAGTCAGGAATGGGAAAATGCTGGCTATTCCTGGTTAAGTAAATCAGGAAAGTAGAAGCAGAAATTAGAATGAAAAAAAGCAATTCATAACAAAAAATGGCTATTCTGGAGGAGTGAAAATGCAGGAGTAACATTAAGAAGTCAAGTGTAAATACCTGACATGGAGTGATAAAGAGTAAGCAAAGTATTTAGAAAAAAAAAATTGTAGCAGTGGTGTCATACAATGGACAGGAACTATGCAGAAAAGGCAGAACAGTTTGTCTATTTTGTGCATCTCTGTGTTTGAAAAACAGCAGGGTACAGGACAGGAGATAAAGTCTTATCCAGCTCATGGGTTATTGAGGAGGATGCTCTGTTTAACACCATCTTTGGAAACAAATTTCTTAAAATTAGGAGGACTTGCACTCAAGAATCCTAAATGACCTAGCCAAGAATATCACATTAATATTAGCTTTAAATGCATCTTTCAAAACAAGGGACAGGTCGACAGCTAATGTACAATTATTCACAACGGCAGGGAAATGACTTAAATACTTATCACCTGATTAGTCCAGGTAAAGGAGGAGATGAGTTAATATGGAATGCACAAGATAAAAGATGAAAGGATGGAATATAATTATTGCTTGTTAACATCGTGTTACAGAAAATAGATCTTGTCAAACGAAACTGCTTTCGCCAATCAGACTGCAGATTTGATTGAAGTATAACACAGAGGCAATATGCTTGGAGTTACAATAGGTTGTTTGACTTGGTACTGCACAACATTCTAGTTAAAAATAACACTATGCAATATCCTTAACATGCCAAATAAGCAGTTTAAGAAAGCTGACTGATAGACATCAAAGTAGATGTCACTGAGAAATAAGCATGGAATGGGGATGTTTTTAATTGACTGCAAGTACTGTGGTTCTCCAATGATAATCAGACTTTTTATTAAGAATCTGGATGTAAATACAAATGGTTCTGCCAATAAAAGCACATTCCCATGAAGATGGGTGCAGTGGTAATAATGTTGAGCTATAACCCAGTAGCATTTTGCTGTGCTTGCCAAAGTGCAAACCAGTGTGTCACTCTGAGACCACAAACGTAAGGAGTCTCGGAAATGAGATTAAAAGGGTATCGGTCAGAAGGCTTTGTTCTGTGGCTCCATGAGTCTGCTCTGACACCAGGATGTCACCCTGCCAACTATTCCTCACAGTAACTAGGAGATGTGTGAAGACATAACTCCTTGTTGCTGCAACTTGACTTTTTACAACAGGAGGAGCTATCCTAAGTAAGGTTGCTTTTCAGACTGTCACATGTGGGGAAAATACCCAAAGGTCCACTATCCCTCCTCAGAGTAGTCAAAGGATTTTGTATATCACTTCCATTAAATTTCCAGACTGTTTTGAAAATCCAGAGGTTCAACTCAAAAAAAAAATATTATCTCAAAGAGTGACAAGTTACTGCATATTAGCTGTCTGTCTCCTTTGAGCTGTAGTCTGAAGGAGTTAAGATTTGCATCTGTAACTATCCTATAATCAGGACTATCTTCAGGTCTGTAATGAAGCAGTGTCAGACTTTAAGGGCATGGTATTTTTACTCCAAGACAACTAGCATTTTTAATAGGTGTCCTCCTGAGATGTGGGATTGTACCTTTTATTTCTAGAACGAGAAAGGCATTACAAGAGAAAGAAAACAAGGCACATGTCGTATTCCTTAGATGTCACAATAAAATTAAAGGCAAACATACTTTTCCGGACTTTGCTATTAAGCAACTTTTCTCATCAGCTGCCTCATGCTGACAAGCCAGACTACCTGCACTCCCATAGGCCTTGTCTCCTCACTGCAAAGAAGGGGTTTGGAATTTATTTACAAACCCAAGATTTTGGCATGTGTCTTGACTATTTTTAAAACCAACCTTTCTAACTGCCAAGTCTTTTGAAAATGCAATGGCTCAAATGAGCTAGTGAGAATGATAGCTTTGTTTTATCAAGCATATTTTACAAAAAGTAATAATCACTCGCTGTTGTCCTACAGTTTTGTAAGAAACAGGCCTGTGCATGGATCTCTTATTACCTCATTTGTTATTTACAAACTGAAATGTAATTTCAATAGGTGAACTCTTATATTTCTTTATTTCCTTCAGGTTAATCTCCCTGTCTCAGTCTGAATCTCGATTAATTGTATTTTACAATACAAAGTATTTATCCATTTGTTCTACCTTCTGTTCTGCGTCATTCAGACTAATGGGTATTATGGCAGGACTGGACAGCTGCATCTGAAAATATTGCCTCAGGAGTCTGCCTGTTTCTTTTAAATGAAATAAAAGCAGCAAGGGATAAAACTGAAAATGGAGGCAAAGTAAATCACTGCCTTCATGATAGGAAATGTCTGCCAGAACTCTTATTCAGCAGCTAATTGGTTTCCTTTATATACAATGCCCTAAAACTCAAACAATCTTTAAAAATCCATTTCTGCTAATCCTCATAACATTAAATAATAGGTCTATTAAAATAAAAAATAAATCTCTTTTAAAAAAACAAATACCATAGTATATTTCAGCCAACAAATCTTCACATCAATGATAACAAAGAAATTTCAAGAATTACATATTTGATATAATCTGCCTCCTCTATGAGAAGAAACTTGAATATAAAAATTGGCTTAACTACCTTTCAAGAGTGAGAAGCAGTACCAGCCTCCCAGGGATAAAGAACACCCTTTTATGACTTGCGTGGATTTGCACCATGGAGTGCTAAACTACACTGTTACTGGCAAGAAAACAACATCCAGGCTGAAGAAAGTATTCTTTCCCTTCTACTGTTGTTCTCGTTCTCTTTCTTTCACAATTACTTTGTATTAATCGCATATCACTAGTGCTTGCAATGATCACTAGGTTACAGAAGAGAAGAAGGAAGGCACTGACAAAGACAAACACATTAGGTCCATGCATGTGAGATAAAGAAGATCAAATGAGGGTAAAAAAGGACTGATTTTGATTGCTTTTAAATAAAATTTGCTATGTGCTCAAATTTCAAGTGATTACTGTAGTCTAGGTGAGACTAGACACACTATGGAGAAGAAAAGAGAATCAGTATTTGATATTAAAGTTCTTTTTCTGAAAA
The DNA here is from genome assembly GCA_026413425.1 of Tringa solitaria. Classification (NCBI taxonomy): domain Eukaryota; kingdom Metazoa; phylum Chordata; class Aves; order Charadriiformes; family Scolopacidae; genus Tringa; species Tringa solitaria. The sequence goes on along the minus strand of JAOXJM010000019.1, from coordinate 14,978,512 downwards.
AAAATCCTAGTTACTAAACACACAGTGTTACAGTAATAATAGACTATAATGAATGATTCATTAAACTTGTATGAGATATTTAGACACAGAAACTTGCTAATGAAGACAGAACTCAGAGACTGAAACTGATAAATTGGACTTTGAAAGAAAATGCAGCCTAACTGTTAGAGTAATTAAAGTTTCTAATAGCTTCCAAGGGAGGTTATAGATTCTACTTCACTGGAAGTTTCCCAGCAAAATTAAGTAACTTCAGTTTCATAGTGACAAGTTATTGTTCACTATTAAACCAAAAGGGAGGGAAAAAGACATCTATATATCAGTCTTTCAGACCATACACTTGCAGGCAGGGGAAAAAAATATTTAGTAGATTGGCATGGAAAGGAAAAATCAGAAACATTTTAGAATAATTAAATCTTCCCCAAGAACCTTCTCAAAAATATTTCAAAGTTTATATCTGCAGAAAAATAAAAAAAGAAGCTCATCAAAAGACTGATCAACAGCTGCAAAAACTACATTTTTAACATAAGGATGTAAAAATAATTCTTAAAACTGATTATTGTTCAACATACATTGCAACATACTTGCAAGTCATACAAATATTCAGGTGACTCTATCAGCATATATCAAGTCCATATGTGTACATCTTGGATCTATACGCCACAAAAAGGGTGCCCCAGGGCTCCCAATACTGGGCCCCACGCTGTCCGACATCTTCATAAATGATCTGGATAACAGGATTGAAAGCACTCCCACCAAGTTTGCTTATAACACCAAACTGGGTGGTGAGAGGAACATGTTAGAAGGAAGAGCCATTTTACAGAGAGGTCTGGGCAGGTTGGAGGAGCGGGCTAGCAGGAACAGCACGAAGCTTAACAAAGACTAGTACAAAGCCCTCCACCTGGGATGACACAACCTAAGACCCCAGCAGAGACTGGGATCAGTGTGGCTATGGACCAGCCTTGCTCAAAGGCACCTGGTGGTCCTAGTGGACAAGCTGAACATGAGTTAGTGTGCTGCTGCAGCAACAAGTGCATATAGGATCTTGGACTGCATCCGCAGGGGCGTTACTAGCAAGAGACAGAGATGTGATCTTCCCCCTTTACTGAACACTTGTCAGACCTCACCAGGAGTATTGTGCCTAGTTCCGGTCCCTGCATTACATGAAAGATGCAGACAGACTGAAGAAGGTCCAAAGAAGGTCTATGAAGACAGCGAAAGTGCTAGAGAACCTGTCCTATAATGAAAGACTGAAGAAGTTAGAACATTTCTCCCTGGAGAAGAGAAGACTCAGGGGGAATCTCATCATCAGTATTCCAGTATTTAAAGTGTGGCTAGAAAGATGATGAAGGCTTTCTCTTCACAAGTGGTCACATGGAGAAAACAAAGAACAACAGGTACAAGTTGCACCAGGAGCTGTTTCTTCTTGACATAAGAAATAAATTTTCACAAGAAGATGATTCACTGGAAAAACCTCCCTGGGGACATGGTAGAGTCTCCAATGCAGTACTTATCAAAATGTGATTGGAAAAGATGCTAGATAATCTCATCTAGGCTCTCTTCACCATAAAGGTTTGGTTCACATGATGTCTGAGGTTCATTCCAACCTGGGTTATTCTAGATTCTACCTGTCGAGAGATACTGTACAAGAATAAAGACATAATTTTGTCTTTATTCCTGCCATGAGACTACTGCTAGAGTATGACACTCAGCCTTCTGCCCACATTTCAGGAACCATGACAAAGACCAAAAAACTTGTGGAAGAGATCTATAAAAGTGTTCAGAACTTGAAAAGTTTCCCTATAATGGGAGAAAAAATAAATTAGAAAATCTTTTCCATTTGACAAAAAAAAAGAGTCCTCATTACAACATGCAAACAGCTTCATTAGTACTAGGCTACAGTAGTACCAACCAAACAGCAAAAGGCAGAGAAAAAATAATGCAGCTGTAGCTGCAAACAAAAATATTGTACCCTGCAAACCTTTTTGCTGCTGCAGTAATCAGTTACTGGCACAGTTTTTCTACCTTTTTGACAGGGTCCTAATCAGGACTGAATACACTTGCATTGGACATGCTTTGGTGAACATATATTATTAGGAGCAATACAGTGGATGGGTGGAACATCTTGGCATCTGCTATTTAGAACAGGTTATGCCTTCTGGCATAACAGTATGACAGGTCTATCACATCTCTTAAGACAGGACCAGTTCTTGCATTCCCTACAATTGACAATACATCTATTATGTCCACTCGATCTGTCAAAAACCAACTCTTTACTTAAGGAAGAAGCTAACAGGTATAACCAGGAAAATCCCATAAAATGTAATCGACACACTCAACCCTTAACCTTTCTGAGAACCTCTACAGTGAGAAAACTCCAGCTAGAAAGGCAAATTATTGGAGACCTACAGCATGGTTATTAGATTATTGTGCACAGAACAGCTCTGACTGAATGAATGATCTGGGGAACTTTTTTGCCATCTTAAGTGAAAATATATTTGCAGTTGCATATCAGTTCCCTGTCTTGTTCATTAAATAAAAGTCTGTACAGTAACTAAGGTCTGTTCACTAATTAAAAACTATGCTATCACTCCTAGTTTTGTACTGGAGAATTATGTGGATGCATATGGTAAATAGCAAGCTAAATCATGGAGAAGTCTCTGATTTTATAAACTAGTCATCCTGAGTTATAAAGGAACAACCCGCCATTAAGGAGCAACAACATGAAAAGATACATCTTTATTAAGAGTCTTGACACTTGACATTGCTTCTCCCCCATACTCCTCGATCCTTTAGTACTAAATTCACTTACTTTTTATATCTCCCATCTTTGCAGGTAAAACCCAGCTGATATAGAAGTACCTCAAATTCCAAGTTATGGAGAAATAAAATCATTCACTTTCTGGAAAATGGACATAGATATATATTAAATTATAGTCTTCCAGATGCAATGCTGCCAGGAATCTCTAACCTATCTGCACTGCAGGTACTTTTCCTATTAAAAGCATAGCAAGCACAGGATTCAGCACAGGATTAGTACATACCTTAGTTGATGTAGTAACGGGCCCATCTGGTCATGCTATGTATCTCTTCTTTAAACAGTGGCTGTTCCCTGCTGAATTAAATTGTTGTGTCAACAGGGTGTCTAGTTGTCTAGAAACCTTTTATTAAAGGGCTGAAGATAGTGTGAAAATATATTGCAACATCTAAATTACTGTACTATTTCCTCTTCTTTTATTATGGTCTTACATCAGTGTTTTCTTTAATAGATTGGCTTCTTGAATGAAATATACTAAAATGTTCCCAAAACATTTCTATTTCTTATTCTGTTTAGATAGAGAATCATTTAGTTCTCTTAGTTTATAAGTTGGTCTCTAATAATTTATCTGAAAAAATATCAGTGCTGTCACTTGAAAAGGTGCAAGATATTATGTAAAATAAATCTCATTAATAAGCTTTATCCTTTACACCATAGGATAGAAATTATGGAGAGTCTTTCCTGCCCACCATACCATCAGTGTTTCCATGTGATAAGGATGTGGTGCCTGGTGATTCCCAGCTGTAGAGATGTACCCTTTTAGATAATTAACAAATGCCACAGCCAGAAAAGTCTGAGTCAAGGTCTAAGCACCCTTCAAAAGAAACCTAGTTTAAATTAACCACTTAGGAGGTCAGTGTGGCCTTTCTGTTTACATGAGGTGGCAGATTTCTCTTCTGCCACAGGATTATCTTACCATTCTGTACCTTTCTCATCAGGTTCCTTGCCTTTTGGTACTCAGGCTACAGTAATAGCATTCTCACACCCTATTCTGTCTTGAGCTTGAAAATGTATTGCCTTATGATTTTGTGAAAGGACTCAGTATCTTGAAATATATATTTAGCCAGTTGAAATATCCTCACTTTCTGGAGTAGTCATAGACAGAAACTCACACATTGCTCTGATATGTTACAGAACTTTGCAATGAAGTGCTTAGCTCTTTCCTTCCAGAAACAGTTCTATTAGACAGAATATAGGCAAAGTATAAATCCATTTTTAAATATCAAGCACTATCTAAACACCTGGAAGGACAGAATTATACCAAGGTCCTGGAACTCACAAATATAACTCTTCTTTCTGTTGTTTTGTTTGGTTGGTTTTTAGGTTTTTTTTTTAGCAATATAACTCAAAAATATTGATTGTGTTTACAAATTGACCATATGCTGCTCATTAGAGTTCTTCACCATTTCTCTCACAAAGTCTTGTTTGTTAAAGGCAGATGTTGGGGGATGTATTGGGAAACACAGGCAGAATATTATAATCTCTTGGACTCCTATTGCCACACCCTACCACAGAACAAAAGTGGATTTTGAGTTTAGGAAACGCTACATAGGTCTTTGAGGCATAGAGAAAATATTCAGACACATTTGGGAACCTGATGACTTCAAGGCTGTATTTATCACAATAATACAATCTGCTGAAAGCACGAAGTTCTGATAGCTGCTGAAGAGGTCACTTCTGAGCTCAGTCGGTGAGTTAACACAGAAGAAGGGAGCAGGAGAGATTTGTCAGGATTTCTACAAGGCTCTTTTGAGGTGTTATTTTCCTGGAAGTGTAAATACTATTAGCATATGAAACAAGCCATCAGTGAAATCCCAATCCCAGTACCAACTGCATAGGTTTTGCCACTAAATTCGATGTCTTGGGACAGGTTTTGCATTCTAGAATAGATGAGAAAATGTGTGAGGACACAAGGAAAGCCATAGAGAAAGAAGAAAATGTTTGATCATTTTTCAAACACCTTCATTTTCAAGCTTATCTAGCACTCCATGCTTGCTCTTTAGCCTCGATTCAATAAAGCAGATTTGCTTCAATATAAAAGTAATTTATGGGCTTTCTTAAACACCCACAGATTCCCAAGGACTTCATTTTCTTCAGCAGTTATGCCCTACCTGAGCTAATTTGCTGAGTCCCCCCGTGTCCCTTTACCTGTGTCATGTCTTCCATGAGAGCTGCCCTATCCAGCTGTGCAGTACCATCCACTCCATTTGCTGTTGAGAGCCCACAGGACAGCTGGCCAGAAATACTTTGCTCACTTAGTGCCACAAAACTCTCCTGGATGTGGCTGTAATGTCACAGACCTTCGGCACTGGTGGAATAAGGCAGTTTCACTGTGTATCATTTTATGTTATTTAGAACAGCTCTCTAACCTCACGACTGCTCTTCAGAATTTTTTTCTTTCCTTTGGGAAGAATAACGCAATCCAGTATGTTTCCTGAAGTGTGGGATTCCTGTGAATATCTGTCATATTTCAACTAAACTTTTTTTTTTGTAGCTTGATCACAGTGATTACAAATTTACTCCATATACAACCACATTTAAGAAGGCAGCCATCTCTCATCCTTCAATTGTATTAAAGCATGCTGTAGGAATTGTAGTCGGGCAAATTTTTTTCATAATTAATATTTATTAAGATGTCCAGACAAATTTGCCTGTCCACAACAGTGCTAAGTTTTCATGGGTTGGCTTAAGTCTTCTGCAAAGTTATAAATTAAAGTTACAAATGGCATAAAGCACACTCAAAAAAAGGCGTAGTTAAATGCGATGTAGGAAGAATGCCAGCTCAGATAAAACAGGCAGGAGGACACTTGTTTGTATTAAGAACACCCACAACAGCTAATGTTACTATCTTCACCTTCATAGGTGCATAGACATAACAGCAAAAGCTGTAGAAAGAGAAAGTTTAAAAGCTTAAAAGCGAGGTACTAGCAGGTTTGAAGTGCTTAGAAATTCTCTCTGCTGGCTTTATGTAGTGCCAATGACATCTCTGACCATGAAAGCATAACTGGACCATTGAACAGTGAATGTTCCTAAAAATTGCAAACTAGTTTATGCTTGTGTAGTGGTAAAATCAAAAACAGAAGTTATGTTGACAACCAGCACTGTATTCTATTTGCAAAAAACTGCTTCTAGAAATTTGCTTAATAAATCCAGAACTTGGAGGTTTTCTGGTGCACTAAAAAATAGTCGGTCAATTATGCATTAACCACAGATAATTCACTATTGCTTTTTCAGCTTTTCTTATTTTTATTCCACTATTTTTTCCAGCTTATTCAGCTTATTATTTCTTTCCATTTTACCTGGATTTACAAAAAAAGAACATATGGAATATCTCTGTTTGAAAAGGAAATGCTCAAAACCAAATTATGTGTCATATGGATTATGGATCTTTCTATATCTGACAGGTGTTTGACCTGAACTGACTTTGTTTTGCACCCCTGCACAGTTCCCCTCTCTGGGCCTCTGGTACCTCTCTCTGTGTCATGTTTCTGCTGTATTTTAGACATACAAGAGTGTACAAAGACAAAAGAATAATTTTCCACAGAAACGACAGTCGTTACAATTTTACAAAGCTAAGAGTTAATTATGTATAGAAGATTGATCAGGTTTCAGATGAGCTAGGTATTTAAAATTCCATAGTGCCTGAGTATGCTTGTACATTGGCTAAAATATAAACAAGTTAATTTGAAGTACTAGAAAGAGGCCAAAAAATTATTATTACTTCTGCTACTGCTACTAAGTGCTATGGAGCATGCACATCCTAATGAGCATTTTATGACATTCTTTTTATTCACCATTTGGGGGAAATGTCATCAGTCTAAATGTGCTACTTACCACATTTGGTAAAGAACTTTAAAGGTGTACAGTTGCTGAACGACGTGTTCAGAATACACTGCAGCAAAAACTCATCACACTTACCCTTACCTTTTCATTTTGCAGTACTAAGAAAATTCAGTCCTGGCTTTCATATCATTAAAATTAGAATTCTGATTATAAATTCCATTTTTCCAATATTTCCACATTTTAAATATGTTTTAAGTTACTTAATATGTTTTTAAAGATATTTTAGTAATTTAAATTTTTGTTCTTGTCATTATTATTAAGCAGTGGAATTCACTGGACATGTTACATTCCAAAGACATAATTGATATCACTCTTATGGAATCTTGCTTTCTGAAATTCAATTCTCACCTTAGTCTACCAGAAGTGGAATTTGTAAACCTCGCGGGCATGCTACAAATTCTCTCTTAGAAGACACAAAGGGCAGAGATCTTTGAATCAAGCATCCAAGTCAGATGTTTTGAATGCTAAGTGCGTATAGCATTCATTATTGTTAATTTAGAGTTATTATCTTTGAGCAGATGGTTCTCGTGGAGAAGCTATTTGGTGTTTTTGAACTTTTTGATATCTGTGTTTTAATCTACCTGGGTCAAGTGGTAAATGAAGAGGAACTGGCCAGGCCAAGAGATCAGGATTATTCTAAATGGGGAAAATAGATTGTTAGTGACCCAAATTTTTCATCATCTGTGCTCTCTTTCATGGCCTGTATAAAGTCATGTGGCTCTCTCTATTTTCTTCTGCACATCCCAGAACTACAGCTGGCATCAAATCATCTTGTTTTTGTTGGAGAAGAACAGGTCTGAACACTGAGCAATCAGAAATAGAGTGGAGCAATCCTGGGAAGCCTCTGCTAAACATGTCCCTGCAAGGTTCTTCCTTTCAGCTCCATGTTGTACTGCTTTCTTTCCCCCCCCCCTCCTTTTTTTTTTTTTTAATTGCCCCTATCACATCTGTCTGACTGAAGACACTAAGCTCCCTGAAGCAGGAACCTCTTCTACTTATAAAGCACAAGGCACTCTATAAATTCAAGCATGTAGTATGAAAAGTAACTGCATTGCTCACTAGTTAATGTTTTCTGGTTTAGTTCAAAGCAGGGAAATACAAGACAGGAGACTCTCAAGAGTTGAGCTGAAATAAATGTCTTCAGCCCTTATTCCTGCTTTGCTCCATGTCAGCTTAAGGAAAATAACCACAATTCTTTTGGCAAGCAGGTAGAAGAAAAGAAAGACTACATGTTTTTCATAGTTGTCTGTATCATGGTATCTGGAGGTTTTGGGTACATAGCAAAAAGTGAAGCTTAGGGACAGATGAGATGTTACAATGCAGTTGCTAGAAAGTACTCCTGAGTTGGCCAGCCTGCTGCCTCAAGGATGCTTGTTAACCATGAAATAATTCTGCTACCGTCTTACATCCTCTAGGAAATCATCCTCTATTCCCCATCAAATTGCACTTCACCAGGGCTGTGGACTGAGGGTGAAAGGAAACTGGCTTACAATGCAGGTAGCAGATATGCTAGGTCAAATGCACTATGTGGGAAACCGCATCAGTTAAAATGAAAGGAAGTTCATCTTGTTCTGCTTTTTTGTAATGAACGTATTTTAAATGCTGTGCAACACCTAGACTGTAAGACTGAAGGTATAAATGTTACAGGAATGAATAAAATAACTGAAGCATGAGCTAGAATTTTATGGAAAAATAATCAAAGAAAATAGTTCCCATATTAATCATTATGTTCAAGTAAAACAGTATATTTTGTTGTAAAACTAATCCTTGCTGCTGTCTCCATCCGTCTGAAAGGTAAAGTGGGCAGAATCGTGCATGGAATTTACCTTAGTGGGGGACAATTATGAGAAATTAATCACAATACTACAAAAATACTTCACTACAAGACTCCACAACAATCTTTAGTTATTAATAGGTAGACTATACTTAGCAACCCCAACACCTTCATGCCACCCAGACGCGTCTACATCAGAAACCAAACTAACCACAGCTCTTCCCTTAGAATGCAGCTCAGTCTGTCTGTGTCCTAATATCCCTTCTCCTGTTCATTCTTCCAAGCTGTACTTGCCATGGACTTTTTGTTCTTTACATTCTCTTCCGTCTGATGGCATCACAGTTACACCTTCATAGTCCTGTTCCTGTTTTTTTTTCATTACAATTTATGTGCTCTGATAGCTGCATATAGAATTCTGTGTCTTTTCAGTTGCATCTAGGAGGCACTTAACAGTCGTACAAGGGCTCAGCATGCTGTATTCTGTGAAAAGAAAAAAAAATATTCCTGGTGCTTGAACAGTCTAAGCAGTAGTTAGAAACACTGCCCCAAAGGATAGCAGTGGCAGGGAGAAGTTGCATCAGCAGGAGTTTACCTGTTAATGCCAGAGGCAGACTTGGCCCTTAATGTGTGTATTCTATAAGTAGTTCAGTCTGACAAGGCTACAGGTGGAAAAAGTTTAGCCCAGAGTGGCAGGGAAGGATTATTAGGTGTGAGACACTTCTAACAGTAACCAAAACGAGGACACCAGAAAGACAGCAGTGTGGAGTCAAAGTTGTATATTACACTACACAACATATGTCTACCAGCAACGAAAATAAGAAGTAGATAGGAAAACTGAATCTTCCTATCAAGAACTCAGGAAAGCTATAGCAAAATCATACAGGAGTTTTAAATTCACAAAGGCTGTCTTATTTAGCAAAGAATGGTTCTACTAAAAGTTGAGGAAGTAAGTCTTGGAAACAAAAGCCCATATGGGTAGCCACTTGGATTTGTCCATTTTTTAGAAAGACTATTTTTTTTCACCAGCAGAAATAAGTTAGCATAAAGGATTCCTTTATCACAGTCTAAAGATTCGGGACTACTCCTAATCTTTAGGGGCAGGAAAGGATTCATTCCAGCCCTGGGGAGTCAAGCACATAGTACCAGGCAGAGGCAGAGGGAAGCCCAAAGGCTAGGATTCAGTGCCACCAATGTCGTACCTTCTAAAGATTTAAAGGGACTAGGAATGGCCCGTGGTCTTAATCTGAATCCTAGGGGAGTGTTTTTGGAACAAAAGTGTTCTCTCTCTGTCTCCTGTGGCAGATGATGCCAATAGCTTTACCATGAGCCATGGGCAGCAAGCCAAAGGCTTGGAGTGCACCCTGTAAGAAAAGACTTGCAAGAGCTGGTGCACTTCTTAGAAGCTGAGTGCTAAATATCAGCTGGCACATCCAAAATACTGAAAGTTATTAGGAATATGATAAACACTGCACTCCAATCCTTTTTTTAACTTTCTCCCTACACAGCTGAGAAAGAAAGGCCTGTAGTTAAGACAGATCTGATCTCTGGTTCACTGAAAGGGGACAGGATGAGGGTTGGATGTGGCTACTTATTAAACATAAGATAATAACATTTTGCTGCAGATCTGATTAGGGCTCTAAGGACACTGGCAATCTGAATGGCTTAATGTGATTTCCCAGTATGAAAATGTAAGGTACTCCTAGGATTTAGGGCAAGCATTTCTGGTTCCTTGATTTGCTTTTCGGTTTTCTTTTTCATTCTGCCCTGTAAAATAGTTGGATAAGAGAAAACCACAAACACTAACACTCATTTAAATTCCATGTCTTTTGTAACATGGAACTTAAGAAATAAGTACAGAAAACTTTCTTAAGGGTAAAAGTTTATCCTCTTAAATACTCTCCATGGAGAAACGGTGTTGAGTCATCTTCATTATGGCACAACAGAGCATTACTTCAGACCTAAAATGATTAGTGTTATGAATCAGTTCATCAATTGTTTTAGATCTAAAGTCATGTTCCAGCATTGTCATGTAATGCAGTAGGCTTAACTAGCTGGGGAACAGGGCAGAACAGTTAGACAAGGAGAGAAATGTAACTCTTATGGATATTGCTTCTGAAAAAGAACAAATATCAGAGCTGTGTGATTCTCAGCTTCATGTCACACCTAAGCACCACAGCTCAGTTCAACACCTCTCTCTCTCTCTCAACAGGTTCTCCTGCTGACAAGCAGGACCTAGGGTCAAAAAGGAAAACACAGGTCCTACCAAAATCAATGTGCATATTTCCACTAGCTCTCTCAAATAAACCCTGTGGCAAGTATCGAAAATTAGTCTTGGGAAATGACAGATTCTAAGCAAACACAGTACACAGTGCCTTACCACTGACAAATAGTTGCATCCAGCAAATTTCAGCAGGTATAGTAATTGAGGGTTACAATCACATGATTAACAACGGCTAATTTTGAAGTACAGATTAGGCTCATTTCAGGTATTAAGCCCTGATCAAAGCTTAATTTGTAAGAGTGCTCCAAGGCAAGAAAAGAGCTCTTGATCTCATCATCCTTGAAAATGTGGCCTTTTCATTTTAAAAACACAAAGGAGATTCTTACTATAGTTCTGCTGTACTTGAGGAAAAGCACTATCAAATTACTCATGAAGTTTAATATAGATATTTCTAACACTTTAGAATATCTTGGAAAAAAACCACAAATTTGCCAAGAGCCTTGCTTGAAAAGGGGAGCAAAGAAATGGGCCTTTGCTAAAGAGCTTGCTACCCCAAATCTGAGGCAACAACTACCACAAATAATAAAAGCAAGTGAGAAAGAAGAATGCACGAAAGGATATGACATAAACAAAAGTATTAGAAGGTTGTAAGTTCCCAAATACTACACATATAACTCTTGATAGAAAAAAAGTCAAGTAAACTTCTAATTAAGTATTTCAGTTTCTATCTTTTAAATCATTTCTTCAAAGTGAACTACATGGATTTCTGAATTGTCCTCATTTATGATGTCCATTGCAAATGGCTAAATTAAGTCAATTTCATACATAACAGTTTACACTTGCCAAACTTCTCAAGGTAGTATTCAGCAAAAGCAGGAGCAACTCGGTGCTCATTCGTAACTATACTCCCACTCTTGCTAAACCGGTAAGATTATCTCTGTAACTTAACTTCAGTCACCTGATTTTAAGCTTTGATAGTAAGGCAGATCCCATCCTTTTTGTCCTATTGTGAATTCACTTTAAAATAGGATATTTCAAGCTGTTTCCTCATGAGTAAATTCCACTCCTTCCTTGCAAATCTCCACATTACTGGGGTGTGTCTCCAGGTGAGGCTGAAGATTAAGGCAGGAATTTGACAGAGCCCCAAGGCAACAGGATTGATGTAAGAGGAGTGTGCAGCTTAGCTGAGATCAGAGCACCACTCTCTGGACAAACACTTGCAGCATTTTCTTACCACCACATGGTAGCTATTCCTGTGCAATTGTTCTTTAATACACTGCATGGATTCCAGAATTGCTGAAGAGAAGATGTCATATCTGCAGTACTGGCTACTTTTCTGCCAAATCTGCTTCCTTTGTGCAGCAACATCATCAAGACAGAGATCAGCAGGACTGGTAGAAACCACTGTCTTGAATTAGCAGAGCTTTTTCTGGATGTTTAGTGCTATGACAACAATTGTATCATCTGAAAGGCTTGGCAGTTACAGTAGAAATTTAAAAGGGAAAAGAATGTGTTTCCTCTCACCCTTGGAGAACTAAAAAATTGTCCTTAGTAGAATCAAAATATTTTTATTTCTCAGCCTAATCCTTGGATGCATTAAAAACAGATCGGTCTGTAGCCATAGGGATGTTTTCCTACATAAATACATTTAGTGCTGAGATATCTGAAAAAAACTAAGGTTGACTTCTCAAACAGTACTGCTAGTGACAGTTCTGACCTACTCTGAGAAAAATTAGAAGATCAATAATGAGGGAATGGCACGAAGTAGAGTGGAAATCATTTCAAAAGTTGGATTTTCTGTGGAATGACATTTCTGCTGCTACTGAACTACTTGTGCATGAAGGACAGCGGTACATCAAGCATTCCCATGAGTACCACAGCAATGTTTTGGAATAGAAACTCTTTTCAAGGATCAAAAATGTGGAGGTGGGATGATACATTATAGGTAGCAATGTGTTACAGCCTCATGAAGAACAAACAACATGAAACACATAAAAGAAGACATAAAAATAGGAAAGTCAACCAGTGTACCATGGCTGAGTTCATAAGTGATATGGGATGGTTTGGGACCAAAAGAAGATAACAGGCCAGTTCTTTAGTCACTGAAAAGTCATATAAACTCATTACAGTCAAGACAAGTATAACAGTTTTCCTCCTTTAAGCTCTTACTCAGGGTGTAAGACAGACTCTTTGAGACAAAGGCTTGAAAACAAAACAAACAGCTTAAAGTTGATGTGTAGCTCAATGGATGGACAGCCAACAGGCCTGGTGGAAGTGGGGAGGTGACACCTGCAAGCAACACAGAAACCCTGTCTCTCAAGCGAGAGCCATATGGCTTCTCTCTAGCACATTCCTTTGTCACACAAGCAGTAGAACACCAATGCTATAAGTGCTGTGCATCGATGGCACCCAAGTAACACGAGGGATATTTTCCATTGAGCATGGCAGACAGCAATACTGAACATATGTAATTTCATTTTCTCTTCTCTTGAGAACAAGAAGGATGAAAAAATGTCTTATAACCCAAGCAACATTAGCACATGTCCATTAGGACATCTAACATATTCCAGCTGTTATTACTACCATCTCAAAACACTGCCCTGCCCTCATCACATAGGGTTTTACTCAAGTACTTGAAAATTTATAGGCTGGTTTCATGAGCAGACTTTTGAAGTCTGACTCAGAAAAAAACAAACTTAAGTTGACTACTGCCAAAGTGTGAATGAGCACATAAGCAAACAATGAAGGAAAAGCCGTTTACCTCTGAAGATTATAAAAGAGGATACGAACAAGGGACTTAAAATAACAAAATGGTATTGAAATGGGGGGGGTTGTTGGTGTTGGTTTGGTTTTTTTTTAGTTTCAGTAAAATTAAAGCTTATTCAAATCTATTTTGGCAGTTTTTACTTTTGTACAACACAAAAGTAATGAAAAAAATATTTATTCATATGTGTACCAACTGGTATGTTTGTTTTCTTTTAAACATAACAGAAATTTGATTCAATCCTTCTGCCTCTGTAAGGGTCTAGAAATGTTAGTTCTGTGATTTTGTGTGTGTGTATTTTCAGAAATCTACATGTTCCATTGTTTTCTTAGAGTTGTTTTAATGTTCTAAAGCTGTATGTGAGAGGCAAGCAAATGTCTTGGGATTACCCTTAGCTCCTTCTCCTGCTGCTGAATTTACCTATATGAGTAAAGATCTAAAATCACATTATTCTCTTTCTCTGACTTGAATCTGAGGTATTCTCAAAGCTCAGATCAGAAGTGTTGAATAAACCACCTCTACTTCTCTGTATATCCAGCCACATTTCAGACTCCTGCACTTCTTTATGAGCAATGACAGAGCAACTAAAAAATCTTCTTGAAAAAAAAGATAACTCCATTTGCAACTCAACTTGAGGTCTGGGAAGAAAGAAGCAAAAAGATTGTAAAGAAAACTCACAAATAGGAACAGACTGCAGCTGAAGCAGAACTATCTAATTTCATGCAGCAGTGCCAGCTAGGTTGGATGAGCTTTCTTGTAATGGTAAAAGGAACAAAACAGTACTGATTGATGAGGAAAAGAGAAGTTCTTTCATGAGTGTGCGTGTGGAAGCCCAGGCTGCTGTGTTGTCACCTTGACTGCCCTGCAGACTCAACATGTCATTGGACTGCTGCTGCGGGATAGAAAGCTACCACTGCTTCCCTCTTAGGAAATCCCAAATGTCTGTGAAGACCTACAGTCTCCAATTCTGTATATCAAATCCCATGTGTGATGTCTCACTGATGCTGGAGTTTAGATGTCACTTCCTCCCCTGTCTTCTGCAAGCTCCAAAAATGGAGGTCCTTGTGCTGGTGACTCCTATGGTATTTGCAATCACTGTTGATGTTTAAATGGCATGATTTTGGCCTGTGCCAGTTTGCTCCTTCGCGTTCAGGTACCATGTAGTCTTCCAGGGAGAGAAGGGGCAGAATTCATGGTCCAATATGCAGTTTGGCTACAGTCCACGTGCAGCACAGGTGAAAAATACTGATGCAAACCATTATAGGCCAGTGTTACAAATATCCCTACAGAGCATACAGTCTCTTGAAGCACCCATTGCTCAATCTGAATTTTGATCATAAGAGAAATGCAGTTTTTGCCTCCTAGACAACACTGATATTGTAGGCAGAGCAAAATAAATATAAACAAGAGCAGCTATTCTTTTCTGCTCTCTAATAAATATATTGCCTTTTTTCTATCTAGTAGCTAAATATTCTTATGATTGACTTAGAAACTGAGCAAAATCTATCAGCCAATACATTTCATTAATTGCAATAGAACTCTTGTCCACCTACACTATTGGTATATTTGGCCCGTAGAGTCATGGCCTTTAAAAAAAAGATTTCATCAAACTTTTTAAATTAAGAAATATAATTTCACTATCTTTATACAGCGTAATACAATTCCTTAAAGCAGAGAGAAATTATTTGAGATATAGTTTTTGTCATTGGCTCTCTACAGGGCAACTTTCAAAATTATTTATGTTAGGAAAAATAACCTGCCACAAGACCTAGCAAATTAACTGAAACAATAAGTCTCGGAAGCAGTTAAGCTTCTCCCAACAGCCACAGTATCACTGTGAGTCCACACAAGCTATGAATACTTAAGAAGTACTCCATATCTCACAAACTGAATTCACACAGGGCTAGCACTGGCAATATCCCATACCAGCGTCTCACTCAGACTCCTGTCTCCTTCTATCAAAAATTCAGGCCATTGAAAATGCAAGTTTCTGGCTACTTAGATTACAAGAAAAATGCATGAAATATGATGATGTGCGTTAGCCTAATTCACATAATCTGCAAATGTAATTCACATAGACTTTGGGGTATTTATTCAGCAACACATAACTTTGATGTGTCATTATGGTTTGTTTCTGTTTTCCACAGATAAGGCAGGAAAAATGGGGATGTATGACAGAACAGACACATGGCCATGAATATCCCATTTTGTTACACGGGAGGGGAAAATGTGACAGACAGCATCTTCCACAAGAAGAAACCAAAACTAAGGAGGCCTTTAGAATCATAGAACTATTCAATTTCCATCAAGGAGAGACTTGGCAGTGTAGGACACCAGCCTAACTGGTGTAAGACCTAACAGTAAGACACTCAGACCTAACAGCCTAACAGTAAGACATTCAGTCTTACTTGAAATACCTGCTGAAAAAATGCAAGTAAAAACTTTTTTAGTTCACATGTATGAACTGTATTTTGGGGGAAGTATTTGATTACAAGTACTTCCTTGAACATTTTATCATATTTTACCTCCTGACATCCCTTTAAGCCAAGAGCTGTTTAATATAAACATAAAGCACCTAGTGAATTTTACAAAGTACTTACTGCATGGCTGTACTTCTTCCTGAGTAGCTTCAGGAAAAATGTGACTTTTCAGCACATATGTTGGAAATTGACTATAAAATTAACAGCATAAACTAAGACAAGACAATAATAGCAGGCCAGATCTTGAACATGCTTCTTCAGTGCAATAGTCTAAATCACCAGGGCTTTGCTCTTGTCAGTTGCCAGGTTAGAAAGGATGCCTGCAACAGCCTTCAGAAGATATTTTCCCAGTCAAGAAATTTTCTCCCTGCTGCAGAGTTCCTTTGACATTAAATACAACTCTAAAACCTGTCATATTGGTTATGTCTGGTTTTAACTTATTTAAAGCTTACAAGACAGTTGAGAGCAGATAAATGTTTTCCCTGTGACCTTGGAGAAGCATTTAAAATGCATCCAGTTAAGACCTCAGTATCTGCAAGCACAGAATTATTGGGCACTGAAACCCAAGAAAAGAGTATGTCTAAGCACTAGACATACCCAAAGCACTCACCATCTACAAGAAAGAAAGAAAAAAGAAAAAAAGAAACAAAAAAAGAAAGGGAAGAAAAAAGGAAAGATCTTAACAGAAGCAGGTGGTGCAGTCATTGCCTGACACAAGAGTATTTGACTACTCCCAGACTGCTTTCAGGAGGTACCTTTGCAATGTATGCAGGCATCCACAAAGCAGCACCTCCCTTAGCTAGAGAGAGCTGGTGTCAGCTCTGCTTCAGCAACACTTGTTGGAGAGCTTGAGTTTCAAGCCTAACCAGAAGCAAGTCCAGATTTTCTCATTGAGGCAACTTAGCTTCATGGCCCTGCTATGATAAAGTTAGCCCAGACACTCGGTGGATAAGGAACTGGCTGGATGGCCGCACCCAAAGGGTTGCAGTCAAT
>JAOXJM010000019.1:14922246-14954365 GCA_026413425.1 Tringa solitaria | reverse complement strand
GAAGTTAATTATTTTTTTCTTTCCTTTTCCATTTAGAGGAAATAAGTGTTTTTAATGTATCAGGTTTTTTTCAGTGGAACAAAAAAGTGTGAAAATACTGAAATAATCAAATCTATTTTAGTAATTTAGGTTACAAACTGACTTTCAAAGCCTGAAGGATTAGGCTTTCTTACAATACTGAAAATATGGCTAAACTCTCTTCTTTCTTATGCTAGTTAAAATCAACAAATACTATAAAGAAAGGCAAAATTTGGCTTCTTACAGTACCCCAAAAATAAGAACTATTTAAACAGATTCTGTCTATCCTTACTAGTCTGTAATCATGTTCATTCATATTAGTATTGTTAATCAGGATTTTTTTGTTTGGTTGGTTGGTTTTAAACATGGCCAACTAATAGTCTCCCTTGTCTTTTTAACCTTTGTCCCACTTAGCAACTTGGTCTACCCTATTTAAATTTTCCAGGAGATTTCACATATATTTATTGAGTTCTTTAGTTACATTTGACCTAATGTATATGTATTCTTTCCATTCTTTCAAGCGATACCCCATGAGATTTACTGATGTGCTAAATGTCCATTTACTTGGCCTTGAAGTTATCCAGGAGAATGATGCACTTTCATTGTTAGGTCATGGTTTCTAGTGAAGACATTGAATAATACCCATCTGCTATTTATTTCATTGATTTTCTGCAACTTAGTCTAAACTAATACATGTTAGTGTTCTCCAAAGGGTAGTTAGAAACAGGCAGTGTTTTCTGATTAAATGTTTGCTTTTCAATATGTGCAATGAATTTATTGATGCAAAATATTTTGTACACAGTAAATCCTATTTATCCTCTCTGTCTGTATTATAGCATATTCCTGTGAGGGAACATTCCCTGGTAATCCAAACCAGGGACACAGCTGGAACTGAAACTCTTTCAAATCTGATAACATCTGTCACCTTTCCTATTAAGTGTTGTGAGCCTTGTACACAATTTATTGTTTTTAATTTTCATTCATTATTAAAACATTCTTATTTAACTTAAAATGACTTTCTGACAAAAATTATGAGAGAAAAAGAGTTTTTAAAAGTTTATTTTGGATAGAATCTAATATTTGAAATTAAAAGTTGCACTTCAGGATCTGTCTGTGTGAAAACTGAGTTTCCCAGCAGGCCCCTGGAGGAGGTATTGGCTGTACCTAGCTCATACCACATAGCCTAGGGGTTACTGCACTTTCTGAGCAATGGGATATATCATTTTCAAGCCCTCTCTGATTCAGAGAATTTGAATGAGGCCTCTGGTAAACCAGTCTCAGGACAAGGCTAACCGCAAGCATTCTAGAGCACAACCATAGGTACAAGAACCATGTTCTTTTTGCCAGTTTTGTCAGCAGTAAAGAACCCACTTTATTAGCTGAGTATCAAGGATTTAAAC
Source organism: Tringa solitaria (assembly GCA_026413425.1). Classification (NCBI taxonomy): domain Eukaryota; kingdom Metazoa; phylum Chordata; class Aves; order Charadriiformes; family Scolopacidae; genus Tringa; species Tringa solitaria. The sequence continues at coordinate 14,952,947 of JAOXJM010000019.1, read as the reverse complement.
AAACAGAAGAAAAATATTTCAGGAATGCTGAAACTTCAGGGCAGTTGTTTGGGCAAAATTACTACCCAAGACCAACTGAAGCAGCACATGAATACTTCTAGTGAGGTAAAACTGCATTTTTCTATAAATAAAGAGTTCTCACAAAAATCTTGCTGATCCTGACGAACATGTGTCCCCACACTCTGCCATCCAGCCAGATAGACACCGTTCTGCGTTTCAGTAACTTTCTTACCTGAATTATCTGGGTTTTGCATGGAATGGAAATGGTAAAAAATCAGTGCGTGAAACATGAAGACATTTAGAAAAAAAATTTCCCTTTCCAAATAAAGTTAATATTATAGAAATTAAGTTAGTCCATACTAACACTAAAAAATCCCCCACAAAGTCCTTTTAGTATTTTGGCAAAGATTTATTTTCTGTTTAATCTGGTTCCTATTAGTTCCACTCAGAGTTTCCTCCTTTTATATGATTTTTTATTCATCCCAACCCTCTTTTCTTGTTTAAGAAGAACCTGCTCAAGTTCTGCTGTTTAAAGTATATAATGGAGTGGTAGGTTTTTTCCTAAAAAAAATAAAAATTCTTTTACACATCCCTAGCAGTTTTTAAAATTAAAATTAGTAAAAGCTAACTTTTTTTTTTTTGCTAAATCACACTGTCAAACAATCACCACCCAGACAATCATGACTTTAATTTGATCACATTTATGCTTATATCCAACTTTATCCCAGCATCCCACTATGATTTCATTGTCAGTACATAGAGCTGGAGACTTTCTTGTGTGGCAGACTACTTGTGTGGCAGACTACAAGGTATAATGCCTTGGCAAGTCTACATGCAAGTGGCTTTGTGTCTATCCTGAACAGTTGCCTGCCAGCACAGCCCCTGTTCTTGATTTTTTGACAGAGAGTCAGAGCTTGCAGCATTTTTCAGCTCCCAGAAAAGACAGTAACTGCCTTCTGCAAGGCAAGGGGAGGACATGTAAGTTTGGTTCTCTGGGACTTCCCACTCTCATGCTTCCCCTCAGGGATCTCTGAAATCTCCCAGTATATTTCAAATCTGTAACGATTGCCCTTACAGTCCCTTCACCCAGGCTCACCTGTCTCTCCAACAAAACTCACCATGCCACTAGCACGAGATTGATCTTGCCTGGTGAGAAGTTTTGAGCCAGCTCTGAGCTCGAAAAAGAGAGTATGTCACTTGATCCTTTCTTGGTATAAGTAATATTGTCTGCAGCCAGTGCAAGATCTAGAGCCCTTGCTTGTAGAGGAGAATCACCCAGTTTTCAGAAGCGGCAGCAATGGCACGGGTCCCCCAAAAAAGTGACAGCAGGAATCTATTCTAAAGAGAAAAATATGGTACAGGAAAAAAATCTAATTCTTCTATTCACAGGGTAGTGCACTCCCACCAACCACGTCTTGTCTGTAGGAGGATGCTTACAGAACTCATTTCATACTATGACTCTGAATATAAATAACCCTCTGAGATGAGAGAGCACTGAGCTTCTTCAGAGCCATCTACAAACCCAGGCAGATAGCATTGTCTTCCACTAGCTTTTTTTGTTCTAACAACAAAACCATAATGATTAGAAATTTGCATTTTCTTAAGCACAAAATAGGACTCTTATGCAATTCAGGAAAAGAACTCCAAACATGTAGCTAATACATATGCAGGAGCCCAAAGTCGATTCTGTGCTTGTTTCTGGAAATGACGTTGCCACTTTCTTTTTTTGCAAACTTGCCTGATATAAAAAAAGTTGTGGTTCCAACTGGGTTTTGGCACAAGAACACTGAACTATGCACCTAACACCTGTTCTGTACTAGTAATTTCTTGTCCAGTTTTTCATGAATGAGACATAAAAAAAAATACACTACTGTTATCTCAGTGATTATAACTTGGTGTCATGGCCACCTTCAAAACAAATATTTGTGCCAGCCAAAAGCACATGTATAATTATTAATACATTGAGGCTTGCCATAATGGAACATACTACAGCAATCTTAATCTGTCTCCTCCAGGCTCCCTTCTTGTAAACAGTGAATGCTTTGTGCTGTGAAATGGAGATCAAATTTAAGCATGTGCATAAAGGCATGCTCAACCTTATTTTAGAGCCCAATCCTAAAGTTTTGATCCTCAGACTTGCAATTTAGTTGACATCCAATCTGGAAAGAACCTAAATTACCTGGGCATCTATTCACTTGCCACAAAAACGCCCTCATGTAAATGTAAAGGTTCAGGCAGTGATATCAAATCCAGATGTCACCAAACTACTCAAAGTATAATAATACAGTCATTAATGTTGCTTGCAAATACTGATGTGTTAGTGGGAAAAAAAATGGGTTTAATCTACCTTTTACTCAACAGCACAGTAGCTCCAGGGTTTACCTCTGCAGAAAAGACACAGATTTAAATTCTCCTTTTCTAAATAGAACGGGAATTTGAATTTAGTTTTCGCAACAGGCAGGAAAGTTGAGCTAACATTTAGGATATCAAGTGTGGTCAACCTCTCCCAGTCATGTTACATTTTATATAAAGGTCATCAAGCTCCCTTTCTTCCTCTGTTAAGATCATGCACTCCCCATTTTAATCTCTTTTGCTAGGCTGAGACCCCTTACTCCACCCCAGGTCTGCAGGCTCTTCCAGCTTTATGGAGTTTGTCACAGGCCTTTCAAAACTTAAAGCTCAGATGTTTGTCTTCTCATCTTCAGCTGTAGAGGGAGACATTTATATCACTTGTTTAAAGGCCCTGAAGGCACTTCTAGGCCCTTTTGTCTTGACCAGCTGCCTCCATGGGTCCAAGACCTCATCTAAGCTCTTCTGGTGCCATCAGTCCCTGCCCCAGCAGCAGAGTTGGTCTCCAGCTCCTCACAGCCTAGTGTGCAGGCTGATGTCCCATCCTGGCAATCCCCCAGCTCCCTGACTCCCTGGCTGGGGACTGGGACAGGCCCAGGTTGCCATGTACCCCCCAGGTCTCTGCAGTCTCCAAGGAGCCCCCAGGCTCTACAGTGCCTTAGCAAATTTGCAAAGGACCATACCCAGAAGCAAATTAGTAGATAATGAAAATAAAGACAAATATTACAAAGCCTATATAATATATAAACCATGAACATATGTGTACACATAAAACACAAGCATATCAGTTATAACATATATAGAGAGAACAGAGAATGTTTAGATTCTGAAAAAAAATTTAGCTAAAATAACAAGCTAGAGAGCAGTGTACACTGGGCTGTTGGGAATGTCTGGTGGATTATTAACTGCCATCATAGCATTTTCCCACAGTTGATAATATCCTGGAAATTTTGTCTACTGTACTCTGTTGTGCTTCAACAAGGTGTTCTTCACTTTGCATCTTCACCTGTCTCTTACCATATTAAAAGGGAATGACAATAAGCATGAAGCTCAGATGGACATTTACAAGTCAGACACAAAGATTAGAGTTGTTCCCATCAAGTTAAGAGTTACTGTAAAGCTCAACTTCAACACAGAGTAAAGGGCAAACATCTTTGACCAGCATTTCCTAAGATAAAACAATATATATATTACAATGTTCCAAAACAAAGCTGTCGTAATAAACTTGTCTCCAGAGGATGGCAGAAAAAACTGGCCATGTATAGCAGATTTTCCTTAGTTCAATTAAAGCACAAAATGTTGGTGATTAATGAACCAAGGAGAACTCCTGGAAAGCCACAGGAGAAAGGACCCTGTTGTCCATGTTCACAGCCTGAGGTTTCAGTGTAACTGTTCAATTGCTGTCTTCTGCTTTCCTCACTGTTGATCTTCAATTCTCAGAAAAGGGAGATTGGAATCCAAAATCTCAGTTTCATCATGTTACAACACCTTGATTAACTACCATTTCACACATCAAGTAAGAGATAATTCTCGTGGAAAACATATTCTGGCATTAAAGACATTGAGAGAAAGAAGCCCAACAGCCTCCGCGTCCCATTAACAGTATTTCTAAGGTTTCATTTTGCTTTGCAGCCTTCATGTTTTACATGTGTATATGTTCATGCATTTTTGTAACAGAAATCACAGATTCTTTCATATGCAACAATAACATTTTCCAACATGCACCTTAACTCAAGTTGAATGAATGGTTCAAACCAAACCACTGTCACTTAAGACAAACTATTACTTCAGTGAGTAGTATCCAAGATTGTGAACTGTAGACTACTGTAACCAATCAAATAAACTGCCAATCAAATAAATCTTCCTTTGCATTATTTCTAGCTAATCCACATAACCCAATATTGAATGACAGATATCTCTTGTCAAAAAGTTCAAATAGAAACAAATTGAAACAAGATAAGGGGAAGAAAAAATAAATAGTTATCCTTATTTCAGTCAAGCAAAATAAAGGTTCAGGGCAGGAACCATTGGGACCTTTCCATCTGCTGTCAAAATAAAGCCAGGCTAGAACAGATATTAGACATGGAAAAAGTTTCTGTCAACATAGTTAAATTTTAGCAATATGAAGGCAAGGACTGCAGTAACCCTAAAATAAAGGCTTCCTATTGACCCTGGCTATAACTCTAATAGTTTGTATTACGTATGAACATCCACTACAAGCAACCTGACAGCATTATTTCATGATTATGCACATATAAGCTAACAATTTTGCTTTTCCTGTGATCATAAAAAATCAGGTCTGGATGGGAAATGATGGGACAAAAGAGTCTTGACCTTGAAGAGGAAAATTGCCTAAATTTAAACATTTTTCCTTATTCACAATGGAAAAAACATGACCCGGTAGGGAAAGTATTTCATTCTCAGAGCACATTTGAAGGTCAGGAAAGCAGAAGCGCTAACTACTGAGAAATAAATCACTGGGACTCATTAGAATTTCTTTCAAACCATATCTTTTTGGAAGGCTAAAGGAAAAAAAATGCTTGAGCAAAATGATAGCAAAAACATTCATAAATGTCAAACCACCCCAGACAAGTTGAACTGATTAGGCATAAGGTAGCACACTGAATTACAACACTGTCATTCAAACAAATCAAGGAAGTAAGCACATGATGATTATTGTCATCTTTGACAAATCAGTTAATGTTAGAATAACTCGAACCTCTCAACCATAATCCCTCATCTCTGATTAAATTTGAGTGATTTCAGCTTTCAGTGTTGAGCACCTTCTCTCTAATTACATGAGGAAGTAGTTAGCCTCTCTGAAGAGCCTATGAAGAGCTAACTGCCATAAAAATGACTGTGAAAAGATTCCCCTTATTAGCTATTTGATGCCATGAGATTCTGGTGTTCCTGATGCTGTGAGTCTCTGGCAGTTGCTGTAAAAACTGCTTTAGATTGAAAAAGAAGCTGCATTTGAGGTCTTCACAAACATTTTTATTGTCTTCATCCATGCCTAAGTATAAGAGAAATAAAGTTTCATCTGTTTCATTTGAGTGTAATGATAAGAGACTTTATCCCAGCTTTATGGCCAGGTCCCAAGTAGGCTAATAAATTCTGTTTGTCTGTATTTCCTCTGCAATTTTGAGATGATAGTTTTATTCTTTATCTCATTTTCTACATGGCTGAGTAACAGTGTTTAGCTGATTTTGTACTCTAACACCACATCCCCAAGCACTAAAGATCACTGACTCAGACGGACAAAAATGGATACTTCTTCAGACAAACCACTTTTCCGAACTCAATTCCAAAAGATAGTCAGCTAAGCAAGCCAATTGTCAGAAGGGGTTGATTTGCAGAAGGGGAAAGGGGACTAGAAGCTAGAGGAGAAATAATCCAGCCATTTCAAAGATTGCAGAAAGCATGTCCATACTACAGTGACAAAATCAACATAGCTGTATTAGCAAGCTCGAGAAGGAATCTAAACTGGCCCAGGCAGATTACTTTATCAAAACTGTTATAATGCTGTGACAGGTATTCCAAATTATTTTAAACCCTTTATTGGAAAGCGGGGACATATGCTAGAACAGAAACTTATTCAGAGGAGAAAGTGAGGTCACCACATAGAGCACACATCCATTTGCAGACAACCATTGCCAGGAATGGGTTGAATATGAATGTTCTTGCACTGACTGCATTTTCCTCCTGTTTAATATCATTCATTGCAGAGCAGCACTAACAGACTACAGGTACTTCTGCTAAGAAGATAACTAAATTTCGTCTGCCAGTGCTTCACCACTTCAGAGAATTTACATCCCTGAGGCTTGCTGCTTGCCTGTGGCCTCCAGAAGACTGTGCAAGTCTAAAGAAACAAGACCAGCAGTTGCAGGGTTTAAAAAAACACTCTATGTATTACAAAATACATTCAAAAGTCGTGAGCCATCGTAAAACATTCTTACCAATAAATTAATTACAGTAAGGCTATTCTGTACTTTTCTCCCATCTCATATGTGTCAGGGTAAGTCAGCTTTGATCTACTGATGGAAAAATTTAAGTCAGCTGAAAGCTTTATAACAGTGTAGGCAGGTCAAAATATGAGAGTTTAATTTGTGCTTGTCACAGCAGCAAGAGTGGGGCAGGGGAAGAAAGGATAAGTAGAGTGAGTACAATCAACATAGGGCAGCCTTAGAAGTGTACAGTACTTCCTGAAGGTAACCATGGAGACATTGAATTCCACCTCATGTTGCTTTGTGCAGAGATGTATCAGAACAAGCATCCCCCTCCATCAAACCACTCATCTCCTGCTGGGGTGAATGTCTGGATTAGCGAAGGTGAGGAGGAGGTCTCGCAGCTCGGTATGGAATGAGGTAAGGAGAGCTTAAATTTAAAGTTGTGGGAAAAAGCTTAGCAATGACAATGGAGTGAATCGAGAAGATGTGTTTTTCATAGTATTTGTTAATGCTCTTTGCTTCTAGAAGTGACTTTTTTTTTACTAATCTTATGCATAAATAGAGGAATATATTCAGGCGCTTTATTGTTCATTATCAATGTCTCAAGATTGCAGCAACACATTGAAGGATTCAGTAGTCACAGAACTGCAACTGTTTTGATATTTATACATAATCACAGGTAGTGGTAAGAATACAACAGACCTGAAATTTTCAGGCTAGGGACTGTAGATTATTTTTGAAGGAAATGTTGACATAAACTACTGTTAATAATTTCTCGTGCCATAATTTATACCTCATCTGCATGTAAGAATGATAGATACTTTTCCAAAAGTCAAGCAAACCCAGATTCTAATCTGTTTGCACATCTATCTCTTCTAATGCTGTTTCTTTTAAGGAAATTAAATATCTAACAAAATGTCTGGTCTTTAACAAGAAAGGGGCTGCTCTCGTGTATTTTCTGAATAAAGGTATCACTGCAAATTACCCATTGAACCAACATGCACACCTCCAGGAACTCAGGGTGCATTTATACTCCAAGGTAGAAAACTGCTTTATAACTTTTTCTTTTTTGGCTGGATGATTATGGTTGATAGTTTCCCTGGACTAAAACCAGGGAAGATAACAAACTATGAGGTTTAATATCAGCTAGTGGCTCAAGTTCAAGCTAAGAGAGGACATTGTGTGAAGCTGAACTCCGTTGTTGCCTGGTGTATGCAAGTTTTGACCAGCCTGAGCTATGAACTCCTCCCTCCACCTTGCAGCTCAGACATACCCAAATATATCAACACCCCCAAACTGTTCCCACTCCTGAACTCAGCAGCTAGCTCCTGGGGCCTTTTAGATAGCAGAGGGATAAACAGCAGGGCACCTGGCTCTGGAAGCCTACTGTGCAATTCAATATTGCCATATTGCCCTGCTGCTTCAAGAAGCTCTCCAGCCCCACAGATATCCATAACTCCCAGCCTAACCAGAGCTGTGTTGTCCTAAGCACTTTCTAACAAAGACCAGAGGGAGGACAATCACAGAAACGTCTTCGCTTCCCTCCACCTCCTTCCCCTCCCCTCACCTCCCAGTTCTTATTATGGACAATATAAATTTTCAATGCTCCATATAAAACCAGGAAAGAAAGCCATGCTTGAGGCTGGTACCAGTACAGCATGCTGTTCATAAAAGTTGTCTATGTAGAAAAGGTCCTGTTTTCAGTCAAGATAATGGAGAAATCTTAATTATAGAATCCCTTGCATATTTGAATTCTTAGGGAAGGAGACTTAATATTGACATGCAAAAATTTCCAAAATCTAAAACTTACTTTTTCCAGATGGAATTAAGAACTAGTCCTTTGTACAAACCAGAAAATGCAGTGTAAGGTGTTGGTGATGAATCGCTCATTACAGTACGCTTGAAAATAAATGTTATTTTGAAAAAGCCACATCTGAGAAGTCCACAGAGCAAGGAGAATGAATATACTGCCCAAAGTGAGGAAAAAATATAAACAAATCATTCTCAACTTAAGTTTGTCTCATAATTTCATTGAAAAAAAAAAAGTACTTTCAAATTCAATTTAATTGTTTAATTGAAGTGATGGGCAAAGGGGAATGCTTGCTTGGTTTTTTTATGTGCTCCTTTGACTTCTCTTCTTCTTTTTTTTTTCTTCTTTTTTGACAGGACCAGGAAAAGTCATATGAGCAACTTTTAAATAATGCATTTATTTAAAACATTTTTAGACTTTTTTTAATAAACCTATATTTATTCCTATTCTAGTCTCATTTTTTTTTATACCATGGACATAGAGCAGTCTTAGTTTTACAAAAATGTCATTAAAACTTCAGATCCCAATAAAGCAAGACAAAGGTTAGAGTTTGTTTGGAAATAAGAAATTCAGAAATATCTAAAGGCTTTATCAATACGATTCCAGTTATGACTAACCCCAAAAGATGGAAGGCTAATACATTTTTGTAACCAATTCTGTTAGCATAGGTGTGAGCATTAAAGCTTTCTTACATTTCTTACTGATCCATCACTCTGGAATTAGAGCAAGTCAAAATGTAAGCCTTGATTCCTCTTCATAGTCTGACCTTTTCAAGTGACTGCAAATATCTAATTTGTGATGATTCTCCAATAAGAACAGTGTTTTTAAAAACTTGGAGGAGAGCAGGAATTCACTTTATTTCTCCTTTTGTAGCTTTAAAACAAAAAAAACCCCCTAACCTAAAATGTTTCTTTTTGTGCTTTTTAAGGTGAAAAAAGCTCCACCCAGAACCAGCTTGCATAGTATGATAAATACAAGCCAATATGCAAGGTACACTGCTATCCCTGACAACAAGGACTGGTGAAAAAACTGTACCTTTCTACTTTAAGAGCACTTTTAACTAACAAAGGCTGGATCTTTGCTGTTTTGAGGAGTTTGATGTTTCAGTATGTGCAGGAGATGTTGAATTTGCAGAGGTTGTACATGTATTCGATTGATTTTAATAAGCCTAAGACTTTGCTCTTTGAAAAATTCCACTGACACGAATGAAACTAAGCAGTAAGAAAGAAAGGGCAAAGCCTCTCAAAGAATGATGATTTTCATAAGATACGCATCTGCCAGTCTCCATAGGATTTGGGTCTACACCTTCCTCACTTGGTTCTTTCCCAACAGCTCTTACTCTGTAGGACTAAAGCAAAAATATTAAAATTATGAGGTGATACTAAAAAATATTTTATATTCTCAAATTATAGAACAAAAATGCAGATACTGTTGTCTACAATGATTGTGGTACCACCTAGTGGAATAAAAACAGTTATACAAGCAGTAACTGCAATCTGTAAGTCAAAGGATAGTAGAAGAGTTTGAGCCTATAAGTGTGCTTTTTGTATCCATACAGCAAAGGAAATTTTGTGGCACAAGAATATTTTGAAAGCTCCATGGCATTTCTGACAGCAGTCATATTACAGCACTAAATTGGTGGCACCTGGGAGAAGGATGGTTTCCATACCAATGCGGTGTTAAGTACCGATGCAGTTTCAAGGAAGGGAGTGGGGAAACAACCATTCCCACCCACACCCCCTCCTACCCACCCAAAATATTTGTTTAAACGTGCTGCTGAAAACTTTAAGCAGCTGATGAATGCCAGTGAAGGCATTCTGAAATGATAAACTGCTCTGCCAGTACAATCTCGGTACAGTTCTTTACAGATCTTCGTATCAAATTTTGAAATGAAAGCGTGTAGATAATTGAAAACTGGAATAGAATTCTATGTGGACTGATTGGACGAGGATTGTGCCAGATTGAACTAGTAACTGGATTTCCAGACACAAAAAAGTGCAAAGATGTAGCCTCTCAAGACTTCAGTAAAATGTGTGATATATACAGTATAGGAAATTATCATTGCTTGGGAAACAGGCATTGATGTAAAATTATAAAATGGAATCAGACCTGGAAACAAGATATGAAAATTTCCATTGAAAGAAAAAGGTTGGGTTTTAGTTTCAATTTCCAAACTTTTTCAAGAGAAGGATGATTATGCTAATGAAACTTGGTAATAGCACAATTCTATGCAGATCTTCACGTTTTCTCAAAACCAGTGCCTTTCAGACAACCCTGTCACTGTAGAGGAAGACTGGAATAGGCAAAAGGAACTTGTGTGATAGCAAAAGTTGAACTGGTGGAAATGGGTTAAGTTAAACAAGATTTGCAGTGAAGATTCACAAAAAAAAAAAATTCCTGCAAAAATCAGGAGAATCATCAAATAGAATTGACCAAGAAAGAAATAAAGAAAATACACTGAAGTATATTAAATCAGAGTGACTAAACCACACCTGTGGTACAGCACAGAAGATGGCAAATTTGTTTTGAGAGACAGAAGAGTGAACAACGTTCAAAGCAGGGAAAGGCATTGGTAGAAATTAATTTGAAAAGCTGCATACAATTCTGATCACTGAATTTGTTCAAGAAAACACTAATTTAATCTGGGAAAGGTGTTACTACGATGATACCAGAAGTAGAAATAAACAGTAGTATCAAAAATAACAATATTACAGGGTAGAGTGGCTTTTTAAGAATACATCAGAGTCATAAAAACCTGGAAGAAAGGAAAACTGACAGGAATGAAGGAAAATGATGACAAGTGACTAACTAGGTATAAACCACTCAGGACTGCATTATAGGCTACATATGGGTCTAACCCTCTGAGGACTGCGTTTAAGGACAGTCATCCTGCAGAGCGGAATGAGAAACAACCTATCTCCAAAATGGACCTGGACCAGCTCATATGATATAGCTATCCATGACAGACAGAGTTTGGAACTGCTGATCCAGGAAGTCTCTTCTCTATGTGTTTTATTTCCAGATCCTTCATATTCATTCTAGATTTGCAATCCATCTCCACGAAAGACCTTGGAAGGAATAATTCTAATTGCAGAGCCTGAATCTGAACTGGTCCTACAGCAAGCATATAAATCCCTGTTTCTTCTTATTAACTTTCAGGCCACTGATTTTTTTAATCAGTCATTTCCTCTCTGGTGAAACTGTTTTTCAGTAAGGTGATGTAATCTCTTCATGTGTTCAATTTCCAGACAGACTGAACTTCATCACTTACATACTTAAATGGGCCTGTAATCAACTGGCTTGGTCATGCTTATTTGGAGCTTCATGCATTATGCTCATACAGTACAGAAATGAATTGTACTAAAATTATGGGTCACCATGAATCTATGTGATTTTCTTGTCAGAGCTAGCAATAAGATTCTTCTTACAAACTGTGAGCAAAACAGAGAAGCAGTAATCTCAGACTACACAAGTTTCATTACTAAAGAATGCTTTCAAGAAGGACAGCAACTTAGTTGCCTCTGGAGCTCTAACAAGACAGGTTTTTACAAAAATCAACAGAAAAATGTCCATACAAAGATCAGTTATGCACCTTGGATTTTTGAAATGATATATTTGTGTTTCTCATTTCAACAGGTTGTTTTAATAAATGCTTAAATAAAATTGTATAGATTTGAACACTAACAGGTTCCTCTTTTGTATATATTAATTTGCTGCAATAACGGGGATTGGAATTAAATTATCTATATCTGGAAAATTTAGCTACACATTTATGCTAGTAATTAGATAGCTATTTGTTGTAAGAACTTTTATTTATTAGGAAATCCAGTTTTTTTCTGATTATAAAATTGCTTTACTAAATGGAGACTATGGAGCTTTCACTACCTATAACACCTTTCTTTCGCTGAATGGAAGGGAACACTAATTTCAACAAAACAGACTTAGTCTTCTATAGATATAGAGAAAAAAGCTAAATAATAGCTTACTATTTTGACTTACAAATCAAGAACTTCAACTTGTTTGTCGTGTACTATTCAAACTAAATAAAATCTTCAAGACTTCTGACAAAATGAAGAAATGTGTTGCAAAAAAGTTTAAGGCTTGTTCTTCTAGATTTTTTGCTCCTGTGAAATACCCCTGCATCCCCCAATTAGAAAAATAGATGAGGTGAGCTGGTTTTGCATTTCTAACGGGGATTAAAAGCGGAAGAAATAGATTAAATCACAGGACAGCTTTTTTCCACAGAAACTTCCCTTAGGGTTAGGGTTTTTGGCCTCCAGCTTGAGAGGTTCTGTGACACAAACATTCAAACAGATCAGCTCTTCAGGTTTTTTTTTTCAGCTCCTGCTACAGAAATGTCATTTTCGTGTGTGCCGTTCTCTGTCACTATCTTTGCAGTTACCCAGCCGTACCCGTGGAGGGTGCTGAGGGATAACCCAGAGGTCCTCAGTGCCGGGTCCGGAGTGCTGCTCCTTGGCTACCGGTACGGGTCGCGGTGACTTCACTCCAGTTTACAGTCTGTAATTTGCTCTAAGGGAGATCAAACAGACATAGCAGTACTAGTCAAGAGTTCTAATTCTAGACTTACAATAGCCTCCCTTCGTTCCAAAGTATTTCTATTGGAAACGTGGCTGGTGTCAACTTACCTACACAGAACGGAACGAAGGGAGACTTGCTTGTACAGATTGTATGGCCTCCAGGCTCCTGCGTCCCATTCACCAAATGAGCCAAGTGCTGGAACTTCCAAAGTCACATCCCAAACCACATCCACCTCAGAGTATTCAACAGATGACCCTTATAAATGAAACTTCATGGGCTGCTGTGCCAAGCCCAAGACCTGTGTTTTACCTCCCACTCCCTCCAAAATCTCCCTAGTACAACCTTGTTTTTTGAATCTCCAAACCTCCTAGTTACCATTACAATATAACCAGGTGGGAATGTGTTTCAGAGGCTCTGCCAGGTAATTTTTGAACACACATCCCTGTATTTCTTTATTCTAATACAATTTAGTGAAGACCAACAAAACCTCCTTACTCTCAGCCCTTAAGCTCTTGCTTTATTCATCCAGGGTACCAGAGTCTCCTCTGGGTTTTTTTTTCACACAATCTATAGGTTCTCTTCTTCTGTTTCTGCAAGGAAAGGTTTCTATAGCTTGCTACAAACAGCTTCCAAAGCAATTTCTGCCACTCTACAGTAATTTAATGAAGATGATATGAAACACTCTGTCCAGGATACACAGCTGTTTGGCCAGTAATTCCTTGTTTCTTCTAGGAAACTATGAAATGGTATGTGAAATAATCCACATTAAAAAAAATGCTGACTTAATTTACAGTAAGGATTAAAAAGCTCATAGTTGCAGACCTGAACCTCACTACATGAACAAATTTGTTCACATTGGGTACTAATATACACCACTTAAACAGTGCCACTGCCCTGTCCATTCTCACTGAATCTACCAAGGCAAAGCTTCCAAACTGCCAACAGCTTTACAGGCATGGGGACAGAGTTGTTCAAACACACTTGCCAATTCATGTGACCACACTGCCTTTCCTCAGTTAGCATCTGGGTGACACTTCCCATCAGAAAAAGCCCATATAGAGAAGAAGCACTTATCAGTATGCCAGCTTGAGTATACTTTCAGTCTACAAATGTGCTAGCTCCAGTTCAAGTAAGACCACAAGTCACTGACTGCTAAGAAAACATCACTGCATGCTTCCTTACCTCTTCACACTTTCTCTCTTGGCTGCTGTTAGACATTAATATACACTAATAGATAGACCAGTATCCTTATATGGGGTGGCCATCACAAAGAAGACAACAAAATTACCCTGGCTGGCATTTAGATCCCCTTTTTCATCTTAAGAGAGCAACATTAGTTTCTATAAAGTATGACATTATACCAAAGATAAGTGTTGGTCGAAGTATCTCTCAATTTTATAGGACTCTGGGCTGGGGCACGGGACATGGCACATGTGTACACAGCAGACCATGAGTAAAAGCAATTATCTTTGTGCAAGTGCATGGTTAAATTTTGCCATCTTTAGTTTTCATACATACTCATAGAAGGACAGGCTTTGGCTCTTAGGAGCCTGGCTGACAAATTCCCTTGGGAGGCAGTCCTGAAGGGCAAAGGGGTGCAGGAACGCTGAACAGTCTTTAAGAAGGAAATCTGAAAGGCACAGGACCAGGCCACCCCATGTGCCCAAAGATGAGCTGGCAGGGAATAGTACCAGCCTGGCTGAACAGAGAGCCTTGACAGGAACTCAGAGGAAAAAAGAGAGTTTATGGCCTTTGGAAGAAGAGGCAGGCTACTCAGGAGGGCTACAAGGAGGTCTTGAGGTTATGCAGAGGGAAAATTAGAAGGGCCAAAGACCAACTAGGACTTAATCTGGTTACTGCTGTAACTAAAAGACAATAAAAAAATTCTATAAATATATTAGCAACAAAAGGAAGGCTAAGAAGAATGTCCATCCCTTACTGGATAAGGGGGGAAACATTGTGACAAAGGCTGAGGAAAAGGCTGAGGTACTTAATGCTTTCTTTGCCTCAGTCTTTAGCAGTAAAATCAGTTGTTCCTGGGGTGAGAAGTATATCAGAATTCTCAAAAACCTTCAGATATCTACGCACCCTCCTACACCACTCTCACAGGTCTGCAAAACAAGGGAGTAAGTAGAGAGAGGCAATATAACTCAGCCTCCCCCAGCAAGCAGCTGAGAAAGCACGTTGCAGAGTATCTCTGGCCTTCGAACACTCCTGTCCAGGATGGGAAGGACTGATAGGTGCATCAAAGATGACCTTTCCCAGGCGCTGTTTCAGATAGGGCTGCAGGAAAGAGAAGTGAGGTGCTTGTTTGTTGTGTGTTGCTTGCTGGTTTGAAGGAATCTCAAAAAGAAGTACGGAGCTTAACATGGACATGGAGGCTGCAGCTACACCATGCAACTTGTCTGCTGCAGTCAGCTACAGGACTATGCATCTGTTGGTTGTTACAGGGTTTCTAGTCACAAGCACTACTGTCCACAGACATATCTGTCCAGTACAAAGAGGACAAGAAATGATGCCTACACTCTCAGTCTGAGCACAAGCACCCAGACAGTTTAGGATTACCCCATCATTAGCAGAAAGGAGACAGAAATTAAAAGACAAGTGCCTGCTGGTGAGAAACTGAGTAGTCCTTAATTCAGTGGTGTGAAGTGTTTACTAAATAGGCTGAGGAGGCAGCCAGAACCTGTAGACAGGACAGTAATATGTTTATACCACCAGGTCCTTGCCTTTAAAGGTCAGCTGCAAGTTGATAAGATCAGCAAACCGTCTGAAACTCCTGTCTGAAAATAAAACAGCAGAACAAAGAAAGATACTTTTGTAATTTTAGCACTGATTTCTAGTGGAATAGTCAAATTACTTAGATTTTATAACCAGATTGCTTGATTTTTGAAAGTATTCAGGAGATGCTATAACTTGCAGCTGGCCCTGTCTAGGTAGATGCATTATGGATCTCTTGGTAAAAGCCTCAAGTAACTCCTGTATTCACAGAGGACATATTAGCTTAACCTGAACTTGCACATATTTTGCAGCTCCTTTGCTGTTTAAGCCCCAGAGGTGACAGGATGATGATCAGCTAATAAAGAAACTTAATTGTTTTCAAGTCTAGACTCCTTTAAAATTAAAGCAAACCTCTGTTTCTGTAAGAAATTGAGGGTTCCTGCACGTCAGCCAGAAGGACAGCTGAGGATTTTTTTGCAATCCTTGCCAAAGACTGGGGATTCCAAGCTCAGTCTGACCAAGTCCTCAGTGATGCTGTGTCTTTTCAGGACAGAACCACCATCTGTTAGAATCACATTCTGGCTTTTGTGTTTGGGCCATCTCACAGAGACCACATTTTAATCCATCGCTGAAAAATTTGACCTCAGCCCTTACTGTGCCTTAGATGAGCAGCCTGCAGCTGAGGCATTGATCAAAGGCATTGACTGAAAAATTGGGAATATCAATAAACTCTAGCTTATCCTACTAGTCTGATAAATCCAGAGAGTGAACATAGTCTTGGAAAAATTCTCACGAGCTATACATCTAATATATGGGCAGAAATAGAGTGTTAGGGACTTCTGAAATACACTGTTGCTGTGTATCCTTTTATAAGGGCACACAGCCTGTTGAAATATGATTTTGATAGGTGAAAATTAAAAGGAGTTAGCAAATGGCTGTACTACTTGGGCCCGAAGGGTTAGGACTGTGATCAGCAGTGCAAACTAGTGGCCTGCTATTAGCCAAGTTCCTCAGGGGTTGATTCTGTTTAGCATTTTTCTTAGTGAGCTGGAGAGTGGGACAGAGGGGACTCTCAGCAATGTTCACAGGGTATTAGGAGGAGAACTTTAGATACTGAAGGAAAGAGTTGCTATTCAGAGCAACCTTGACAGACAGAAGAAAGAGGCTGACAAAAGCCTCATGGAGTTCAATAAAGTGAAATGCAAAGTCCAGAATTTAGGACACAATAGCCTACACAAAGGTACAGGCTGGAAACTGACTGGGTAGAAAACATGTTCTCAGAGCAGCACCTGGGAGTTGTGGTGAACAAAATGCTGGACATGAGTCAGCGATGTGCCCTTGTAGCAAAGAAGGCTTACTGCATACTGGGCGGTATGAGCAAGCATCAATAGGCTGAGGAAGTGATTATTCTCCTCATTCAGGCCACACCTGCAGAACTGAGGAGCCCAAAACTGGAGGCAGTACACAATACACATTGACATCTTGAAGCAAGATGTGAAAACAGCTATCAGGATGATCAGAGCCTAGAACACATGACATACAAAGAGAGGCTGAGGGAGATGTGTTTGTCCAGCTTTGAGAAAGCTCAGGCTGCTTCATCATGATGTTTACACTTCTATGTCTACTACCCCAGTGGGAAGGTGTAGAGAAGGTGGAGTTTGACTTGTGTCAGTGACGAAACAAGGAGAGACACAAAGTAATAAAAATTCTGTATTTATAGTCCATGTAAGGTACTAGTGCTTTTGGTCTAACTGGGATAATTTTTTCTACTTATATTACTTCAATATTAGCAACAAAATTTGTGTTTTAAAAATGCCACTCATCAAGAGTAAGGCAACCAGAACCTGATCCTTGATTGAAGAATGTTATTTACTGTAATTACAGTTAGTTTATTTTTCTTATGAAGCACAAAATCAAGGAAGAGACCTTTCATGCAAGCTCATGATAACATTCTCATGGAAAGGACAACTCAGTCTTATGTTTGATTTATGAAGTTATCACAGTTTAATTAAGCTCTGATCAAATGTAGCTATTACTCAACTAAATTAAAGGGTTGATCCAAAATCAGTTTTTTTCCTAAAAATTATGCATTCCATCTCTAAAAAAAGGCCTTGTTAAACAATAGTGGGCTCATGTACCACAATCACAAAGGATACTATTACTTTGGGCAGGAAAGCAGAAAAGCCTGCTTTTAAAGCCACATCATGTATGCACACAGAACAAAAAAGCGACGGCCTTCAATACCTCTCTGTTCAAGACCAATCTCCAGAACTGTCTTACTAGGGGCTCCCATGAACTTTTCCTTCAAGTAATATGCTTTATCATTGACAGAAGGAAATAGGAAACACATCTAGAAATGTTTTGTCTCTTCTGATAACTATGCAGATGTCTAGGACCCACCTGGCACATAATGAAATGATGTTTTGATCCTCAGTACTAGCTCTAGTCATGGGTTTGCTCTAACATCCTGTATATGTGATCCATTAGAGCTCCATTTCTCAATCTCACAGCTAATACATGCCCCAAGAGCTCCCTCCTGAAAATAACAGATCTTTCCATATGGCAATGTGTACACAGGGAAGGGTGTTGTACTTCTGTATATTCCTTAAATGCTGTTATGTGCACAAGGTATTCTTCATTTTTGCTATAGAATGAATGTTTCACACCTAGTTTCTTTCCCTTTCTATGTATGCAGGAGCAGTGAAGAAGATATCACCCATGTGGTTTTTGTTGCTGACTAGAAAGACATTTTTTGTATGGCTGCTGCTGGTTGCTTCAGTAACAGTGCTTGGAGAACACCTGCAAGGTGTTCCATAAAAGACAAAACACATCATGGTCATCCCTGCCACACACACACACATTCTGCATCTCTGCACCTGTAGAGAGTCTGTGCAGTACTAGCACAGGAGTGCTTCTTTCCTCTGTTCACCACCAGCTTCAGAATCCTTACTGTGGGGTAGTCCAAGTTTCATCTTTGCATGTATCTTTATTTTTAACATATACATAGTTGTCATGCATCAAATCAAAAGCTATTTCCTTCATGAGTAGATTTTTATGAGGAACTTAAGTTCTGTTGCAACATTGCATATATCTACATTTTTAACACATCTCAAAAGAATTCAAAATTCAACAGTAGTCCTAATGGAATGAGCCCTTGGATGGAACAAAGGAGCCAAACAGCTTTCACTGACCATACCTACATACAGGAAGAGAGGAAGTCCTCTTTCCTAAGTGTAAAATCTCGTCAGTACATTCAATATACAGCACACCCCATATGCGATGCTCTTGGCTCATTAAAGGAACAATATGGCTCCATAAAAGCACAGTCTTTTTATTAAATCAGTAAGAAGTGTAAAACATAGCTGGAGTTTCTGACTACAGCAAAAGTATAACACTTACTACTTTTAAGAAATTTACTGTACTGGTCTTTCAAAGAAAATGCAGCAGTTGATGCCCTCCACCAGCTACCCATGACGAAGTCATACTCTCCCACTCTGGTTTATTCAAAATAGTTATTTCTGAGTTCTTATTTGGAAGAACATCTGAAAATATTGGTTTAACAGCCAAGAGATCTGAAGCATTAGTGAGTGGGCCAGACGGATACACTTGAACTGCATTTCTCTGAAAATCAGGTGGGAAAAAACTATTATTAATCCCAAGTCATCAGTCTGGTTATTTTAAGACATGTTTGTCTTCTTGTTACTATAACAACATTTTGGTTTCGCAAGAGGACTTTGCTTCTTTTATTCCAGGCATAAATTGGAAATCTTATGTAGCACTTGCCTATATCCAGGAGGGAAGCTGCTTCTTTGCACCAGGTGAATACTACCTACCATAAAGGAAAATAGACATACTCATAGGTTAGATGCAGACGTAGGTAGCTTCCCTACTGATGTTTAACCCTCTGCTGGAGTTACCCATTCAACAGGGTCATTTCTGCCTGTAATAAAAATGAGGAGGGAAGCTACTCCAGAAAAAGCATAGATACCAGGGACGCCTTTTCTAAGAAAGTAGAATGGATGGTTTTTGAACTACTTTCACTGCTGTAAAAAAAAAGTCCATTATAGGTAACATCTAGTCTGTGCAGAAGAACTTGCCAGTACATATGAACAAATATAAAAGGATGGAAACATCAAGAACTGGGATGAGAAAAACAATCTTTCTTCATATAATCATTCTGAGAGTCAGGGGAATTGGAAATACAAATTTAGGAAAAGAAATTTGAGCTAGCTGGTATTACTCAACTGCAGCGGTATGACTCACATGACGGGATATTAAACTCATTGGTTACAGACTATTTAAGAAAGACAACAGGGATATTATATGGTTTAGAATTACTAACAATTGAGAAAGACAGGACCTTAATTGTATAGTAATTCATGTATTAAATTATAAATCACAAAATGCTAAGACAATATAATAGGTTATTGAATAGGCTGAGGAAATAGAAATAGCAGTCCCCCTATTTCCTAAAACATTCAGGAAAACATGTGTCCATCCAGGGAAAGTCAATCAAGGAGGTTTAGGTGCTGTGTAAGTACAAGTAGATCAAGTAGATGTAATTATACTGATGCTTTCCCAATGTGGAAATGGAATAAAGTGCTGAATAATAAACCTACTGGGTGCTTTAAAAGATCCAGTCTGTCAAAGCTGAAGATAAAAAGTGAATGGAAAGAGATATTTAAGTGCAAAGAACTGGAAGGAATTACCTCTGCTGCTGCATGGCCTTTCCAGCATCACAGCAACTGTGTTCTTGAATTAGTTGAGCCTGCTTCACCATAACAACTACTCCACCTTCTCTGTATGATAAAGGCCTCAAAAAAATGCAATGGTTTCTGCCAATCTGATATGGGTGTAAATGCTTTCTTAACTTGTCATCTGGCGGTCAATTTAATTTTGAGCACTTGAGAAGTTAAGAAGCATCTATAAGGTCTATAATACTAACGCACCTTGAGAAATATCCCTCCTGTAGTTGTAATCAGTTATTAAGTATTTATTGGAAAGCTATGTTTGCCTTTTTCTGCAATTCATAAACAATGAATAAAGAAGAAAATATATCCTGCACCACAAGATGGTGAGTAGTCCTGTAGAAATCTTGGGACTGATACAATTTTGTTTAACAAGAACAAATATTCATTAGAAATACTTCCAGCCTTCTTTGGGATACCTGAAAAAGTGTGAAAGGTAGTTGAAAATTGGTAAAGAAGGCTTTCCTAAATGCTCCAAATAGACAATCATTACTGAAGCTGGCTGTGATTATAAAAAAACAAACAACATCAAGAAGAATGAATATATTTATAACAGCTGAGTATGTATGTGTTTGGAAAACACTGGGCTGCACTTGGCGATCTCTTAGGATATATTCATTTCAGCAGCGTCACTTTAACACAGCTAAATGATATGCCAAACACCTAGAAACACAGGCTGGAAGGCATGCTTTTAAGGTAGAAGATTGTATCCTGGAAAGCAGCAACACTAAAAAGCATATTCAAACATTTACTGCCTGTGCAAGAAGCTAAACACAATTCTCAGATGCATTAGCAGGAAACAAGAAGGTGGGAGGAGGGAAGTAATTTCATACAGAAATTAGAGAGCCTTTTACTGGAATAATCTTACCAGATCTGGTATCAACAATTCTTTTTGATAAGGAAGTTGACAACTTGGAAGTTTTTCAGATAGACCTGCAATAGTGATTCAAGGAATTATGGTGAAAGATTGATGAAGTTCAATTTATT
This sequence comes from Tringa solitaria, assembly GCA_026413425.1. Taxonomy (NCBI): domain Eukaryota; kingdom Metazoa; phylum Chordata; class Aves; order Charadriiformes; family Scolopacidae; genus Tringa; species Tringa solitaria. The sequence continues at coordinate 14,931,846 of JAOXJM010000019.1, read as the reverse complement.
TTGCTTGTTCGAAAGATGTTGTAAAATAGTGGGGCAGAAAACTTTCCAGTAAGATCAGAGACTTGTGTGTGAGAGCGCGGTGCATCATGAAAGATACAATCTGTTCAGGTCTATAGTACATGGAAAAAATGACTTGAACTCCAGGCTTTTGAAAAACAGGATTTTTTAACCATTTATTTTTTTCTAAATTTTTGTTGGAAAATCAAAATCAGCTATGGATTTGTGGCTGGAAGTAGTCAAGAGGTAAATTCTTCATACTTCATGTAAGTATCAAGGAGAATTCTTCCAAAAGACAGTGTCTCTGTAGTTTAGTAAAAAAATTATACTTCGATTAAAAATGAAGATTTTTTGCCTTTTGTCCTAGTTTCGAAAACAAGGGGCATTTCACCAATCCTCTATCTTTAGAAAAGTTTCTTGTTACACATCTGGAGAAATAGAAGAGAATTTTAGGGAACAGTTGCTGTATAGAAAATAAATTTCATACCCTGCTAGCATATTGTATTTATATCATATTCAGAATATTCACTCCTAAAAACAAGACTCCGCATTACATTAGTTAACATGCTCATCTTCTGATCACTCAGGACAGGTCATCAGTAGGTGAAAAAAACGGACTTGCTTAAACAAAATATTAAGTTACTGAGCCAGTCCTATTACCTTTCCAGTAATGGCAAAACCACTACAACCCACCTGTATCATTATTACTTCACTGTGATTTGGTAAGGCGAATTTACTACCATTCTTAAAAATGTCCTAATTTTCCCCAGAGCTGAATTAGAGAGTGACTATAGCAAAAAAAAAATTGCAAAGGCATGCAAGAAGAATATGAAGTCACTCAGTTTAGGACTTGTAAGAGCTCTAGGATCTTGGATTTGCGCTCAGATGCCTGGAAACATTAGTAATCATAATCCACAGGGGAAAAACATAGGAGAAAATGGTCTTTTGTGGATGTCACAAAGGAAAAGCTTGTAAGAAACACTTTCTTTCATGAATTTCCCACTCTTCGGATCTGAAAGCTAAGTCAGGAACAAATGGTTTGAATTTGTTTATGTATGTCATTTAATAATCACTTTTGCAAGCAATGAAAGAGTAATGAATATATATTCTCAGAACTAAAATTTAGTTTAAACCAGAGTTTTCATTTATTGGAGGACTTTGTTGTTCATATACCAAAGAATTTGACTCATACAGATTATATTTTTCAAAACAGGGAGGATGCACTTTTTTATAAACACATGCAATGTAATTTAAATTACACTATATGTATGATGAATGTACCATGTCTCTGCATTAAAAAAAAACATGTTTTTTTTCAGACAAAATCTGAATTGACATTGTCACTGATTTTCTTTCAACAATAAGGCAGCCTGCTTCCTGTAGCACAGCAACGGTGAGTGATACCAAGTCAGATTCTTTTATCAGATACGCTGGCATAAATTCAGGATTACTTCAGTTATAAACCAAAGTAACTGAAAGCAGTATTCAGTTTATCATGCTTTTCTTTCTGAGAACTTCAGATACCTCATGAGCCCTGGAAAACCTGCTTGAATCATTTTCTTAAGAAAATGTAACTGTAGAAACATAAAGATATGAGCCTGCGAAGGCATGTTAGCTGTGTTCTTGTGAGGCACTGCACAAACAAAAGAACGCAAATTCTTCCTGAAAATTGTTTCCTGTTAGAATTCACAGTCTGAGACTATGGGATATTTTCTGTGGTGACTTTAAACTGTGGTTCATTTCTGTTTTGGTGGAAAATGCCAGTTTTGCTGTTTAAATATTTTTTTATGTATTATAGTGAAGTTTCCTGATTAACAGCTGCATTATCATATTTACCACTGCTTACTTTCTGTCCTGTGTGAAAAAAATACATCTCTGATCCTTTCTTACTTCTTCTAAAACATGTGTTTTTAGATAAGCAATGAAAGGGGAGAAGACACATACAATTTAAAAAAAAAAAAACAAAAAAAACCATGAAAATACTCATTAGTAATCTTTTCAAGTGAGATAACAGGATGGTTTTCCTGTGTAGGAAATACCATAAAAGAATCCAGGAAAAATTATCCGCTGAGAGTGCAATCACATGATTCCCACGGGGAAGGAAAAAGCCCGGTTGTTTAAGGTCACAGTTCAAGGGACAGAGCAGTGGTGTCTGTATCCCATCAAAGCTGAGTGCTTGAATCGAGCTTGTAAGACATTCTAAAATTATACCACAATGACAAGGTGTGACTGCATGGTTGGGCCACAAGGCGAAGAAAAAAAAACTCATTTTGTATGTCAGATTATTCCTGGGGAAAACAAATTATTAATAATATGATAATGACTTTTGTAATCCAGGCTTTAAAATTTTAGTTGAGATATATTATTGTAATGAGTAACATTTGTGCAACTAGCTGTGATGGCACTCTCAAAGTAGAGACATGCACTTCCACTTTTCCAAATGGAGTATGTTAAAAAAATAGTTTCAAGTGGCAGCCATACAAAAATTTGAAGAGCGTTTTAATTTTTTTTTTTTTTTAATAGCAGCAGTCTATAAAAGAAACTGATTGGGAAAAATAGGGGTGTTAGTTCACATGGTTTCCTCAATATGGATTTTATATGGCATTGAAGCTTCATTTAACAATGTATTATAAAATTATAATCGAGGATAATGTGGTGGTATCGTCAGTTATTTAATAGCATAGAACTTCCACTTGAAAAACAAAGGAAAATTATGACACTATGCCCTATATGAACTTTGAAAAATGAGAATCATCATTTCCACTGAAAATACACAAACTGATCATGTTCAGCTAGATCCATAGCTGGTGGGTGGAACTACATTTCTATGGGGGTCACTGGCAGACATGTTGCTGGGTCACGGACCCATGATCACTGGTTCTCTGGAGGGATCACTCTGCAGAGAAAAGGACAAGGCCTGGGGAGACCGCTCTTCACTGCATAGCTTCTTTTCTAGTCTTACAGCACTAATAATTTGAAAGCATTGCTATCTCTGAAAGCTGAAGTTCAATTCATGCCTATTCCATTAACATGATATAAATTCTGCCTAATCCAGAGGCAAAACTGGTGTATTTGATTCCAGTTCCTTTCTTGGTCTTTCTTCAACCTCACCCTGCTTCCGTTTCTTTTGAGTGGGCATAAGGGGTCAATGAAGAGATAAAAGGGAAAAAATACAACTACAATGTTAACACCTGGAATTAAGGATGTTGAAGGGTCAGAATGTAATTTTAGCCAAAAGAATATAGTGGAAAAGATGGAAATCTTGCCTACATAAGTAATGGATCTGTTCTGATAACAGATACATGAGTTTGCTGGGTTTGATTTTTGCATAATTGCTAAGACATTTTCTTTCAGAACCTCCTGCCAGCTGGCCATGTCTTCCTCTCCTACACCGTGTGAGTCCAGTGATTAAAGCAACGCTCAGGGTGTAGAACAACAGGTTCCCATCTCCTCTGTCCAGCTTGGAGGAAGGGTTTTTGTTTCTTGTCAGGCAAATATCCTAAATTTTAAACAGTGCAGTATGAAATGGAGTGTCTACCCCAGTCTCTCCCATTGAAGGGACAGCAAAAAAAGAGCCTGAAGCAGCAAGGGAGAAATTCAGAAGAGGTATAAGAGAAGAAATTGGAAATGTCAGCCTGAAAAACTCAGTTTCCCCAGCCTTTTGGAAGTCTGCATTGTCACCAGCTCATGGTGACAATTGATGCCAAGGTGACATTGACACTTGTGCACGCAAATACATAACTGTGGAGCTGGCCCAGTGGGCATAAGGAAGAGATATTAATGTAGGAGAAGAATGGTGTATAGACCTCAGATCAATCACCTTCATTCCTTCTTTTCAGCACCTGGATCTGGTCTTTAAGTGCAGTGGTACTTCTGCCTTTGCTTCTGATCTGTAAGACTCAAATCCCAACTGCTTTACTGCAGGAAAGAGAAATCATTAAGCCAAAATATTTTTAATAGTGAACCAAGGAACAGCACTGCCAATGAGGAAGGATTTATCTAAAAATAAAATAATCAAGCATCCTAGAATAACTTCCAGACTGGCACAATGTCTGTACCTCAAGGCATATTGTCTAATACACACAACTAAATAAACATTGATAACCTCTAGCCTAACAGAAGATGAATAGGAAAGCCTATGCTGCAACACTAATTTGATATATTGTTCTACTTTATTTTGTTTTCTGCAGGTGTTATTGGCAGCTTTGTCTGTTCTGAGAGGAAAATTTCCAAAAGTCACTCTTTCCCTGCCAGCACAATGTTTATATTCATGCTACAACTTGCTGGCATATAATACTGAGTACTATGAATGATTATGCACTGATGCATTTTTTGTTAATGAATGGGACACATTCACAGAGGATTAACACTGGCCTTTAATTCTTTTCCCAAAGTTATTTTTAATGTTATGTGTGCAAAATACAGGAAACTCAGTTCTTAAAGCAAGATTCTAGTTACTTAACATTAGCCATCTAAAAATTAGAAATTTATTATAAACCATTTATATAACTTCCCTTATAATCATAGAATGGTGTAAGTTGGGAGGGACCTTAAAGATCATTGAGTTGCAACCCTGCTGCCATGGGCAGCGACACCTCTCACTACACCAGTTTACTCAAAGCCTTGTCCAACCTGGTCTTGAACACTTCAAGGGATGGGGCATCCACAACTTCTCTGGGCAACCTGTTCCAGTGTCTCACCACCCTCACAGTGAAAAATTTCATCCTGATCTCTAATCTAAATCTACCCTCTTCCAGTTTGAAGCCATTACCCCTTTTCCTATCACTACACACTCCTGTAAAGAGGCCCTCTGCAGCTTTCTTTCAGGCACCCTTCAAACACTGGAGAACTGGTATAAGATCTCCCCAGAGCCTTCTCTTCTCCAGGCTGAACAAGCCGAACTCTCTCAGCCTCTCCTCATAGGAGCAGTGCTCTAGCCCTCTGATCATCTTTATGGACCTCCTGTGGACCTGCACCAACAAGTCCATGTCCTTATGTTGGAGACTCCAAAGGTAGATGCAGTACTCCAGGTGAAGTCTTACAAGAGCAAAGTTGAGGAGGAGAATAGAGTAGAGGATAGATCAGTGATCTATCCATCTGAAAAGGCTTGTAAGGTGAATTTTCTACTAACAGCTCCTGTGCCTCTTCAGTGTTGGAAAAGGCAACAACTTGTTCTGAGTACCTGTTCTAAACCTGGTAAACCTGGTAAAGCCAGGTGAGATAGGTCCCAGCTAGCTAACAGCTGGGTTATATTTAACATTGGAAAACTGTAACATACAAATTATATTTATTACCTTGGGATAAGATTGATTTTCTCTCTTGAGGGTCACTCTTTGTATGGTAAATTCCCAATAAGCATGGCTAGAAATTAAATGAGAAAGAAGCTTATTTCGGTTCATGGAGCAGACCTTCCTAAATTCAGCCACTTTTTCAGCAGACCAAAGAAGCAATAAGTAAGAGCCGCTTTTAACGAAGTAAAACTACTGAAGTATTAACATTATATAGACTGAAATAGCCTCGGCAGTGTTTTGGCACTTCACAACAAAGTCAGTATGTCCTTTATTCAGTTTGCAGAACACCATTATATTATCTTCGAAAACACATTGCTAGTTTGGATTCTTTAGCTCCATAAATTACATGAGAGCAATGGGCAATGGTGATTGTCTAATTCCTTAGTGACAGTACCCACAAGAAGTGATACTACATGGGAAACTGGAGTATTTGTGTAATAATTCATGTCTACTTGCACACAAGCCAAGAAAGTAGCCAGTGGTGTCCACCTTGTGCATTCCCCATTGATCCATCTGGATGGCAATGGAGTTGAAAAAGACATTTGGATATGAAAATATAAGTATATAGAACCAATTGGCACTTTTCACGTTCACAGATAGTTGCACTAAGACATGGTGTACATTTCTGATAGTTCAGAGCCTGTTCCACTGTCATATTCTGTTCTTTTACAACCTGACAGAAGTTGATGATATAAACATATCCTTTTCCCAAACACGGGGTTGTGTGTGATTTAACCTTTAACTCCTGCTTGTTGTTATAGGTTAGATGTCAAATATTTCTTGAGAGCCTTTGGCAAGGGTTTCAATAGGTTTTCGTCACTCTTCCCCTAAGTAATGTAGGCTGCAGTTGGAGAAGCGTCGCAGGGAGGTCTCCCTTCCCCCATCCCTCTGGCCACTTCCTCCAAGCTCAAACAGGAAAGTGAGGACAATGTAGAGGGACCAGCCACAGGCTCACAGTAAATCTGCAATTACTTGAAATGTCACTTCCTGTTTTTGAAGCCTGCACAAGAATAAATACCCTTCTGGACCACGCCATGAAGCCGAGAGGCCCCAGCATGTGCACTCCCAGCGCTGCCAGGGCTGGGGGCAGCAGGAACACAGAGCTGCACTGCTCGGCCAAACACCCTGACACTTCCAGGGGTGACAATCAATCTTCCTCTAGCGGCATATAAATGCTATTTGACATGTGTACATGGGATTTTATCACCGCTAAGGCTGCTACTTTTGCCTTAGAAAATAGGGGGGTTTATGGGAAAATAGTAAATAGTTTATACACATATTAGAGGCCAGTTTTCACAGCCAATCTGTATGGAGTTTAATTTGTCAGAAGTCTCGGGCCATGGCAGTCCCTTCCAATTTTCCCTCACAAACATCTGTGTAACTGTTTTCAGTAGATCATGATGAAAACACACACCGCACACACACTCCTCACTGTGTTTCTCCTAATGTTTGGGGTGAATTTTTTCCAGCTGTATGCAGTCTCCAGTCCGCTTTGTCACAATGATAGCCCGAAGTAGGCTTCAGCATAGGCTGCAGACAGGGCAGGAATAGATTAAGTCAAAAATAGCTTAATAGAAAGCTACTTAGAGAACCGTGGTGTTAGTGTAAAGGATATTTCAACTCTGTAAGCAGTGTTCAAGATGTGGAATAAGAATTTACAGTAAGTTTTGGCATCATAAAAATGCTTTCCCAACTCCATGTGTTAGCAAATCAAGTTCTGTGTTTTGGAGAATGCAGAAGAAAGCTCTGTGAAATACTTCTTCACACCTCTGAGAAATATGGCAAGGTGCAGTTCCACACCTAGCTAATAGTGCCTTGCCAGATTCAAATATATTTCATTTGTAAGCAATACACATGCCTGTTTAATTTCAACCCATTCTCTGAGAACACCAGATCAAGCATAAAGGGGAAGCCAGTGCTGCTGGTTCTGAAAGGCTGACAGTGCAAAACATGTTGCCAAAGTGAGCAGATATTCAGTAAAGTCAGGAACTGTTCTGTAGGGTAAGCACGTGTCACTGTCTAAACTGTTTTCAGAGAAACACTAGTTTAAGAAAATTGCTTAAAGCTCTCCAAAAGTATTTAAAAATACCTTCTGGATGTTGTTCCTGGGTTACCCTGATGAACCCAGAAATTCACTAGAAATTTTCATTTGTTGCTATTCTTATTTCTATTGACCACTTGTTCTTCTTGCTTTTATCTAAATAGTCATTAAAGAGGGAAAACAAGTACAGAGAAAATATGAAAAAGCTTAATGTTTGTTTCTGTTGTTGTTAGAATGTGATTGCTTTTCTGATATCAAAACGGCATGAACAATACAAGCAGGGAATCAGGCCCAGTTAGCATGGGTCTATGAAAGGCAGGTCCTGCTTGACTAACCTCATCTCCTTCTATGACATGTTGACCTGCTCAGTGGATGAGGGAAAGGCTGTGGATGTTGTCTACCTGGGTTGCAGTAAAGCCTTTCACACTGTTTCTTTCAACAGAATTCTCCTGGAGAAACTGGCTGCTCATGGCTTGGATGGGTGTACTTTTTGCTGAGTGAAAAACTGGCTGCAGGGCCGGGCCCAAAGAGTGGTGGAGAATGGAGTTAAATCAAGTTGGCGGCTGGTCACAAGTGGAGTTCTCCTGCGCTCAGTACTGGGGCCAGTTTTGTTTAATATCTTTTTCAACAATTTGGACAAGATCAAGTGCTCCCTCCCTAAGTTTGCAGACACCACCTGGTGGGGTGAGAGTGTTGATCTACGTGAGGGTAGAAAGGCTCTACAGAGGGATCTGGACAGGCTGGATGGAGGGGCCAAGGTCAATGGTATGAGCTTCCACCAGGCCAAGTTCCTGCACTTGGGTCACAACAATCCCATGCAGCGCTACAGGCTGGGGGAAGAGTGACTGAAAAGCTGCTCTGTGGAAAAGGACCTGGGGGTGTTAGTCAACAGCCAGCTGAATACAAGCCAGCAGTGTGCCGAGGCGGCCAAGAAGGCCAACAGCATCCTGGCTTGTATCAGGAATAGTGCGGCCAGCAGGACTAGGGGAGTGATTGTCCCCCCTGTACTCATCCCTGGTGAAGCCTCACCTTGAGTACTATGTCCAGTTTTGCGTCCCTCACCACAAGATAGATATTCAGGTGCTGAAGCATGTCCAGAGACAAGGCTGATGAAGGGTCTAGAGCACAAGTGTTATGAGGAACAGCTGAGGGAACTGGGGTTGTTTAGCCTGCAGAAAAGGAGGCTGAGGGGAGACCTTATCACTCTACCACTACCTGAGAGGAGATTATAGCGAGGTGGGAGTTGGTCTCTTCTCCCAGGTAACAAGCGATAGGACAAGAGGAAATGGCCTCAAGTTGCACCAGGGGAGGTTTGGATGGATATTAGGAAGTTCCATCTGAACATGAGGAAAAATCTCTGGAACAGATGCCCAGAGAGGTAGTGGAGTCGTCTCCTGAGATATTCATGACCCATGTAAATGCAATCCTGTCCAGCCTGCTCTGGGTGATCCTGCTTTGGCAGCAGGGTTGGACTAGATGATCTCTGAAGGTCCCTTCCAACCTCTACAATTCTGTGATTCTACTAGGACTAAGGCTTCTTCCTGTGGGATAGATTTATGTCTGAAATATATCCACGCTGAGGATTTAGGGTGAATAAAGCCCTGTTTACATCCCTGCTAGGCTTGTGACCACAGGTATAATAATGAGAGCAGAGGTGACTCCATCAGAAAATCCTTGGTATTGTGGGTTTTTGCAATTCAAAATGGTCATTTAGGAATACAAATGGAAGTCTTGGAGACACAGTAATACCTTTTTTTCTTTTTTTTCAAAAATGGCATAGTTTTTCATTAAGTACTATTCTTGTCCAAAATATTAGAAAGGTGTTTTCTGGAACTTCTACTTCCCAGTGCAGGATGCTTCAGCTCTGGCTTACTCAGCCAGGACTCCAAAGCAATGGGAGATCTGAGGGATGCTAATTTTTCTTCATTTCTTTAGGAAAAAAATAAATTTAAAAAAATGCTTACATTTTTCCATAATTATAAACCACGGAAATTTCATTTCTGAAGAGAACATCACCATTTCCAATAAATTTGGGGGGTTTAATTACTATAATTTCCTAAGGACAAGAAATGCTAATTGACATCATCATGGTTTATATACTTTAAAATTCAGGAAAGCCTGAATAACAGCCTTTTGTTGCTGTTATTGAGTAAAAGTGAAAAAAAAATAGCCCAAACCTGCAGAAGCAGATGCATTGATATTTAGGTGCCCAACATAGAATCACAGAATCACAGAATCTTCTAGGTTGGAAGGGACCTTCAAGATCATCTT
>JAOXJM010000019.1:14912108-14922146 GCA_026413425.1 Tringa solitaria | reverse complement strand
GGCTGAATAACCCCAGTTCCCTCAGCCTCTCCTCATAAGACTTGTGCTCCAGACCTCTCACCACCCTTGTTGCTCTATAGACCTGCTGGGACCCAGTGGGTTCCACCATTTTAAGTTGGAATCACCCATGTTATTCCACAAAACTAACAAGTACATAGAGCATTTGAAAATCAGAGAAAAAACTATAATTAATGACTGCAAATCTCCTTTGAATAAACACAAATTACTGGCTTCAGAGAGAGACATGGATTTTTAAGAAAAAAGTGATTGGATAAAATTGTGTATACATTTAAGTAGAAAAGCAAGGCAGTATATTCTATCTCTAATTCTCACTACTTGTAACACACATTTTATGCATATCATCCTTACTTACAGTGATAACAGAGAGAGGAAATCCCATTCACCGGGCCTAATAGTCTGCAAGATTCTATTGCCACCAACGTGGAGCACAGGAATAATAGTTAAAAACTGGAGTGCTCTATAGATGTGTACAAATAGGGGCTGCCTGGGTCCTAGCCTTGATGTTACTTCAGGGCTTACACTGTCACAATGACAGCAGTTCTTTGTTATTTTAGGTGCATTTCTCTGTTTATGCTTTGATTGTAAAAAATACATTAAGGAAGAAGGGGGTCATATAAGGCTAACTTGGAAGTTGGAAGTGTCCTACGCTGTAACAAATACCTTTGTCAGCATGTCACAGCAACACACAGCATAAGCAGGTATCAGACACATTTATATTCATTTTAAAAAAGCTCCATCCGCTCTGTGTTTCTCACATTTTTGTGTTTCTCACATTTTTGTCTTTCCTGTAGATGAAAAAACAGAACATTTTTTTCTTGAAAATCCATATTCTCTTTTGATTAGATATGAAACTTCTTGATTTGAAAAAAAAAAAAAGAGAAACATTATATGAAATGGTATCCTTTGCTGTCTTGCTTTTTTTTCACTGACTGTCACACCTTGATCCATTCTCCATGTAATCAGGGGTAAAATGATGCTCTGCATTGGACAGCAAATGTAATGTTATGTGATTGATACAAACACACCCAGTGCACCTGCAGGGACTAAAGACTGAATTTGAATTCTTCATAACCTTCCCCCTAAGAACAAAACCCATATCTGAGCTCTATACTGAACACACAGGGAGCTTTTGAAGAATCTGAAAATAAGAATTAAAGTGTACCTATCTGATACAGATTATAATCCTTTGAATAAGTGTTTTTGAAAGACTTTTTATTTCTTATTTCATTGTTCATATCTGGCTTTTTCAGACACACTAGGCTACCCCACAGGTATTTTTAAATGGGAGGAAATGCAGAGATTTATATTTAGCTGGCCATTCATTTCTGGGGATTTGGTCAAACCAGAGTCCATGCTTTCAGACATTCCCTTAAGACTATAATACAGTCATCCTAAAAAAATCAGAAGATTTAGGAGACTCCCTGATTCAAGAGGCTTACTGGCAGTTTATAGGAATACAATTAGCATTTGCAAAGAATGTTAATTTTACTGTAGTACTTCCATGCTAAGAATCCGTGAGTAAATTCACTGTAATAATCACTATATTTTTCATATTACTTCTAACTAATGGATTTAAAACTGTTCCTTTTTAATACACTGGTTTAAGTGCTGTCTAAATCATCAGTGAGTTTCAGTATTGTCTTATAGCAATTCCATGGTTAGTAACGTTCAGTTAATTTTATTTAATTTAGACAAATATCTACATTCAGGAAGTCATTGACATGATTAACTTTATTTATAAGTACCCAGCTCGACAAAGGTCTCACCTCCTGCTGTGAGCTGATTCATACAAAAAAAAGGCATGATTAAATTCAGCATTTTACTGATTCAGCCTGGAAAACCTGTGCAATAAATCAGGTGGAAATAAAGCCCTTTGTTTCTCACTTTTCTGACCACCTTACACTTTCCTATGTTTATAATTATTATTATTATATATTGTTAGCCAATATCTCCCAGTTAGGAGCTATCTCTACCTTAATGCTAAGTAGATTTAATTTCTTTATGGAAGCACAAAGGTTAGTAATATATTTTTGTACTCTTTTGTACTGTTGTCAAATGGATGTGGTAGCTTCTCAGATTTCAACATATTCTGGACAATATCCAAGGCCAGTCATAAACATAAACTAGCAGATTATATGAAATCCATAAATTATTCAGGGTCATCATTAGCCAACCTTTCTCCTAATTTCCATTTCCTTTTGACAGGAGTAATGACTTTGTTATGAAAAACTTTCAAAAGTATAGGAATGTGAAACATAGGCAGCCCAAATCTTTTTAATAAACTGGTCACAGATTAAAGTCCAGCTATACTGTAGTTTATGGGACAGACTGAATAGTACCAAATGAGCACTTTTATAAACAAGAGTCAAACATGGGAAATAACAACTTCTGAAAATTGCAATTTCTTTGTCTTTAGTTCATATTAGCTTTAAACGTGAAGTACCTTGAAACCGTAACAGGGATCTGAAAGGATACCTGCAGTAGTATGATCAAACTTCTGCCAATCAAAGTTGGCCTTTTGGGATTATGCCTTGTCTATTTTGCATTACCTTTCACACAAAGAAAATCAAATGTAAACTCCAACCAAAAGTCTCTAATACAAGTAAATGACCTTCCTGCTTTATTTGTGCTGTTAGCTAGGTAATCCAGTAGTCCTTAATTCACCTGACAACTTACTTCTGTAGACAAAGCAGGCAGTAAAACAGGAATTATTAGCCAAAACAAAAGTTTGAAAAGTTCCTGGCAGGACAGAGAAGGAGGAAGCCCCCATGTGATGTAACTCAACATGGCTCAGTTGAAATCACCAGCTGAGAACCTTTATAGCTTGGCAAAGATTTAAAACAAATGTCTCAGAACATACACAGCCCTTATGCAGACCCTCATAACACAAACTTTCATTTCAGTTTAAACCCTAATATGGCTTTGTATTAAACTGCTTAGCTCATATTAATGGAGTTGCATGTTTTTTCCCAGGCATGACAAATAGCTGCTGCTCTTTCATGGTTACTTGAAAGCACTGAAGCTTCACCCAGTCTAATTATGAAGTTGCTGTTGCTGGTTTATGCCTATATCTTTCAATGGAGGCCCACTATAGGCTTTGCCTTTGTACTAGTTCAGTCCTGTCTTACTGGCTCTCATTTCAGCAAACATACATGTAGGATACAGTTGCTTGTAGCCCACTGCTAGCAGCGTGTGTGAAAATGCACGTGAAATTAAGGGCCTTGCAATTGCTTTCAAGGCATGGTCAGACCAATATGGAGAGGTGGTCTACTGTAAAGGGCAAAAACATTTAGAAATACATATTCTATTTATTGTAGATTTTATTTCCTCAGTTCTGGCATTGGTAATATTCTTCAGGAAACTAAATGATGTCATTTTCTTTCTACAGGCAAGTTACATAAATGCTGGAATACAGCCACTTCAAACAGCCTTCAAACAGATGTCCGTGTGTATAAATGCCAGAAAGTGAGAGCAGCCACTTGCAGTAAAAAATGTTACCCCACACATGGTATAATGTTTATTTTATAACCTCTCTCATGGACTTACATGGTTCATTCTTCTAATTTTTCCAGGCACAAATCCCTTAGGAAGTAACTGTAGAATACCAAAGTAAAATAAATTAAAATTATATAAATAAAATAACTTGAGCAGAGCAAAGCTTAATGTCTCAATAGATATCAGCCACAACAGACAGCAGAATATAGACAGATCTCAATACCAAACTTTTCATTTGTTTAGTTATTCCAGAACTGAACTTTGAGTAGTAAACCAGTGAGACTTAAGAAAACCCAGTTCAGTTTAACGGCTTCATAAAGCCTGGTGAGGAACTTTAACTGGAGGTATGATAGCTGAATCCCTTGAACATGACCCTATATTTATTGCAACAAAAGAAAACCTGTCCAGAAGACAATGAGCTAAGGCCAGATGCTGTACTCTGCCACATCGGAGGAGCAAATGGAGCAACTTGGTCCTTAGGAAACAGAGACATGAGGACAGAAGCCAGTACTACATGACTAACCTTCCTGGAAAAGCTCATGCAAAGGACTGTGAGCAGCTGGGAACCATAGTGGTACCAGTGGCAGCTGGGAACCATAGGTTTTTTTCTCAGAAAAGAGAAGAAAAACAGCACAAAGGAAGGAATTATCCTCCAGGACACACTGCCACCCATCCCAGTAGATCTACAGCCAGTGCAGCTGCTGGAGGTAATGCTGCTGCTAGAATCATACAATCTTAGGATAGTTTAGGATGGAAAAGACCTTTAAGATCATAGAGTCCAATTGTTAACCTAACATTTCCAAGTCTACCCCTAAACGATGTTTCTAACATGTCACTCCTCGCATTTTGCCATGGTGGGATAAGAAGTAGGCAATACCAGGGGGTCAGCTGAAGGACTACTCTTACCGTGTGAGGAAGGGACTCAGGAATACCCTGAAAGGATAAGGCTAGCATGAAAGAATGGGGGAGGCCACCTCTGGGTGTTACAAAATCCCACGATGCTTTCCAGCATCAAAATCTGGCTTGATAAAACCATGAACTGAAAATAGTGGGTGGGATTTTTTTTAAGGAGTTTGACATTGTTCTGACTCTGTTAAAATCTAACACAATAGGAAAAGTCCCTGACTTCAAAAGGAGTGGCAGAAGGCCAAAGCACAGTACTTCTGAAGTTTCTATCCAGACAGTTTTGAGGCTGTTTTCTTTCTTGCCTGCATTGCAAGCAAAAATATTGCCTCCAGTGTCATGACTCTGCCATGTGAAAATTCAGCTCTTGAATGTGCAGACTGGTTTCCCTCAGGTGGCAAAAATCAGTGACAAAGGGGTCTGAGAATATCTCGGCAGTTTAACTCAATTTACTTACTCACTGCGGCCTGGTAATGGAGGCAACCACAAACCATTACAGGCAATTTCCTTTTTCAAAAGTTTCCACTCATACAACAGTGTCCAGTTCTCAGGAAGCTTTTCCATCCCAGCAGCCTCTTCCAAATACAGGGAATAAAGTAAAAGGAAAGCTTCAGCTGGATGCTGCAGCTTGTTTCAAGGACCTTTGCATAACAAAAAAATACAGCATTTCTTCAGAGTAGATAGAAGCATTGCCATCTGAATTGCTGGTAGTAGTAATAACAAATAAAGTCTCATGATATTTCCAAGTATCCTATTAAGCTTGTTGGACAAGGGTCAGTGAGGTTTCCAGGGGGCTGTGATGGAAGGCAGAGATGTTTCCCTCTCCCTCCTTGCTCTCCGTTCTCCAGCCATTACAATGTCTCAGGGCTGAGACCTATTTTCTGGGATGCCTTACTCAATTGTAAAGGATGAAAAAAAAAGCAGGGTTGACAATGCCAGGATCCTTCCCCACAGATCCTCGGGGGCACCACACGGGCAGCAGCTTGCCCTGGCTGCAAGGGAATGAAAAGCATGTTGCCTGCTGGAGCACAGTTAGTGAGAGAGCAGCCCTTTCCCTCTCCGCGCTCTGCAGGAAGAAAGGCCACGCACACAGCAGCATCCTGTCCTGGGGAAAGCACTGCAGGAGACTCAAAACAGGGGCACAGCAGGGATGAGGAGGGTAAGTCAGTACTGGATCGAGCCAAGGCAAGAATCGCAAGACAAAGCACATGACTGATATTGCAGATATCGATATCAATGACTTCAGCATCACTTGATAGCCCACTATTTTTGTGCAAGGGGGTTACTGTCCATCACTCCTGCAATGGCTACAAACTTGCTCACCTGCTAAGAATGGTAATTGTGAGATTCTGTGTAACAGTGCCACAACTGTCAATGCCTGCTATGTAATTTAGTTCTTGGTTCAAAGATTAGGCTAACAAAGACGACTCTACAGTATGGCAGCAAATGGCACCAACCACACTTTAGAAGGTAACAATCCGTTTTCAGTGCCTCCATGCCACTTTTTGTATCCTTGTACTACAGCCACACAGAAAGAGAACTATACTTGAGTATAGATACATCAACAAAATAAAGTCCCAAGCCTTAGCTTTCAGTCTTTTCACAGGACATAAAAAGTTGGTCAGAAGTCCGTAAATACTACATTGGCCTGTAACACCCAATTGTATGAAAGAAGTTACACAAGGACAGGCTGTCCTTTTAATTCTTTGCAGTAGTGATCAAAGCTAGCAGTGTGGCGTAAAGACCCTGCACAGTTTCATGTTCAGAGGAGTGTCAGAGTAGGCTAGAGGAAGGGACAGAGTACGAAGGTTACACAGATTCCTCCACCCTTGTTTAATTCTGGCCCCGGTGGAAGACTCCAAGTAAAACTGTGCTCTAGGGCTACCCATGAAGCAGCAAAACCCAATGCTATCTCTTGCTGTGGCTGCCAAGGCCAAAGTTTAGTCTGAGTCATTTGTGCGGTTTGCCTTATCATTCAACGCTGTGAGGGGGAGATGTGCTGGCTTGGGGGTTGCTCTGTGCTCCCTGTGCAACAGGGACAAGGAGTCACTTGAACGAAGGTACAAGCAGGTGCTGGAAAATGGCAGCTCGTTTGTTTCTCTCATCTGCAGATTTTTTCATCTCCAAGGAGACTGATTGATCCTCACTGCCAATGCACCAGAAACACAAAAATCCACGGCAGTGAAACCATGAGTCAGAACTCCTCGATACAACTTGAACAGTTAAAGAGCCAAGAATCAATACATTCTGCCGAGGAAACAGAACCAAATGTACCAGTCATTGCTGCAATCCAACCACTACTTTTTTACTACTATTACAAGTTCTTTACTTAAGGTCTTGTGACTGTTTGGAATGTCAAACCTCTCCATTCAGGATGTTTCTTGCCTGTATTTTGTGTGTATTTGATTGCAAAAGAACAGTTTAGAGATCCTATTACCTTAAGGTAGAATTGTGTCCTCAAATGTTTTTATACTTCTCTTGGGCTCTGCTGCCTGAACTCCACCAAATAGCCTAATAAGTTCCATATGCCTATTTTTTTTGAAGAACACATTTTCAAAGCAGCAAATGTTTTGACGGATTGGCTCACGGAGAGCCTGAATGCTGTTATACACATCGTTTAGCATTCCACAAGGCCCCCACTGTTAAATTCTGGGAATGTGGCCAGGGTGACCTACCTAATACTGCACTAACTAGCTTATAAAAAAAAAAGAAAGAAAGAAAAGAAAAAAAAATAAATTCTTAACTATTGTGCTGCACTAAAGCGTATTTGGAATTTGAACACGTATTTGCTGCCCTGGTAATTTTTGTTTGAGGTGTGTGGGAATTAGGTTGACACTTAACCGGACTCACAGAAAGAATGTTTTGCATAAAGTTAAAAATATATTTTAAAGTAGCTTGCGCACTTCATCTAAAGCAGAAACTGGGGCCCCCATCTTGCAAGAAGTTAAACACCACCTGAGAAGCTGAGCCTCCCACACACATTGAGTTCAGGCGAACATGAGCATGTCCAACACTGTCTGAAGAACACACCAATTCATTATAGAGCTTGACACTTCATTGAGAGCATAGTGGAAACATTTAAGAGAATGCAGTAAACACATATGCCTGTAATTTAGCTATATATTTTGAGTGCATCCAGGATTGGAAAAAAATGCTCACACATTTATTTTGGTTAAGGAAATATTCTAATATTTTTAAAGACTTAAACTCCAGCTTTGATTTTTCCATCTCCTTTTTTTCTAGTGTCAATTTGTTATTTCTCTCTTCATATACTGCACTCAGGTTATACCGTTCTGGAAAGCAGGTGTGGTTCTACTAATTTACATGTTGAAGACTCGAGCAAACTGAGAAACAAATGACCAGTTTAATACTGCAGCCTCTCATCCCCCATGCTGAAACCAAATGATGCTTACTTTTTCTCCTTATAGAAAGAAATAAAGAAAGGAATTACATTGCATTTGTTTATTTGGAAGGGGAAACTTCCTGACCTAGCATACTTATTCTGTATATATAACCCACATAAAATTCACTATCTAACATTAGGCCAAAGAGAGAAGAGAGAAAAGCAGTAAGGAGGATATGTGGGTGTTAAGACATTCTGTGTCTCTGCACATATGATGAAAGACAATGCAGGGTTAACATCCCAGGAGAGTTCAGCAAGACCTACCTTTGGGAGTGGCAGTTATTAGACGTGTTCAGTAGCTGATGTGGAAATCACTTGTGTAGTTACCATAAGCCATATTTGGTATAATTTCTTTCACCCAAGACAATTAAACTGCAAATACAGAAAGAATGAAATGTAAGCATACGTTTCTGAGTGTGCATGTCTGCATGTAAAAGCAGCTGTTTAATGCAGGAATACATGTACCTGCAATAGTAAACTGGATTTCCAAATCTGTGCCACTGTCACACCACTATATTGGTGTCACACCTCTAGGTTTACTTACTGGAGATGGTTTTTGCTGAAGTAATGCTTGGTCCAAGAAGATGTGTTTTAGGGAGGAAATAAGACTTTGTAGACTGAATGGCTTACTCAAAAGCTGGGGATATTTTATGATCACCTGCCCCTCTTCAAATGTAGGCTACAGGTTTCTGTTTTCACCAGCAGCTACGCTGACCTGTTACCCCAGAGGCTGGAATGCTGCTGGCTGTGCCTGTCACCAAGAAGCTGAAGGACTGGAAAAAAATGAGACATTTGCAAGCTCCTAGCAGTCTATAATGACAAATATAACATGTCTGGGACATGCTGTCAAGAATAAGACACCAGCTCTGGACAAAGATCAGTGGTGGATGTAAGTATTTGTGCTAAAGTGCAAAGGTATAAATGTGGTGTTGAAATCATGTATTTGAATACACTCAACAGCAACAAACTGTAGGAGGCAGAATAAGGAAAAACAGCAAAATTGTGGTCCCGTAACCTTTGTTATATCATCTTTACGTTCTGAATACTACCTTGCAGTGCCTTATACAATTTATTGTGTGGCTGTAAAGGAAAAAGTCAAAGTTTTATCTGTTGAAAGACAAAGTCTTTGGCATAAATGTTAATGTAAGATACAGATTGCCATCCTGTGCCACTCTCCTCAGTTGAGCTGGCACAGCTGTTTGTGCAGCAATGCTGTAAGGCGCTGGGAACCAGCTCATAAACAGATCCCATTTTCAGAAACACTCCCAAAAACTGTGTTTTCTGAAGCTGACGATCTTCTCAGTCTGATTCATCAACAGCTGCAAAAACTGATGTGTTTGAACATCTGAAGGGGTGATGCATTAACTGGTATAATTAAACTAGTATAATTGCCAAAGACTTCATTTTCTGAAATCACAGCCTGCTTTCTATGTATATTAGATATTTTTTCTCCTAAGAAACTGACTAGTATTTCTCCTTTGAGAAAGGTCTGGGAATTACTAAAGCAGTTTATAGAGGTTTATATTCTTACAACAACCCTCAGGTTTTACTGTCGTGTAGTGCTTTCTAAAAAGCCCTGTCTAAAAGACACGATTCCTATTGCAGCAGAAACCTAGGGTTTATAAATGATATCTCTTCTGTATCATTGATCCCCAAGGGCTGCAACGTAGAACAAGTTTTGCAAAATCAAGAAAAATAAATGTAGGGAGTATTGGGAATTCAGGGACAAAACAAGGGTACCTTATTGCTCTAACCTCATTAATCCCAATAAGTGTACATAACATTGATTTGCAGTGGGTTTGGCTGCTCCTGCTGTCATCACCACTTCAGAACTACTTTGCTTAGAAAAGTTTAAGAAATAACTTTGAAATTATTGTTTTATTTGTTCTTTATTTTGTCAGAATACTTGTTTACAGAAAAAAAAGAAGATCTCCATAGTATGTTTGAACAATCCACGTTCCACTAGCAAGCATTGCCACAAGAAACATTTTATTTATCCAAATTGTTTTGATTTGTGATGTTCTAGTGATGGGCATAGGGGAGAGAAGCTTAATCACACGGTTTCTTAGTTCAGCTGTCTACTGACTCATGTACAGCAATCAGCATTTTTCAGATCATCCTTTAACGGGCAGTTTTCTGTCGAGAGAAGATCAGAGAATCATAGAATCATAGAATGGTTAGAGTTGGAAGGGACCTTAAAGATAATTGAGTTCCAA
>JAOXJM010000019.1:14900930-14912008 GCA_026413425.1 Tringa solitaria | reverse complement strand
CCTGACAAAGAGTCCCTCCCCATCTTTCCTGTAGGCCCCCTTCAGGTACTGGAAGGCCGCTATAAGGTCTCCCGGAGCCTTATCTTCTCCAGGCTGAACAACCCCAACTCTCTCAGCCTGTCTTGACAGGAGATGCTCTCCGCTGGACCTGTTGCAACAGGTCCACATCCTTCCTGTGTTGAGGACTCCAAAGCAGGACACAGGCTCCAGTCTCATGAGAGCCAAGTAGAGGGGTGGAATCACCTCCCTCGACATGCTGGCCGTGCTTCTTTTGATGCAGCCCAGGATGGTGTTGGCTGTCTGGGCTGCCAGTGTGATGATAATAGATGAAAATAAAGTTATGCTCATGTAATTACTTAGAACATTTTGTTTATGCACACAGACTGCATACACAAAGCTCTGTATTTCAGATTTCTGGATATGGTTTTAGCTGGCCTCTCACTTTAAAATACTTGTTTATTTAAAGTCCTGCATGCCATTCTTTGATGAAATAGTTTAGGTTTTTTTCATTGCATTTTGGCTGATAAGAAAACCAGTAACCAGAGATCTCCCTAACAACTGGGAAATCATGAAGAGTCACAGATTATGGCCTGTGACAGCTCTGGGATTCAGGGACTGCTTCAGGATGAAAACCCCCTGGATATCACGCTGCCCCAGCTCTTAGTGGGGTTTGGTATTTTCCCTGTGGCCTCATCTAGAGTCATTAGCAAAGCCAAAGTCTTTCCCAGTACCGAGACAAGGCAGGAAAAAAAGAAGAGAGTTCCCCGTCACCGCTTCAGTGTGAATGCCACATAACATAATTTATTGACCAGTTTTTGTCTCAACCCACCACAGGATCCTACATGCCGTGACAAAACCTTCAACATAGAAAATATTTTCCTTAAATCCAGTTCTGACTTTCTTTAATGTGGTCATCAAGCTAACTCTAACAGTCCCTCCTAAGAAGGAGGAGAGAGGTTATGTATGTTAAATGCATTATTCTGTCCACCAGGGTTCTGTTAGTAAAGGGCCAACTGACCTCTACAGCTCTCAGTTCTGCTCTAGATTGCTACTACATCTGCGACTTCAAGCAGCAGGGTTATGAGGTTGGCACTGGCCATTCTGTGATCCATGCTCTCACTTTTGCTCAACAGATGTGAAAATGTGAGTCTGTGCTGAAAATTTAGTCACAATGCCTAAAGGAGTGAAAGATGAAATATTCTTCTTTTTTAAACTAAATACACATGTAAAGCAAAAATGTAATTAAGATGCATTTGAGTATTAGCACAAGACATGTGGAACAATTATCTGTGTAAAGAGTTTGACAAAGCATTTAACTGCAAATTTATAAGACTTAGTTTTGTCACAATAATGCCCATTATTCCTTCAAAAAATGCTGTTGTCATTCTAGTGTGCCCACATCACTTTCACTTTTGCTACTTGTAGTTGTTTGGAATAAGCCATAACAGTTCTTAATAGCCAATGGGCTACTAAGAAGTAACACTTGAATGTCCACCATCTCCTCTGTCTGGTACTAAATATTTCTTCTTAAAAGAATAACAGACATTTATTTGAGCTTGTGTAGGTGTTTAAAACGTCATTTTCATGAAGAAAGAGCAGTACATTTGTAGATGTCTTTTACAACAAAACAGAGAACCTGCAAGAAAAACCAAGCAGGATCTGTGTCCTTTGTGACCTGGTTTATCAGGGCGTTCACTTGGTCAAAATTTAATGTAAATAATGGTGGCTTCCTCTTGCTGACAGTCTGAGTGGTTTTGCTTGATCAGCCCTAATAAGGAAATGGGTAAGAGAAAGATTAAATGATCAGGTCACGAAGGAAAACTCTATGTGTAACACTGCAGAGCATCAAGGACCTATCAGTGATGGTATTTGCTTATTTCTTGAGCCTATTTAGCACTGATGTGATCTTGGAAACAAAAGCACATGGACTTATACACATTTTATTTGGCTACCAGTATGTTACATTGCCACATGATGATTCAAAGTGGGAGATCATTTTGAAGTGCAGGGAACCAGGAGGAGGCGAGGACTGCATTAACAAGCCTTGCTGAAGGGCCTTGGGGCAGGGGTGCCTGTGGCTGAAAGGATTCAGATAGCAGGACAAGCCTGTGGACCCGGGAAGAGAGGCTGCCCATTAGTTGTCCACCTGCCTGGAGACCCAGAACTTGACAGGGCAACAGCAAGGAATGCTGTGTTCCTCTGGGCATCGGGCTGGAATGGCACCTGCAGAAGAGGTGAGTTAAAAAGGTTCACCCAAATGCAGTTATGCAAACTCCACCCTAGAGGCTTTGGTTTCCACAGGATGCAGTCTGTGGTCTCAAACCAAGCACAGCGTCATACTTCCTCAGTCAGTTTAAGGGTAGCAGTCAATAACAGTACCCAAACCTGCAGGAGCCTGACTGCTCACAATTTGTCTTTGTACCAGTGGTGACAGTGTTTAATTTTGCTGCAGCAGCAAGACACAACAAGGGAGAGTGGGTATGGAGGGATAGGAGGTATGTGGGGAGTTCAGATGATAAAAAGGTGCAGAAGGGATCAATATTATTGCAGAGGCTTTCAAAACTTGAAGCCCCTTCCCCTGCCAATGACATTCTTCTGCCTGCCCACTAGTGCTTTTAAATTATAAAGTATACTAAGATAATAAAGGAAACTAGGATATGGAAGAAAATATTTTCCCAGCCAGGAAAAGTACTATACCTATCCAAAAAAGTCTGCTCAGATCTACCTAAACAAATCTGTATGTATTGTGTTACAGCTGATAAATACGTCTCCACCAGGACTTTGCAGACCAAGGCAAGAAGTGTGTCAAGGCACCAGGATCAAAATGCAATTACCTTGTGAAAGGGCCTGAGAAAAATGTACACACCAGAAACCCATCCACAGAACCCAGGTGGCCTGAGAGCACTAACCACAGAGGAGCATATCCAGCCAAGAGAAGCTTTGTGCACAAGAATTGCTTATGGCAGGGAATGTCCTCCTGAGAGAGGACAAGACTGTGATGCTGCTTTCAGGGTGCAAGCTCTCTCACAGCTCCTTTCCCCACTGCACCACACATTGCTGCCAAGCCCCTCTGTCTCCTGGCTCCTTCCAGCCCCTGTATCCTCTCCCGTGGCCAGACCCCTGCCATTTGCCTCGCACTTACCTCCCAGCCACCAACACCATGGACTTGCCAACCCTCCACCTCAGATGGTGGCAGCAGAAACAGGCAGAGATCAGTTATAACTTCTGAATATTCATCACCTCCCTCCCTTTACAGCATGGCTATTTTTGCTGAACCTGAACACTGAGCACTGAATGATAGCACTCCCACTTTCCCATTCGTTTCTCCTTCTTTGTCTTTCTCTTACTGAGGACACCCCAGCCTGTTCTGATTCCAGCCCGCAATACATGCCCTATCCATCAGAAATTTCCATGGTGAGGAAAATAACCCGATTGATGTATTTTTAGTATTTCATTTATATTTCCCAGATGATCATCCAGCAACATATGCCCTGGTGCTAATAATTAAACCCCTGTAGTCTGTTACAGCCCACCAACAAATGCCATGGGACCTGAATAACAGAGCCAGCCACATAGCTTTAGCAAAACTTGGCAGGAATATTCAGCTGGTTCTCTTTCTTGTCTTTTCCTCCTCCACTTCCTTGCCCTGACTCCTCTTTTGTTAGTTTTGGAGACACTCATTGACAAACACGCTTCAGAAATCAATACCTAAATTCCAGAGGGTTCTGGAGGAGCTGGAAAGAACTCGTAATGGTGTCATGATGGGCAATGTTGTCCAATTCCCTCCCACCCCCCTCTCGATGGTGCTAATTACAGCAAAATAAAAATTCAGCTCTGTCCCAGGGATGGTGCTTGAGCCAAAGCCATTATTCTCACTTCTCACCACTTCCACTGTCCAATCCACCCCCGACTGAGTCATCAAAAATGTCTTTAGCCTTCTTCACTACTAGCAAACAGGCCAGATTTAGCCGGGCAGCAAGGCAGCAACACCAGGATGTTGCAACACTTCCAGACCTTGGCACTTCAGTCACGCAATCAGCAGAAAATGGGAGGAAAGAAGAGGCAACCAAGCTTAACTTTTGGTACTACTGAATTTTATGGCATTGTTGTTATTTAAAATGACAGCAGATACTGGTACTACTGAATGCTGAAAAAGGTTTTGAGATTACTACAGTGACCTGGAACATTTGTCAGTAGTAGGAAAAGTAATTAGTCACAATAACATAATAGAAGTGCAGGAAGGAAGCCACTGGCCCAAGCCTCCTCTCAGTTAAGTCAACAGAAAGGTTTCCAGTGGTTTCAGCAAGAGGAATGTGATTACAACAGGTCCGAAATGTCTGAAAAATCCCATAAAGCAAAGGAGACTTTATTATTACTGAAGAACCAGAATAAATCCAGTATCATGGCACACTGAGAGAAGAAATGGTAAGGAATTTCTATTTTGTGCCTGCAAAGCAAAGAATGACAGAAGTCTGGGAGCTAGCAGAGCTCTCTGCCATGATGGAGAGACTTTCAGCCTGGCAGCACTTGCACACCCTTCCAGCACACTGCACTCTCCCAGCCCCCTGGAAGACACAGAGGGAGAGAAAGTGCTCTGCTCTTCTTCCTTCCTGGCAAGGACAGGACACAGGAATTACCCCACGATCTGTCTCTCACAGCAGTTTGAGGTCCTGGTTCAGTGTGGTACTGAAGCAACAGAGGTAAACAAGAGGTTAAAGCTGGAATGATGGCTGGATGCTCTCAAACCAGGAATAAGTCCATGTATGTCCACAGGGAACATCATAATTTAATTATGCATTGCTGTTAGAAGACCCAGGCTTCAAAAGTTCCCAGAATTTTCTTTTTGTTCACCTATATTAGTATAACTTAACAGTAGAGAATTACAGCTACTGAAAGACTTAAACAAGTATTTCAGTAAGGAAGATACCATCAGCATATTGTTCTAACATTAAAGAAATTTGCATTGATACCTCTGGTAGTTCTCAAAATGGCAGTTTGCACCTTGTGATTTTGCTGCTTTTATGTCTGTTTGCAGATTGTGCAAAAAAGTTCTGGAACTTGTAGCACAGAATCCTTAAGAATTAACAAACTTCCAGAAGAAATAACTACCAGAAGAAATACTCACTTCCTTTACATATCATTTTAAAAGAGTTAAAAGAGTTTTATAAAATCCTTTTGCTGTCATGAATAGGATCCTGTGATTTGGCCAAAGGAGTGCAGGACAGTGATATTGCTCTTATTGCATTTAATGTTATTCAACCACATCATTATGCTGGCTGCTGAAAAATAACAAGGAATGTCTTAGGAGAGCTGCACAACATGCCCTGTAGGCAGTGTTCTTCCTTCTGTCTACTGGAAAGAATCCCTGTTTAAATATTTAGAAAAACAAATCTTGTATTATTTTTAACAGCTGTACTTAGGCTAGCCTCAAGAGAAAAAGAGAGAAAGGGAGGAAGAAAGACAAAGAGGGAGAGAGGCAGAGAGACAAGACTTAAAAAGAGGAAATTTTAAAAACATAATTAAGAAAGAGATAACAAATAAATAATTGAAAGTGAAAAGAAGATCAAGATTGTTTTTCAGATTACCCAAATGCATGGTATTTATTTCACAGTCTACAGCACTTCTCACTGACCTGATGATGAAACAGACACCTTGGACCGCCTTTATGACACAAATCATTCACATCTGAGTAGAAATGATTGCAAAATAGGAGAGAAACTAATTGAAAACCTGAGAAAAACAAGACCGGTGTCTCAAACAGCAAGATGATTACAGTAGTGTTCTGTGACTATGCCAGGCTTTGGGTCTATATCTGGAAGGCAGGAAATGCTCTCAGTGATGTGCTGTGAGACTTTGGGTAATCTAAGCGATGTCCCTCCATTTTTCCATCTGTAAAATGGAAATAATTATACTTGTCTCCTTTCAAATATCATTTGGGATTTGAAAGATGAAGACTTTGTGCCTGATTCCAAGGGGACCATGACTTCTTCTATTTAGCCTGAACAAAACTGCCATTTTCAGAAGGGCAGTACTTGCAGCAAATTTGACTGAGATCAGTGGCTGAATGAAATGGAGCTGATTGACACTGCAAGTGTGGCCCCAAAATTTTCCATTTGTACTGTCAGTAAATAAACCAATTCCAGTCTTATCTGTGGTTTAACAAATATTCATTATATCTACGGATACAATACATTACATTAAAGTACTTTTTATGTTGACAGCTTTTTGTTCCCATCCACACAATACTAAATGATAGTCACCTATATAAAATGTGAAATGATGCAGCACTGAATTAGCTTTTTCTATCTGTTCTTAAGAGAATGATAAATATATGTTGAAACAGATAAATAGATAAAACAGAATGAACTCTAATGATTAGTGTGTGCTTACTTTTCTGTAAACCAACCAGTTTTCTTTCATATTTGCATTCCTATAAATGCCCCTTTTCTTGTTGTATATATCTGTTATGCTCTGCCATTAACCTAAACTGTGACTGCCTGGATAGGAGCTGCAGCCTTGGTTCTTCTTTTTTTAAACTTTTTTACTGCACATGGCAAGAGACAACCTGGCTGATGACACAAAGGGTACACGTACAAGGAGGTTTTGCAGGCTGGGGCCCTAGTTTAGTTGCTAGTGGTGTCAGAATTGATATCCATGATGGACTAGGGTGTCTGAAAAGATGGAGTGTCTGCAAAGGCTAAGGATAGCTTGATATGCTGAGCTTCCACAGTGCTCTCTCTACCTACAAGCAAAGTTGACATGGTTACATCTGAGTTGCTCAGTGAGAGTCCAGCTCTCCATGTAAAGGATCATCTGCCTCCACAGACTCTGAAGAAAACTGATGGAGGCTGCTGATGCTAAGTTGAGGTTAGCCCTAGCAAATGCCCCTCAGGCAGCCTCCTGGTGCTGTCAAACCTGGCCATCCCTATTCCACAGCAAGTCCTCCATATGTATCTTTACACCGTGCTCCATCAATTCTAGAAAAATAAAGTTGGCAGAGTATTAATAATATTGATAATTAAATCTACTTGTGAAGCTGTAGCACACACTCAGAGAACAAGTGTAAATAAACTCTCCAAATATTTGTTAACATCATAGAAAGACACTTCACCACAGCATTCAATAAAAAGGAAATTTTAAATATACTCTTGGCAGTAATGGTGTGTAGTATGAGATACTACACAGACATTGACTTTAACAGAAGTGATTAGACATCAAGGTTTATTGATTTACAAAGTAAATGTTGGTGCAGGATGAAGGGAAGGTTAATATTTGCCTTAAGGGACAATGAATTTTCATGATCAACAAAACTTCAAGTTAGCTGAGGCCTCTACCACCCTCCAGGTTAGAGCTGTGTTAATCCAGAACAAGTCTGTTGAAGTAAATGGAGTTGTAGCAGTTTGAAAAGAAGACTGGAGTTAGGCTTAAAGTATTAAAAAAATAGCCTGATATTACAGTCATAATTTTTAAAGATTTTTTATAAAAACTTTAGTCCTGTAGTAGTTACTGTTAAATAGAAACAGAAAATGTGGACCTAGATCTACTACAGTATGACATGAATGAAGAATCAATGCAAGGAAAATTATTTTAAATTTCTGAGATGAGAGCCAAAATTAAATAAGACAATATGTAACATAAATGACTAAATGTAAATGATGGAAAAAAGTGAATAGACACTAGTTGTAATGGTCACAGTTTTAGAAATCCGTAACTAGTTTCTGAAAAGACTAAAACCAAGAAAATATTCTTTGAGTTTTAAGCCCCTGAATCTGCCTTGAGAATAATCCCACCAAACTCACATAAAACACTGCTGAACCCTAATTTTAAAGAGTTCCCTATCTGGTCTTTTCCGTCTCATCACTAGTGGTAATTTTACTTGCATATACTATAAATCTAGATCTAGTTACCCAATCTGATCAGCTATTTTGTTACTTGAGTGTCATATGGATGATTTCAACAGAATTAAACCAGTAAAACAATGGAAAAAATGTCATTGCAAATGAGACAAGCTCATCTCTTTACCGAAGCCTGCCTTTTCTGCTGGAGATGTTCCACAGGTCATATGACCTAAACTCTAGCTTCACAAAAAAACCCAACCCAAACACTTTAAATGTCCTTTCAAGACTTTCTCAGAAGCAAGGATTTCCCATCATCAATAATACATCAGGTTCTTGTGCAAAGGGCAGCCACGGAGGATTCTTGCAACATCAAAAACAAATTCATCCTTGAGGGATCTTTAAAGCATATTTCAAAATATGTTCTAACCAAAACAAGCAGCACACAAATGGCAGAAACATTTTATTGTCACTTCTCAGCCATTAGTCACTTCTGTGTGTAAATGATTTCTTACACTGTTGTTCTACTACCTGAATGTTTTGGTGTTCTCCTCAGTTCCTGAAAAGTCAAAAAAGAGGGTTTATTATGTCCCTTTCTTTACATACAAGACTGATAACTTGATAAAGGTTTTGCAATTGCTTTTCCAAGGACAAACAAGGAAGAAAAAACATCCAAATTCATATCACCAACGTGTATGGAGGACTTTGATACCAAACTGGTTTGCCCGATGTAACCTCAAAAGGCACAACATAAGAGTAAGAAAAACATAGCTCTGAAAGTATATGATGTTGGTATTGGCAGTGAGTACTGCTGAACTACAGTGAAATACAGGATGTTTCTGCTGTTTCCTTTCTGCAGAATGCATTTGCTTTTGGAAGGGTTCTTTTAAGGCATTTTCTGCAAATATAAACTCTCTGATGTAAATGGGTTGTTTGCTAGTCTGATCACTTGTTAGAAATATTTTATTTCTCCTCATCAGGAATAATTGTGTCTGACAAGGGCACATTTAAGGTTCCAAGAAATAATGAAAGAGATTTTTTTTAAATTACAAAAGTCGAAGTAGTTTGTATTGTACATAGAGATTCAGGCAGTTTGGCACATGCATCCATGTAACCTTAAATTCATGTTTACTTATCCTAACAGACAATAGAGCTGAAATATTCCAAGTTGAGTTCAGAATTCATGCTTTTACTTTCAGGGGGAATTTGCTCAGTCCAAAACCACAGAATTGATCCCAAACTCATAAATTATATTCTTCTAATGACAGTCCTAATTGGAAGGAATGAGCTACATCATACTATGTTCTAATTCTTAGGTTTTTTTAGTAGTTAAAGTCTAACAGCCAGTCTTAAAATATCTCAGTAGTGTATTTCTCCATGGAATAACTTGAACGGGAAATGGCGTGGAACTGTGCGCTGAAGTGAACTCAAGCCTTGCCAAAGACAAGACTGTTGGTTCACGACAACTGCAAACGTTTGTAGCTTTGTAGCACCTTTCTTCCAAAGTGAACTTCAGCTGCCTTAATTATCTCCGCAGCTGGCAGACTGACTGGCAGAATCTGCAGATATTTGCCTTGGCTGTCTGACCTGTGAGACATGGACGCGTGCACACAACTTGTACAGACCAACTAGGCTACAAACAAGCAGCACATCTGACAACTGAGTTAACTCTCACATGCAAGGAGTTACCCTGCATGCAAACCTCTCTTCCAGGAGGTACTAGACCCTGCGTGGTCACCAGATCACTGACATGAGCCCGATCTCCCAAGACAAGGGCAGCAATAAGAGAAATCTGGCAGGAATCATCATACTGGCCAACAATTCTAAAAAGCTCCACTCACTGGTCCCTTCTCTTTGCAAGCATCTTCACTGAAAGTGGGACTCACAAATTCTGAACAGCAAGTGAACAGTCCATGAACAGTGACCTATTTGGGAAACCCCAGAGAGACCATGGCTACCCTGTATAATAAGTTTACAGCAGCTTACAATGTGCTGGCCCAATCTATCTGGGAAGCCAGAGTAGAGCCATTAGCTAGAAATCTGCTTTTCACTATTTTTTCTGCAGAGAGAGGCTCCAGTGCCAAAGCCAGTTTCCTCAAAACCACACTTAGTTGCTGACAAATGAATAACCACCTAAAATCTGTAATTGATCTAGTTTTTCACACTGATACATTCCAGGCAATTAAAGTTCTGCTTTTCGTCATGGCTAGAAACATTTATCTCAACCAATCTGAGTCATTCAGCACTTATCTTCCCTTTCAGCATAGGTTTCTTTCATGCACCGACCCTAACCTAGGCATGATCTGAACACAGCATAAAAGCAGAGTCTGCATAAAGCATGGCCAGGAAGTGATGGGACAGATGGCTCCATTCCTAGATGTGTTCAAAGTCTCCATATTTAGAGCACTCAGGCAGGAGACTCACCCCAGATTCCTTTTTTGAACCTGTCACACCAAAATATCAAACCCACATTATCCACAGCAGATAGACACCCTTTCTGCCAACGCAGAGACTCAAGTGTCCCCATTGCTCCCTGGAATTTCATTTTTCCATGGCAAGTGAAAGAGCTTCATTGGAAGAGATTAAATCTGAGCTCTCCCTTTCTCTTCTCTAAACAGTTCCCTGTACTGAGGACATTCCTGCAACAAGAGGTGATTCTGATACCTTTTAATCAGAGGAGTCAGTACTTGGATGTCTAGTATCTAGACATAGCTTAGTTACAGAGGGAATGACTGGTGGCATTTCCTCTTCTGGAGGTGGTTTTGTAATTAAAAAAAAAAAAAAGAAGGAAAAAAAAAAAGAGATGTTTTCCTTTTCTGAAGAAAAACTGTAGGCATCTAACTTGGGGATGGTCCAGAAAGCCAACCATATCCTGGGGTGCATCAAAAGAAGTGTGGCCAACAGGTCAAGGGAGGTGATTCTGTCCCTCTGCTCTCATGAGATGCCACCTGGAGTGCTGTGTCCAGCTCTGGGGAATTCAACATAAGAAGGACATGGACCTGTTGGAGTGGGTCCAGAGCAGGGCCACAAAGATAGTCAGAGGGATGAAGCACCTCTCCTATGAGGACTGACTGAGAGAGTTGGGGTTGTTCAGCCTGGAGAAGAGACAGCTCCAGGGAGACTTGCTTGTGGCATTCCAGTATCTAAAAGGGGCCTGCAGGAGAGATGGAGGCAGACACTTTATCAGGGATTGTAATGATAGGACAAGGGGTAATGGTTTTAAATTGAAAGAAGGGAGATTTT
>JAOXJM010000019.1:14881432-14900830 GCA_026413425.1 Tringa solitaria | reverse complement strand
TTATCAGGGAGTGTAATGATAGGACAAGGGGTAATGGTTTTAAATTGAAAGAAGGGAGATTTTGATTAGATACTAGGAAGAAATTCTTTACTGTGAGGCTGGTGAGGCACTGGAACACATTGCCTGGAGAAGCTGTGGATGCCCCATCCCTTGATGGGGCTTGGAGCAACCTGGTCTAGTGGGAGGTGTCCCAGCCCTCGGCAGGGGGGGTAGAACTTGATGATCTTTAAGGTCATTTCCAACCCAAGCCATTCTATGATTCTACTGGAATCCCAAGGCAATTCCAAATCAAGACAGGCTCTTCATTGTAGCCCAGAACAAGTTAACTATGCCCTAAAGAAAAGTGGCATTCAGTTCTCCTAAAGGTTTTAGCCCCAGGTTACCTATTGTAAAATCCTTTCACATGTTTCAATTCTATTAGAGATATTCAGGCCACTTTCAGGGGAAGAAGCAAACTCACAGAGAAGAGGTCTGGGGAGATAAATTCATCAGGAACCTTGAAGGACCCCAGAAGCACCAGGGATTTCAGGCCAATTCACTCTGAATGTCACTCTGGGACTGCTATTCTGTCCCTGGTTGAGGAAGGCTGTTACTCAGGAACCTCTGCACTGTCCCATACTGTGGGTGGATGTGCCCTAATTAAGACAATAGATCTTTTGCAAAACATGAATTGC
Source organism: Tringa solitaria (assembly GCA_026413425.1). Lineage (NCBI taxonomy): Eukaryota > Metazoa > Chordata > Aves > Charadriiformes > Scolopacidae > Tringa > Tringa solitaria. The sequence goes on along the minus strand of JAOXJM010000019.1, from coordinate 14,900,156 downwards.
AGCCCCAAATTTCACTTTTGTCTACCCACCATACCTGCTGATGGAAATATAAGACCAATTTCATTTAGTCTTTTACTTTCGAAGTCTGGATCATCTCTAACCACAAGGATAGGCTACACACAGAAACTGAACATTTCAAACAGCTTCAATTTAGAGAAATAAGAATTATGGCACAAAGATGTAAAATAAAATTATTTTAGACTGATTAATTACTCTTCAGTTGAGCAGTCCAGTGTGATATCCTTTATTCTTTGCTAAAGAGTTTTGTCGCACGATTTGTTACAAATAATACCCACATTCTGTGAGAGTGATGAATTAAAGAGTCAATGTCCATGAGATTCACCATTATTTATTAAGAGATAATAGACTCTTGCTGCTGTATGAATGTGATTGGGCACAGCTGAGGCATTTATGGAAAATAAATATTGAGACAAAGATGACGATTTCACTTCTGAAACTAGAGATGTTTTCCATGTCTATATATTATGTTATTTGTCATATTATCCATGATATACAGTTCTTAACAATTTTATCTTATCAAAGTTGGCTTTTTAGTGTAAGAACTTACTATTTCCACACATCTAAAGCCATATATAAGTCAGCTTTGTAAGCATAAGGAGTCCTATTAGAAAAAAATAAAAAGATTTCTCCAAATACAGACTAGCCCAGTGAGTAACAGTATAACACCAAGTTCCTGGGGGCAGATTGTTCCTTTAAGATGCAGTTTTGCTTTTTTGCAGTATGGACATGCCTGATCCATCCCAGAGATTTCTGAAAGTGATTCTGTATCAAAGAGACCACAAACATATCCGGACAGATAGATTTATGCTGTATATTCTGACTGAAAGGAAATTGCTGTGCCGCAACCAATCAGGGACAATGGTGTCCATAAATAAACAATTATCTTAAGTGAGCTTTTTAGCTGTTGTAATTAAGTTATATTCTCTGCTGTGAGCACACTCTTGAACTCTAATTGGACACTGGAACTAAAAGCAGGGGCATAGATTTTCAGAACAATAGAAACTTGGGTTGATAGTTACCACAAGCTAGTCATTTAACCACGCAAACAGACAACTAACAACAGGGTGGAACAAACTGCTGGAGAGATACCTGTATCTTCCATGATCTTAACTAGAGAGGGGGTTTTTTGGTGTCTCAGGCAACTCTGGCGGATGGTCATTATTTTCCACCATCTGAAAATGAAGGGACTGTGACATAAGGCAGATGTAGCAAGTTGATTCTCTATTAAAATAGTCATATATGTAATGTATATGGCCTGGCCTGTTACAAAAGAGCATGTGATGAAGCCTTGAAAGCCATCCCTTCTTGTCCTACTATCCTCAGGTATTTTTGCTTATCATTACATTAATTCTGTAAGAGAATACAGGGGCCTTCACTGTTGATCACTATTTAATGGTGAACCCACATCAGCTGAAGCACAAAATCCTCACTGTCTAAGGATTGCTAGTGCTTTATGTGATCACGTGTTTGGTGGGTTTTGGTGTCATATTTCAGTATTCATGTGATATACTGGCCAATTTTTTTGCGTTGTGTGACTAACTGTAGCATCAAGATCTAAGCATCATGAAAAGACAAGATTTTGATATATGTTTTGAAAAATTTCCATGTGAAATAAAAATTCTATGAGAGATCTACACCTACAATAAGTTGGGACATTTTCTAGCTCAGCTTTAGAGGGAGATTTGGGACAAGAAAGAGGAATCAGTAAGAGGCTGCCCTATTTCTTCTATTTCCCATTCCCTCCTCTGTCTGCATTTTGCAATCCGCTGTCCCTAGTGGCACGGTCATTTCTGGTCTATCAGACCCTTGTGCCTAGCATGGCTTAATCAGTAGTCTAAGTTACTCTTTTACTGCAGCAATGGAAGAAAATCAAATAGTTAAAAAGTGACTAGGAGTCTTTATAATTGCTGACCTTCAATAGTCTATATAATGTGACTTTAGGCCACTGAGTAATAAATAGACTAGTGTAATATTTACAGACATGTCTGGAATGCAGTGAGTTCCTCTCTTCTCTTTCACAAAGTCATTAATGGCTCTGTGAGGAATCAGACTACCGCTGTTCCTGTTCCCCAAAAACACTTTTATCTCGTGACAGTTTATGCTGATCTTTCTATTTTGTTTTGATTTGTTTTTTCCCTGATCCTTTTCCCAAATCCTGTGTTTTAAAAACTTTCATAAGGGGTTAAAAGTTTTCAGCAAATCGTTCTGTGAACTCAGTCCTAACCATGGATTCCCCAGCCCAATGATCAGGAGACCTCTTACAGACAGTGTTTCTCAATCAGTTCCTTTCAGGTGGAAAAGACCATGTTGTTTGTACGAATAGAAATTTTCCTACTGAAAGTACACAACTCTCCCTCTTTCCCACTCCAGCAGCCAGTTTCCACCGCTTTGAAATTCTGAACACTGAAGCAAACAGGGAAAAATAGGAAATATGTTTTAGAGAGAAGAAACAAAAACATATGGGGGAACAGTTTCTTGCTATCCTTCTTTCTTTGCCTCTAAGACAAAATCTGAATGTAATGGTGGCTTCTGAAAACCCAGCCTTGCAGAAAGAAAGAGTGTTCTTTGGTCTTTCATCAGTATCGGGGGCACAGGATTTACTTGTAAGAAGAGGGAAGGGATTATTTCCTAAGAATAAAAATCAGCACTTTTGAAGAAGTAGAGCAGATTCATAACATTGTAGAGTTCCATTAAAAAGTTTAGTAATTGTTTGCAGCTGCCCCTTAAAGCTATTTCCTTTAAATCCCACGGCACTGAAGGCAGAAAGAAAGAGTCTTTATGCCAATTTTTATGCATCTTAGTGGTGGATATAAATCCCTCTACTGTGATTCCAAACCATTTTTGGTTTGTTTCTGTTTTATTCCAAATACAGACAATACATACAGCCACTTAACGTTCCAAACCAAAAATAAAATCATGAAGAATTAAAGGAATTTACAGAAAATGCATTAAAATTCTTAAAAAGAAAAAAAAAAAAAGCTGGCTACTGGTCAGTTGATTAAATACTGAATCTGTATCTATATCTAGTTATACATACTTTACAAAGGCAGAATGAAGCTTGGGGTAGACTCCGTGTCATATAATACCACAGTCCAACTCAAATCTGAGATTTAGTGTCTACAGAGATTTTCATTCCAAATTGTAATTTGCTTTGATTTTAAATGTATGCTGGTTGCACTATGACTCAGCAAAGAATTTGGCCCATGGGTGTATTACAGAAAAGTTGCTCTCATCTAAACTCATTTACTTCATAATATTTACATTGTGGAACTAAATTTGACTTTCAATAGAATGCTTTTTACCTTTCACATAATTCTTGGCCTAATTACTCGCATGGACCTCACTTCCTTGGAAAACAACATTACTAAGTAAAGGTCTAAGGCATTTTGAACACAGCCCAGAGATGTTGGATCCAAACAATAATGCTATTTTCCAAGCATTACGTGGAACGGAGAGTGAATGGAATTTTTTTTTTTGAAGGAATTTCTCTGTGAGGTCAGTACAAAGCCGATTATCACACTTGGTTATTTTTGCACAATAGCAAATAAGGAAATGTGAGAAATCTGTCTCATGTTATCATCTTCCTCTGATATTAGACAAGCTATTCTTGGATTAGTTCAGCAATTTCTTTCCCTTCCATTCCCACCCCCCCATCTCTGCACATGTGCAATAAACATCTGTGTTAAGACAATGACATATTTCTCACTTCGGACCAATTCCTTTCCCTTTTTAGGGAGAGCTGTTCTCTAGAGAACTCAACAAGTGGCAGCATGTTAGTATTTATTTGCACTTATTATAGAAAAGACAATTTTTCAGCATTATAACATCATTATTTGGACAAGAGCATGAGATACAGAGAGAACTAAGACTGCAATTAAAGGTCATTTCAATCCTGTCTAAACTCAACCCACTTTGTCAAATGTTTCTGTCTGACAGAACCACTGCACATGATACACAGTAAGGAGGAAAAGAGCAAATAGATATATCTTATGCAAAGACATCTTCAGCAAAGGAAGGGAATGGGCTAGCGTCTTCTCAAAACTACTGTGTTGTTTCTTGAGCTGGTCAATGCACTTTGAGCAGATTTCTCTGATGTGGTGACTGGGATGCCACGAAAGGTCAACAGTAGAGACTCAGTTAAATACATTTTTCACAGGAAGAATATATCATTGTGTCCCACAGAATCTGTGCATTACATCTTGTTCGGTAACTGCTCCACATCCAGTCACGCCTAGCAAGTAGTAATTCTTTCATTTCAGGTTATCCTACAGAGCTCTCATTTCCTTCTTAATTTTTCTTGCAATATCCCAATAACAAATTATCAACACAGGCATTTGTAAAAGAGAAGCACGTAATATCCAGCTTCCATCTCCCACAGACAAAGAGGTGACTTTTGCTACACAGCTTTGTGTTTCTCCATGAAATATTTTTATTTTCTTTACTACAAATATTACTATAAAATCAGAATTACTCTCTTTAAATATACAACAAAGGAAATGAGTAGTGTACAAAGTAAGTGCTTGCACAACCTGAAGAGACATAGCACATGAGACAGAAAAGCTATGTAAACAATAAAAGTAGCAGAGTAACAGAAAAATTATGTGAAACTGTGACAAAAGGAGAAGAAAAATGTAAGCCAAGGCTTACATGGTTTCCAATGTATTTCTACTTTGCAAAATGCATTTGCTTCTCCCTTTACCTACGTCATCAGGCTTTTGTTTGCTACTTTCTTTTTCTTTAGCAAGAAGGACCAACAGCTCTGCTACATCCTGTGTCTTTTCTTTGTCATACGCATCTGCCTGCATGCTGAAAGTATCCTTTTCATGTGCACAGAGGGTTAGAGCAGCACCTCAATTTCCCTGCAATAATCTCACAACGGTTGATTTCTCCCTTGCAACCCATACATTTTTTTCTTGGTTTGCTCTGTTTTGCATATCTGCCTTTTAGCTGCAGCATGTGAAGCAGTGCAAAGGCTTCCCTCCAGAGCTGGGTCACTGGGATCTCATTCTGTTCGCCTTCAAATCTATCATTTTCGCACCACGACACGACTTTGAATATTATTCTTAAATAACCCCTGGCTGCCTTTTAATCTTTCTCCTTGAACTGCAGCAATTTAACACTTGATATTTTCTAGGAAACAACAAAAATACACCCAAAATCAAGAGATGACTCCATTTACTCTAGGCCAGTCCTTTCATATCCTGTCAATTGAGTTATTTAATGACAAAACTGGATCATTCAAGATGAATTTAAGAAGCCTGGCTTGCAGAATTTGTGCTTTTACTCGTCACAGTGAAGGCAGACAGGAATGTCTCTGTTTCTTAGTTTGCTCCCTTTATTTCTTGCTTATGTTTTTTAAATGTTTGAAATCAGAAATTGAGTCTTCAGTTGGTTCTCCTATATTTTCTGCCAATTCTGTCTTTTTGGAAAGGGCTTTTGAACACTGACTAAATTCCTTCCTCTTTCACTTACTTGATTTAAGAGACACAAAAGTTGCACCAGTTCTGCAGTCTGTTAGACTAGAGACATTTCTAGAGACACCACTGCATTTTTCATATGCAAAAATAAAATAGCTTTCAAAACACAACATATATCTTCAAGTTTCAGAACTTCTTCCTAAGTCATGCAAAGACGCACTCTTCAACTGTCTCCTCAAAAAAAATCAAAAGAAAAAGCACAACCAAATATAGAAGGGCTGAATTTGACTCTTCCTGCCTTCAGGCAGCAAACTGGACTCTGCGCTGCTGCTTCAGCTGTGCTTGCCAACACCTCCTCAAGCAAAAAGCTTTTTAGCATCAGTAAATACTGAGTTGCAAAAATTGAATCTTATCATATTGTCTTTTAGTAAGCTAGGTAATTGCATGTAGTACTCTCATTAACCCAGATTTATGGCAAGCACAGAATTATGTGTTCCATTTGTATACAGCACCCTAGATGACACATTTTATCTAGCTGTAGGGATACATAACTGAAAGCTTCGTAATAATCCCAAATATTATCTGATCCATCCAGTTGCATTTATGAGGATTTATTTCTCCACTTGTCTCACAAAGACTTTCTCTCAGCTCAGCTGGTGACTGGCACCATCCTGGCTACATGGTACTTGCAGATAAAACTTTGATAGTACTTCAGAGATGTCCACAAAGAGAATGTCACCTGTGCCATGTGATACCTACTTCCTTACACATTAGAAATAATGACAGTTTTAAAAATACTAATTACTGTATTTTAAAACGTAGCCCTGACATCAACAGAGAGACATAGGACGGGGTGCAGCTGCAGGCACCAACCATGCTGCTGCGACATTAAACGTTTTCCTACCTGTCATTGCCCACACAGGGGTGCTGCATATGTGTTGACAATTATAACTGCAGACCAACCAGAGTTGCCTGCCACAGGAAGATTAAGCCTAAATTTTGAAAACTAAAGCCCCTACAGCTCTGCTATGCAAGACAGAAGCTTCTTGCATTGCATCCACAGAACCTCCCCTGGAATACCTAGTCTGAGCAGCTGGATTTATCACCCTATACAGAAAGAAATGAGGAAGTCTCTAAAAAAATCTCCAATTTTCCAAGAAAACCCAAAGATTTTCAGCCTTTCTGTCATAGCAACATCTATTGCAGGGCTCCACAAGCTGTGCAGAAGGCTCAAGCAGCTCTCACAGGCACACAGACCCCAGAACGAGCCACAGGTAAGTAGGTATCATGCTAATGCTGCTTTACTGTGCTCATGATGGATAAACTCGTCCACCCTTGCTCTAGAGAATACAGCTCATTTAGGCACACCCTCCAGCTGAGTCAGATGTGCAACAGAATGCAATAGGTCCCCCTCTTTTTCTCAGGCTACAGATGGCTTTAACCCTTCCTTTGCCAATATATGTGCCAATTTTAGTTTGATCTTTTATTGCAAGAGTTTCATAGTGAGACACTTAAACAGTTAAGCCCTGTCTCTGAACAACAGGAGCTATAGACACAGGACTCTGTAAGTATAACTTGTGCTTAAACAATGGCTATCACTAGTCACTAGCATGCTGGCAGAGAAGTGGAGATTTTTTCTTTTCCCTGACAACTGCCATAGTTAGACACAAATGGATAAACGCACCTATCCAAACCCCATTCACTTTTAATCTGTCGGGTTTTTTCCTTTGGTGCCATAGCATATACTTATTCGTTTTTATGAAATCCATTTATGCAATGTCTGCATTGTCTTCCAATTAAATCAGATTATAGAAAGATTTCCTCACAATGTGTCAATTACTTCTCTGTATTACTAACTGAATGCTGATTAGATCTTCATTGCTGTTCAAATAAAAGGTCACCCTGATAGACATGAATAACACAGTAATTGGATTAATAACACAGTTAACCAAATAGTATAAAATATCAAATTAAAGGTCATAACTGCAGCTACTGATGCAATTAAATGAAACACAGTGATTATTATTTATCCTGGTTTATTACAAAAAATACTTCGTCTACTTCATCTCATCAGCTGTTGAATTTCAATAACTAATTATATAACATTCAAGGAATTGCTTTCCTGTTATGCAAATAGAAGTTTATATTTGAGATCACTGATTCTTATTTAAATTTTACTATCAAATACATCTTCTTTATATGGCTATATTAATTTGTCTTTGTTATCTGTGTAGATGCACTATAATTCTCTACATACACATAAACACATGCATACTTGCACTTAATCATGTCACTTCAAGTAACATGAGTTTCCAAGCATATAGTTATATTCTTTGGGTCCTTTTTCCTGTTAGGAATACACCTTTTGACAAACAGAAAAGCAGCAGAAACAGGAGTTCCAATACACTGAAAATAGCCCATTTACAATCAATATTGTCTAAGTCAATTTTCCTCAAAAGAAAAGAAAAATATTCACAAGCTGGATGATTCAGAAATTCGGAACACTCAGTTCCCCAATTTGTTGCAGCTGTAACACTGCACTGTTAAGGAATAAATATCCCTGTGTCGTAGTTATCTTACTCAATTTTCACTTCTCCATGATCCAACTTTATTCTCAGTCCTGGAAGCGGTGCATGAGTAACTCTACACTTCACATTCATAAATCTGCGCATGCAAGAGTGGGATCTAACTAGCTTGGACCAAATTCTGAGGTTCGTTCTCACTGGGGCAGAGAAACATTCAAGAAGAACCTTGAATGTGGATCCTCCACATTTCTTTCTGACCAAGCAACATGGTCAGAAAGGTCTAGCAGGAGGTAACTCATCTCCATTACCTTATCTGGTAGAGGTTCTCCACGTCCCCAACAGAGAAATTCTACCACATACATATCATCCATGGTCCCCAGAAGAAGGGGTAAGACAAGGAGGGATGTGTGCTGAGGAGTTCTTGGTGGGGGACCCAGAAACAGAGAAAAAGACAGTGGAGTCCCACAGAGCAAATTCTGGTCCCACAACAAAATCAGATTATTTGAGAACAGGGACATAATGTGGAATAAGTGAAATAATGGAAAAAACCCTCCTTGCCCCTACCCACAGCCTCCTCTTACCCCAATTATAGTTAGTTTAATGGTTTCACAATACTTTGTGGTATTGCAATACTTTTTTGGTGTTGTTTTTGAAAAGAATTCAAGTATATCACTCATCATGACTATGTACTGATTTAGCAGAAAATCAACATACAGAGTCTTACTTAACTTTCACTTCTCCATGCAGACAAGCCATGAGGCCCCAGAGTTCATCCTGTCCCCTTGGTGGAATTAATTATTAGAGACTTGGAGGAGTGGAAACCCTTCTCTCAAGTCAGTAGACTGGAAAGAAATAAGTAGAGGTAGTAAATGAAGGGCCACTTTACTCTCCCTTGTTTTCCCCTCTGATATGGGCTAGAATAACTCCTAATTCACCTACCCCATGTAGTGAAGAACCTTGCTTTTCCATCCTAGCACTAGTAGAAGTAGGCAGGGGTGCAAGAGATGAGCTACTTCTGAGGTAGTTCAATTGTGTAAAATTGCAATCTAGATAGATAATGCACTTCCCTCCCTTAGTCTTTATACTTCTGGACTTTGTGCTGTGTATATAAAACAGAGGATCCCCAGTCAACTTCTGTTCCCAGTTCCCCATTTCAGTTACAAACTCCCATTTTCAGAGGTTGGTAATTGGATTTCAAGATATTTTTACTGCACTGAACTTGGATGTTCTTTTCAGAAAGCTGGAAGGGAACTGGTGTGGTTTTTTCACCTCATGCAAGAAGGCAACAAATAAAAGGAATTCTTCCAATACCCTCTGAAACACAATTTTCCTCTTGGACTTCATGCTTCTGTAAATGCCAAGATGATAACAGCAAACAGCAAAGAGTGCATTATCTGCAGAGCAGAGACATTCAGTTCCTTTAGGATGACCTGCAAGTGTGCATTACCTTTTGCAAGGGAGAACTGTGCTGTCATGGTTCTCCTGTGGTGTCCTCTCTCTTGGAACTACAGCTCACTACTAATAATTCTGCTGGAAATTTGGGGATTATTAAATAGGAATTAGACCAGTCACAGTATTTGACATACAAACTTCCCAGCCAACAGCAGCAATGGCAGCTTTCAGGAAGGACCTTTCACCAGCTCAGTCAGTGTGCTGGCACAGCACACCCTGCAGTGTAGCTCAGGTTCAGTTTTCAGTTTGTCCCAGCATCCTTGCCCACCACAAACTTGTAAGAGGGAAATATGAAACCCAGCTGCAACTTCTGCTGAATTTGAATGTCAGGTGAATTCAACTGCAGGTCCGTTTTGAGCTCATATAGCTATACTATGACACGAATGCAGTTTATATCTCTCTAGTTTGCAGGGGTACAATAAGGTTATTGTACCACTTAACAGCAGCTCTGACAACCCATGTCTTGTATTGTCCTCTCTTATCACATTCCTGTGGCTTTTCAAATCTCATCATAAGTATTGTGGATTTTAGTCTTCTCTGGGCTTCCTAATTCTTTTAATTTTCCTTCTCCTGTTGGCCTTATACTGATTGAAAGTTTTCTTTCCTATCTGAAAAACATTCCTGTACCACTTTTGTTGCCCATAATTTGTACCGCATACTCTGCCTGGTCATGTGTTTACGCAGTTTTGCATACTGAGATGCTGGGAGTCCTACTCTCGGATTTGCTCACACTCATCTGTACTGTTAGGGACTGCCTGTCAGGATACAGGGGTACTTTACTGTTCATGGATAGCAGCAACAGACAGGGCTTTTTTATTCTACCTACAAGAGGTCCCAACCTTTTCTTAACTTTCTAGTCGCTATCAAAGTAAAACCGTAAATGGGGAGTTGAGATGGGAGCTGTATTTTTAATTTTTAGGGAAACTAAAGCAAATAAAAAACAACATGATCCACACATGCAAATCCAAATATCTTAACACTTTCACACCTCCCGACAGTTTTATCAGGGAGATAAAATAGCAGGGCTCCAGCAAGAGGGAGGGCAAGCTGGGAGCCAAAGGGATGGGAAGGCAGGCAGGACCGCAGCCCGTTCCCACAGCACCCAAACAAGATAAAGAGAGCAGGTCCAGTGGCAGCAGCCAGGGCCAGCCGTAGCCTACTAGCTGCTGGACACAGGGATAAAGTCAGTCTGAGGTCAAAACTCATACTGGTGAGGCGAGGCAAGGAAGAGAAGGGCACGAGGGCCAGCACAGCACACCTGCAGGGACTTCATCCTGAACACGGCTCCCAAGCCGAGAGCCTCCCCAGGCCAGACTTCTATCAACTGTTTTCGCAGAGGTTCTATCCAAGGCTACACAGCTGCACCGTATCAAGGCTGCCCTTGAACACAGCTTCCTAGCATGGGAGAAAAAATTTTCAGGGCCAAGTGGTGCACTCAGCACCCTGGCAGGTTTCAGGCTATCACTGAGGGCTTTCAGGTTTTCATTATCAGTCTACAGAGTCTGCAGCTGGCCTGAGCCATGCAGGGTGATACTAACGGGGGCACAGGACTAGACCCGGGAGTCTGGGCTTGCTACAATAGTTTTCCATTTGTTTGATGTCACAGAAGTTTGGAATTGCAATATCACCAGCACAGTGCCTGTCACTGGCAAAAGGGTAAAAATGTGAATATGTACAGAGGCTGTTTCCACGCAATGTCACCACTCCCAAACTATATCCCCAATATACTGAAAATCTACAGAAAAATGTCTAACAGACCAATCCACAACTGCACTAGAGAGACCTGCTAGCTTTTGGCAAATGTCTCAGAGAGTACTCCATTCCTAGAAGGAAGTAGATGCACACATTCTCCATAACTTATATTACTACATTACTATTTTCTGGCTTTTTTCCTATATAAGCTACATTCATTTTCCAGACAACAACAGGAGAAGAGTTCTCAACCAACAAACAAAATTAAAGACATAGCAATATTAAAAAATTCTGTTTCAAAACATCTTTTTCTACTGGTGCTTCTTGTTAAGGACAAAAGAAGAAGCCCGAGACACTTATGAGAGGAGCATGGAAGCTTACATGGAAGGTGTTTTCTAAGTTCAAAACAGACTGTGCAGTCAGTAGGGCCTCTAAATATTCAAGTGGCAAGTAGGTAGACAACTTCTAAGAGCTAGTGTTATCTTGTATCCAGACTGTTTGAATGCATTGTGAAACATTCCAGGACATACTTAGAGATGGTTAGGAAGAAAAGGCAAAAACACAGGAGAGATGAAGACAGGGCATTGTGGTATACAATTGCTGCATCCTTTGGAGCAGTACACAACAAGTTGTGTAGGGGCAATGGGAGAAGATCTCCCTCGAGCACAGGCTACACAGAGGTTCAAAATGGGGACTAATAGGATCAGCTACAGACGTAACTTTTATCACCTAGGTAATAGAACCATTCCTACAGTGGCCCTTCTAACAACCATTTGGAACATTAATGTGTATCATGACCCCTGTGTCATCCTGCATACTTAGTGCAATGTTTATTATAGGATCCCTACAAGTAGACTCCAAGTTACGTTCTTGTGAGTTTTCAAATTCTGACTATCAGGTTTCTCCAAACTATGGAGAATTTTCATTCTTCAAGAAGACGGACATGCTTAAAAAGCTCTGTCCTGTCACTAAAACAAGGTGTCTTCTATGTGGGACACTGTTGCAGCACATTCTTTGTGCCCTTCGTCACCTCCTGTGCTCTGCTTCACAAGGCTACTGGCTTTGTGAGATCTTGGGAACAGGGACTATGGGTATTTGTACTTGGCTCAGATGGCCTGATGTCAAATTATAGCTCAAAAGAACAAATCAGTGGAAGACAAACATTTAATTGTTGTTTACAATCTTTTTATATTTTTTTTATGTTAGAAATTTTAATTTTTAAATATTATGGGTTTGTCCCTGAAAAGGGTTTAAAAAAGAGACTTATTTAAAATTTGAAATTGTCCAATTTTTAAGCCAATAACTAAGGCTAAACAGACTGTACCTTACAGATTTAGGGATTCCCAAAGGCTGAAGTGGCACAGCCCCTCCATGGAGTCTTGTGAAAGGGTGGTGCAACACCAGAAAAAGTCAGAAAATTACTGGCTGCTGTATTTACAAGAGTCCACACATAGCAACCTCAGCAGGGGAACACAATCCACCCTCGAGATCAACTCTGTTGCAAATGAAAACAAAGTTTCCGGAATCATACTACTGGAGAGGACCATAAGTCCAGTCTCCTACAGACACAGACAACCATGTAAAAGAGTTCTTTAGTCCAGAAGGGTCTCCACAAACCACAAAGTACTTCCCAACACCATGTAACAAGCCTACGACCTGTGGTGTGAATGACCAAAAGCCACAAAGACTCCAGCGTGCCACAGGAAGAGGCCAGGAAAGATCCAGCTCAGTCTTTGGCCTCTACAGAAGCAATGCTCCTGGGAGATTAATATTTTGTGAATTATTCTTGGGTTATGCCTTTTTGATTTGACAATTGTTAGCTTAATAAATTTCCACTCATGCTAGATACCTAAAACTACATTTAAATAAGCCCAAATATTATATTACATTAGAAAAAGAAAATTGAATGGCCGTGAGTCCCTAAAACTATTTGCCTTTTGCCTCAGCTTTAGCTACTACTCAGCTGCTTCCCAAACTAACTGTGCATTAGCAAACATTAAATGCAGGTACATATTACACTGAAGCATCTGTCCCTGAAAGTAGCAACTGAAGACAAGATTCTTCAGCCTATGTTACAAACTGCTTTTGCAAAAACCAATCAGAAAATGTGTTTGAGACACAAACCTGTGATTTTCCTTTTCTATTTTAAAGCTCCAAATTTGGACTGAAGCCCAAATTTGGATTTTGCCCTCTCAAAATATCCTATGAGCATCTGGTTGGGTTGGTGGTTAGTTTGTTTTTGTGCTTCCTACATGATAAATGATATCCATGGTCACATGTAACCTAGCTCGTATTTTTATTGCATTTGCAAAAGAAAGGCAACAACAACAATAGCAACAAAAGTTTGATTCCAGAGAGATGTAGAGCCAATTTGGACTTGGCAGGCAAATGTTGCTTTAAAACTGGCCTGACAGACCTCCCAAAATATAACGAATATGGCACCAGAATATGCTGAAATGGGAATTTTGGTTTGTTGCAAAATTAGAGTATATTATTTTCCCTTTCATTGCTGTTTTGCTGTCTAGTATATAGACTATTTTCTTAAAAAACTCTGAATCCTGCTGTTCTCAGTAGGAGTTGCATATTATGGCAGTGCTGTTGGAAGTCTTCCTTAGAATGACTGAAATGTTTTTGCAGGGTGTCAACTTCCAAGTCATCATTAATGTTTACAGTCTCAATAGCAGCTTGCATTGCTATAGTAACCCTTAAAGGAACATTCCTAACAGAAAACTATAATAAAAGGAAGCCACAATTTTACCAAACACTCATAACACAGGGATTGTTCCTGGGCTATTTCAGAAATTTATATTTTAAACAAAGGTGACCTAAAGAAAAAGAGGGCCTCTCATGCTAGCAAATCAGTTTTATATACTGCTGCATGATGGGATGTGACAGAACTTGGATAGATGCCCCCTCTTAAAAAATCTAACTTCTGTCAGCTCCGATTGAAGCAAGTATGGGAAGGGGGTTAAGGAAAGTGAGGCTTTTTGCCAGAAAACTTTTTTTGAGGAATTCTGTGACTATTAGTATAGAAAATAAGTCTACCACAATCTTTGTATTTACCTCTAGGCCAAGTTATAGAAAACAAAGCTCTATTCTGAGTATTTAATGCCATGCACTGTAGGGAGATCATTGATATAGTAGTTTATGGTCTATAGCGTCACTTCCTCAGCATGTGCTACAGTATATGTGGTAATTATTTTCCCAAGCAAAAGCAAATTGTGTTAAACCTCGCACATTTTTATAATCAGAATTATGTAGGTGAGTTTGTTCCATGTTTCTTTAGCTAATATTTTACACAGTTTATCAGAACTCCAATTTTATTTCACAAAGCAGCAGTCTAGTAATTTGCATTTACTAGGAGAATCCTGAATCTCTTTTACGAATCATTTGTCTCCTAATAACAGCAGTGTGTTCTTATCTTCTAGGCTGCTTGGAATGTTACAGCTGGAGAAAGCAGATCAAATTTGAGTGTTGTGAAATCATAATAATTTTACTACATTGCAAATGTCTTTTAACAGTGTTTTATATCAGCTATGACAAAAAGAAGCACAAAGACTGATTTTACTTGTAAAAATATCTGAAAAGCAGCAAGAGGAAGCTTTTTATGAAAAAAAACCTTAGCAAACAGGAAGCTTGTAGGAATGAGCAGTCAGAGAAGAGTCATATCCTGATGCTGATCTCACAAATACCCTACAAACTTTATTTAGTTTGAACTCAGAAAATGGCTTTTCCCCAACTTTCCTGCCAGTACGAGTAAAGCAAAGGCAAACTAACATGGTCAAAGCCACAAAGTGAGTGTCAAAGCTCCAAGACCTCAGGTGTCTAAGCTGCAAATGTTTCAGACCCAAACAGGAATCATCTTAGGTTGTTAAAACTCAGTAACTCAAAGAAAAGTCATAAAAGGTCTCTTCTTTTCATACTTTCAGCCTACAAAATGGGAAGAACGAGCTGACCTAATCAAATGAGGTTGTGGAGCTTTCATTTGACAGTGATCATATTGAACTATTTTGTTTCTTATCTTCTGTACCCAGTATTGTCAAGCCTAGATCTCCAGGGCTCAGATGGGTTCCCATAAAATTAATATCAATTAAAAGAATAACAAAGATCACCATTTTTCCATTATAGGCAAAGCACCACAAACCTGAGCCTTCATTTTCTACTATAGGTCAGGAACATGTAATAGGAATTTGCCTAATGATCCTCTATGTCCCTTTCTGTAAACTAAAACCAAGTACAATAACTCTGGGTGAAATATGAGAAATTTTAGATGGCAATAAGGTTGGGCCAACTTGAACAAAATATTATTAGCCAGATTTTATACATTTTGGAATAAATGAGATTACACATACATGGGAAGGGATGGGTCAGTGCAGATGGCCTCCAAATGCGTGCCTGTCATTGATGTGGAGATGTGTCTGATCATGAAGCCTGGTACAAAACTTGCATTTAATGAGCTGATGCCAGAGGCTGACAAACTAAAGAACAAAAAGGAAGAGGCAACGATTTCATTGCATTCCTCATGATGTGCAATTTACAACATAAAAAAGGAAGATGCAAAAACGGGAGTTGCCAATAAGGTAGCAGGGCTACCAGAAGTCAAGGAACTCCTACAAGAAAAGTCTCTTCTAGAAAATCTGTACGAAGGACAACCAGAAAAGCCTACCTGGAGAGGTGGTTCCAGAGAATTTGGGAAAAGAGAACCAGACAACAAGCTAGGGAAGTACATGCTGTCTTATGTGAAAAGAGCAGGAATAATTCCAAGAAATAACCAAAGTGAGAAGAAAAGCATAACGAAAGGTAAAAGGCACAGAAATGATTGATTCTTCTCCCTAGAGCATGTACTATATGGTCAAAATCTAAATACCATAAATGTATTATCAATTTTCTACAAATTATCATCTATGTTACCTTGAGGGAGTAAATGGGATGAAGAGTGTGGAAGAACACAATTTACCCAGGGCACTGTTAGCAAACAAGTTAAAGCCTCTACTGAAGCAGGTTAATTTCAGTATTTCCAGAGGAGACCTGAGCTCTAAGCACAATTGGAATGTAAAGTTACTCTGTAGCATAAACCAGATCTCTGAATCCCAATCTAAGCAAGTTCAGGCAATAGAAGCAATTTACTTATGAAGGACTCTGTGAATGCAAAATACAAATGTTATGACCTGTGTTTGGATGGAATTGGAGCTCCAGTGAAAATACCCCAAATATATTCCACTAGGTTATGTGTTTCTAACTTAGAGGAACAAGGTATGTGGGCTAAAAGAAAGATGAGCAGATAAGCAAAAATCTTTAAATCAAAACTCTACACAGGACTGCAATTGCTTATTTTCATCCAAATTTTTTTTTTGAGAGTATTTGTACCACCTTTTGAGCATTGTTACATAAATATGCCTGGTCTGGCCTTTCAGAACAGAATACTACTCTAGGATGCACTAACTGAATCAGGATGATTTCACCTACACAGCAAACACCATTTGAGGAAGATTTCTCAAAGTACATGGACACAGAAAGGCTGCAACCAAAGTAGCTTCTTTAAAGACAATAAAAAAAAGAACAGTGTGTATTTCTTCTTCTGGATGGCTGATTCCAACAGTGTTTTTCCTGGCTTTGACTATTTCTGAGCTAAATACAAAGCTAATGTCACAATCCCATGTAGATGGATCTTACACCTTTTGGGCACTAGTTTCTACTTATAGAATCATAGAATGGTTTGGGTTGGAAGGGACCTTAAAGATCATCGAGTTCCAACCCTCGATGTACTTGTTTGGGCTCCTTAGCTAAGTACTCATTTATTTACTCGGTCAAAATCAAAGGTGTGGCTTAATTCTTAGAATTTCAGATAAATTTCTCTGATATCCTGTTCCCTTCTGCTCAATCTATCTCCATTATAACTCCAGAGAAAATATTTGAAAATGCAATAGAACCCATATTGTCCAGGATATATTGACATATATTGACCATATATTGACCATATTATCTTACATCAAATAATATTCCGTGGGTTCTTCTGGATTAGCTTGGATCTAAGTTGTGTACAATGTGTAATATATGCAACTTCACCTATCACAAGGGTAAAGGACAAGCTTAAACATTGACATAAATAGACAGGGAAATGTGCAGAATGCCAAATACAGGTTTCAATTGACTGAAAGGAGTGATACCAGATTTATAAAACTGTTTAGATGCCTAAAAGCCAAGGCTTTTCAAGAAGAATTTGCAAACACAGCTGAGCAGGTCAACTGTCAAACTCCAATTAACAATCTGTTCAGGTTAGGAATGATGGACCAGACCCCAGAAGAGGCTCACATGTTTGGATGCTAAATATTTTGAAGCCTTAAAGTCAGGCACCAGCTGTGGACTCGAAAAACAAAGCCAGAATATATAACACACAGAAACAGGAGTTACAGCCAGCCAATGTGAAACACTGCCAAGAGGGAGGTGTCTGAAATTCTCCCTCTCTTCTGGACATAGAACCTCTCCAGAGAAGAAGCACACCATAGCTAAAATCCCTTCCTGTATACAGGAATGTATCTGCACATGCACTGTCATTCAGGCTACAGATGCTGACCACTCTTCCTTTAAGACAGAAAGTGGTCAGTTCCACTACTTAGACAGTAGCCTCACAGTCAGAGACCATGGCTTGAGTATTGGCCTTTCTTCATCTTGATGACTGCCAAACAAAATACTGTGTTTATTTAGCATGGATGGGGGGCAGTGTGCTCTTTCAAATGAGACTATATTGCCTACCAACATATTTTTTTCTCATACAAATTCGGGGTCCTGGTTGACCGTATCAGTGACCAAGTACTGGGTTTCAGTGATGGAAATGGCACTTCTGCTTCAACTAAAATCTGCTGGCCACTGAGTGAAGTACAGCCATGCTAGGAACAGAGGGACTACATAAGCTGCACACCATGACCACAATGTCACGTGTCAGTATCATTTTATGTCACCATTGTGTAACATAAAAGCATGCTTACCTTCCATGCTGGTAGGGTGACACATCGACAGACAGGCCTGAGGCAAACTATAGCTGCAGATGAGAGGAAATATGAAAAACTGCTTAACAACTCCACAATGTGTCTCTTGTTTTGGAGGCCTGCATTGTGCTGGGTGATCACATTCGATGGGTAGAACCACAGGGCTGGAGTTACATAGGGAAAGACATATATATATGGGGTTAGATATAATGGCAAGGCATGAGTTTCTAGTCCTAAAATTCACCATCTCCTACTGAAGTACGGGAAGCCATCCTTTCTCAGCTACTTGTTAGAGTCCTTGGTTGAGATAGAGGTGAGGTTTAATTGTTAGCAAATACCACTGAAGACAATGTAAAATAATTGGGTTTGCCTCACATTGCAACTGGTCAAGGTACAGGCTAAGAGAGATGTTGTACATCAGCTGAGTGGCAATAGCTCTTACATTTCTCCTGCTCAGTCTCTTCTAAATGGCTGAACATATTACCAGTTTCATAGAATCATAGAATAGTTAGAGTTGGAAGGGACTTTAAAGGTCATCTAGTTCCAAGACCCCTGCCATGGGCAGGAATGCCTCCGACCAGACCAGGTTGCTCAAAGCCCCATCCAGCCTGGCCTTGAACACTTCCAGGGA
>JAOXJM010000019.1:14861253-14877413 GCA_026413425.1 Tringa solitaria | reverse complement strand
CTCCCCCGCAGCAGGGGCCGGAGCGGCGGCTCGCAAGGGGTTAAGCCTGTGAGCACCGACCGACACGTTGAGGGGGAGTAGCCGGGACCGAGCAGCAAAAACATCACAGCACATTCCTGGGTAGTTCTCAGCTGCCAGCATCTGATTAAAACCATATCTCTCGCTGTGAGTGGCTAACTAATCTGAAGGCGAGAGCACAACAATATTTAACGGGTCCCTCGGTCCCCGCCAGGCCACCACCAGCAGCCGTCGGACCATGCACGGAGCGGCACGGATCTAGCCCGTAAGTAGCTTTGCCAGCGGGGCTCGGCTCCTGCAAAGCCTCGGGGTCGGGGGGGGGAAGGAGCTTGAAAGGGGCTTGTCACCGGGAGGTGGTGGGGGGTGTGTGTGCGTGATTTTCCCCGGGTGCGTGCCTGCGGCTGGGAGCTAACGCAATGGGTCTCCGGGAGAGGGGTTCCCGCAGCCGCCGCCGGGGCCGGGGCTCCGCCGGGATTCGGCCGCTGGCATCTCCCCGCAGCCGCGGGCAGGAGGCTGCGGTGGGGCCGCGATGCGGTGCCGGCGGAGCGGCGGCTCTGGACGGGCGCCCGGGAGAGGCTGGAGGCGGGTGGGAGCGGGTCCGGCCCCGCAAAAGGGAAGCCGGGCTGCGGGGAGCGTGTCCCGGCTGAGGCGGGGTGGGAGCCGCCGGTGCCCGGCTCCGGTGCCTTGAGGGAACTTGAGCGCGAAGCAAAATGAACGTACATTTTTCACTTCTTGTGTGCGCAGAGGAGGGAATTAAGCAAAAAAAAAAAAAAAAAAAAAATAGTACATCAACACTAAATTTCACATAAATAGCTGATATAAAAGAATCGCGCTAGTAGCAGAGAGGAGGAAAGGGTTAGGGTACTGTGAAACGGGTGGGGTTTTGGTTTGTTTTCTTGAACAGAGCATCCTTGCTGGGCACCCCTCTGTCTGCTGGTGAATGTCAGGATGCTAACGTGTCTGTGGTAAACGGGCATAGTTAAAGACGTCCAGGATTAACTGGAATAAGCCTTATACCTTGTCAGAGAAACTGACATAGTTAAAGATGTCCAGGGTTAACTGGAATAAATCTTATACCTTGTCAGGGAAACTGACTTCTCAGCTGGTGAGACTTAAAGTCTAATGATCATCATATGATGGTACTTACTGCTCAGAGCACAGGCACTGCTCCAACCTAAGATAAATGTTGCCAATACAGCTGGACTTCTCTGTAGCAGAGCTTCTACCCTTCAGATACCGGTGGCTTTGCATGGTTCTGTAGCAAATGCTCAAGTAACTGGCCTCGATGTAAGGTAGGATTAACTTGATTTTTGGTAAGGTAGGATTAATTTGACTTTTTTTTTTTTCTTTATTTTGGGGATGGTGGTGGTTTTAATCTTCTCTTACTGAAGGTAGCTTGCCTTAAAATGCTGCCTTTTTTACCTCAGGGTTATTCTGTAACTTCCATAAACACGGCTGCCCAAAGTGGAGCAAATCTGAGAGTATGTAGGCTTAGATTTGCCAATCGTATGCTAAGGAATGGGCATAAGTATGTTTAGGGATGGAAATGTCTGTATAGATCAGCATAATTGAGGTGTGGATTCAATTCGAAAAAAGTATTTATGAAGCTACATATTCTAGCTGGCTATGAAGACTGACCAGACACTGGTAAATTGGAAATATGTCCTTGTGTCTGATAGTGACCTGTTAAGCAGCTATAATGCTAGCAGGTCTTCAGGTCAGCTTCCATTAGGACCTTCCAGGAGGTGGGTGAAGCAGTAGGTGGCTAATTGGAGAAGTGAATCAGAATCCAAAGAAAATACTTTGCACTGAGAAGGGGTGATTGTCTGAGGGAGTCATCCATCATGATTGTTCAAAGAATCACTGCAATTACATCCAGCACAATGGTTCTTGAGGTACAATTGGGTTCCCAAAATTCTCTGAATGGTCTGAGGACATGGTCAAGTCTAAAACAGAAATTTCTGTTAATAGTAACTCACCAGTTACTATTATCAAGTGGTAGAAATGATAAGGAGGCTGTGAGTGTTAAATGAATGTCAGGTGAACCATCAGAACAGAGGTTATGGGTAAAATGGAGTGAATACCAGGTGCTCCAAGTCTTAAAGAGATGGTTCTTTTGAGGGGAGTCTAACAAGGTCTTGTGTGCTTGTCACTGCAGACAGGAGACTGGGAGAATGGCAGGCACTACTCTGATAATCCTGTGGCTTACAATGCTTCTCATCTCTTCTACTCTTACTTCAAATAAAGCTATTGGCTAAGCACCAGGGATTGTGGCTAGGCACTGTCAGTTGGAAGAATGGGCCAAATGACAAAAAACTGTGCATGTTTCCTTTTGTGAAGGTAGAGATGTTTATCAGTTAAGATGTGTGTTCTTCTGTGTTTCTAAGTATCTTTATACATGTTCAGTACACAACCCACTTTCTCATTGAGAAGAGTACTGGTTTTCAAAGTGCCTGCGTAGCCATATTATCAGACAAGGCAGACCACTAGCTGCTATAGGTGTACTTCTTGCTTAAAGCCTTTGCTTCATGAGCAGATATGGAAAGAACGCTCCAAACAGGTGAATATAATATATGCAAAGGGTGGTAAAAAGAGCCATTAGATCTTTGTCTCTGTGGGAAAGCAAATAAACATATGTAGTGTAAAGGAAGGGGGAATCAAGGGCTGATGTCTCAAGCTATGTTTTTTATCCTAAACATCCTGTCCAGACATGAAGTAAACAAAAGTGCATAATATGCTGTAGTCATTGAGTATTGTTGCTGAACCTACGGATTTTTCTCTCCTATTGGTGCTCTTCTCTCCTGGTGAACTTCAGACTGCTAGGACACTTCTGTGACCTGCTGGCTTAACCCGGTTCTTGGGAATGTTTGTGGACTTTATTCAGCAAGGCTAGCAATACGTGAGCACTGCAGAAGCATGAATTTGCTTGGACAATGAAGTAATAAATTCTACATCCAGAGAAAGGCAGCTTGTAGAAAAGCAGAAACAGTACTGATGGTGCAAATCCTGCTTGCTGGCTAGATTCTGTCAGAAGAAGTTAAGAGACAGCATGAAGGTAACTTGTAGTCTGCAAGGATTTTAAAGAAAACCTAGATCTTCCATGTAAACTAAGGAATTATTAGTAGAATCAAGACTCTACCTCCTGGGGAGGAGAGGAGGAATGCTAAGGGGTCTTAATGAGCTTCTGCTGTGAAACACAAGCATAAGCCACTAGTGTACCTCTGCATGGGTTCCACAGAAATACAACTTTGGGTTGTGTTAGAAGGATCAAATAGAATAAGGTATCTGGGTAGCACGACTGACAAAACAAACTGACTTTAGAAACTTGGTTTTGAGGCTGTATCTGGGTTCAAGGGTCTCAGGGTTATAAAGAAGCTGGATGAAGCATAGTGGCAGGCCTAGTCAATAAACAAGAGGTACCAGTTTCAACAGGATTAGCTTGTTTATACAAGCTGGGCAGCTGAGTCCTGAACAAAGCATCTTCTCCCATCTAACTCTTGTCAGCTCTGGTTGATGGGCACATAGACCATTTCAGTTCCCCTCTTCTGAAAGGATGTGCCTTGCATATGCTATGGAGTGCTTGAGGATGAAGTGCCTCAGCTGAAATGTCTTGCAGACCTTCACTCCCAACTATCTGTAGGATTTTTACTTTTCTTAAAAGCTTCTAATAAAGCTTCATAGCTGGTGCATGTCACCTTAAACCTCAAAGCTCAGATACTACAGGGCCAGTTAAGGACAGGCTATTGGCCTTGGAGCTGAATTTCCTGCTGCTCCGTCAGTTCATGTTGCATCCTTAAGCAATAAGATGAGAGGTGAAATACCTGATGAGGATTATCTCTTGAACAGAAAAAGTAGGCTTGAGAGACAGGGTAATAGACCTTTACCTTGGCAGTCAGGAGACTTCCTGACAATTTGAGCTAGGGATTGGCTCCTCCAGCGAAGTGTACTAGACTCTTAATGCTGATGTGTTACACAACAGCAAGTGTCCCTGCCCTATGGCTAAAGGGCCTATGGGTGATTCTTTCTTTCTAAGAAGGGATAAGACAAGTTGAAAACACTGAGGGTGTAGTGTTAACATTGCAACCTGTATGTCTACTGTACAGACATCATCTGTGCTCTTTCAGAGGAGGGTGATTTGTGCCTTTAGGGAGGTCATTGTATGAGTAAGAACTAGTTTTGTAGTAGCTCAAATAGCAGATCTGCCTGCAAACAGCTGTTAACCTGGTTGATGAGCTTAAACTCTAGAGCCGTATTGAAAGCTGACATTTGTCCTTGCATGCCTCTGATGGATGGGGGTGTCTACATAACATGATATCAAAACTAACATAGAGATGGAATATTAGACAGCCTGGTCAGGATTAGTTTAGAGTCTGGATTTAGGAGCAATAATGTAAGCTTGTTCTAATGTACATCACAAATGTATAACTACAATTACTAATAGGGAAACTTCCTGCAAAATAGTCATCTCTGAAACTTTACTAGCTGTTTAGTAGGACAACCGCTGAAGGAGCTGTAATGTAGCTCTGAAAATCCTGGTTAATCCTTTTTTACCTCTGGTATAGAGCTTTCTATACCACCTTTTTAGATCTGTCTCGTTTAGTTACTCATTGCCTGCCTTGCTGTATATACAAGGAAGAACTGTGCCCCTTGGTAATGGCTAATCTTGAAGGCAAGAGTAACCCTTGCATTAAGCAGTATTGTTCCTAATATCTGACGACTGAAACTGCTATAGAAGAGCCTGCCCTCATAAGGTGCAAACAGAATTTTCGTCTGTCTTCTAATGCCACATCATGAACATTACTTGCATCTGTTGCAAGAGACTATGGAGTGACTTTTGTGACAGTGACTGCTACAACAGTTGATGTAAAGGAGTGACACTGTAGCTGGGGGCTAGGTGCATATACTGCTGAAATTAATGTTTAAGGACAGGGTTTTGCCTGCTTATGGGATCATCACGCTAGCTAAGCAAACTGTAGCACTTGACGCTGTGGCCGTGACTATGTGGTTTTAGGTTGGGTGAACACAAGAATAAAACAGCAAAATCCTGTTGCTCATGCAGACACACTTATGAATTGGTACAGAACACTTACAGCTCAACACAGGCTATACAGAACATATGCAGTATCTCTCAGTACAGCTTGCACACACCCAAACTGTAAAGAGGGATAACTCTGCCAGCACTGGACAGTTAACAGCGTGTAGCTGAAATAACCTATGATAACAGCTTCAATATGTGTCAAGTTCCTGCTCCAAGCAAGGGGGTGAAAAGCATGGTTATTGGCAAGGGTCCTTTGCTCTACTAACCAGCAAGAACATCAGAAACAGTCTAGAAGGAGGGTATTAGGACTACAGTTGGAAATTAAGTGTTTGAGCTGTTGTCTAGTTGAGACTAATTTGCATCTGAGTAAAGACTAGCTGCCCTGATTAACAACTGCTTTGCTTCTAGGTTGTTTGGTGTATCCAGTGAGTCTCAACAAGTCGTATTGATGGAAGATCAATGGGTATGCACTGTAGGCACATTGCCTTGGAATCCTCATCCTGTGAGGAGGCAGGTGATGCTTTTTTTGAGCGATAGTTAGATCAGACAACTGACCTCTGGCTCAGGGGCCACTGATTTATGAGGCTTCAGCACTGGAAACTGGATGGAGTGGTATAGAGGTGGCTGCTTAGCATGCTGCAAAGTCTGCTGTCTTTCTGGGAGACTGATATAAAGAAACCTCTTTTAGATAATCCAAGTATGCAATCTAATAATAAGCCTGCATTACCAAGTGAATAGCTCTCTATCAAGAAAGAGCATACTGGGATATCTGTCAACCTCTTTCTAAAAGAAGAATCTGGAATTCAGCTGCTGGTATTCCTAGTACTAGGAGTGAAATGGTTTCTTAACTTAAATGAACTAATAGGTTGGAATGCTAAATGCTGAACAGATGTTGGAAAGGCTGCTGCTACCAAGACTTGTTCCAGGAATAGCGCAGCATCTTGCAACAAATCATAATTTAAGATGGACTAGCTAGGTGTCTGGACACTACCTTTGGACACTGAAGTTCCCGGCTGAAGAATAACTTCATCAAACAAACTATGACAGTGCTGGTTCTATTCAGCTTGAAATGAAGTCTTCGGGGAACCAGATAGCACTAGCTCATGAAAAGCATTTCACTTTCTTCCTTTAAAGGAAGCAGAGGGCAATACTTTTTAGTAAGATGCAGCTTGTTTAAATTGGTCATGACTTTTCCTGAACCGTCTGTTCTAATATTCCTGCAACAGTTGTATTTATTTCCATGCCAAGTGGAAGAAAAATCCAAAATAAAGCTAGTTAGTAGCTGGTTTGAGAAGTAACTAATTATCTCATCAGAAATGTGTTCAAAAGCATAGTACAATGGCAAAAAGTACTGATCCAATTGCACCACGTGAATGGAGTGACCTGTTTGATTCCAGCTGCTAATTTAGTGATGTTCACTTGGCTGTGATTCAAGTGTGAAGAAAACACTTTCGGTAACTTAGTTTGAATTTCTATGTTCTTGCTAAAAACCAAACTGCTATGATGAGAACAGACTGTTCTGTTCAGCTGATGAAATAGCAGCTGACAAACTGACTGAAATGGTAAGGTGTCTGGGTAGTTTCACAGGCATGATGCTGCACCAGCAATGGTACATGCCAACCTCTGTAGCTGGCATGACTAATTAGAGTACTAAGATCTTTATCTGCTTCACCATTGGTACCAGGGGAAGGGAGCAGCATGAAGGAGGTATTCCCTGATGTGTCCATTACCACACTCCTGGACTGTGTGCCATATCCTGCAATCTGTAAGTATAGTTGTAGTTTATTCCTAAAGGGTATTCCTCTTGGCAGAGGAAGCCCTTGACACAAAGCCACCTTAATACCTCAGCAAAGTATTGATCCATCTCTTAGATGAGAGGACAGAACATTAAGCAGTGCTTAAAGTTGCATGAAAAGTTCCCTAAAGTAAAATCCTCTTAGTCTGGAAATATTGTGGCCAACAGACCAAATGCCTGGCTTAACTGAGGCCTTTATACAAAGCAAATGATCTCTTAAGCACAAATTGTGTTTCCAACTACCTACAGCCTAAAAAAGACAGTTAAACAGATTTATTATTTTTTTTTAACTTAGGCTGAAAACACTGGTCTGGGTTTCTCTGCTATCAAGGAATCACAGGAGAAACAGTGGTGGGGATATCACTAATCTAGACTTTACTGACTGAGAGAATGACAGACAGTTTCAATTGTCAGGCAAGGCAGGTCAACGTGCTTTTCAGTTGTCTCTCTTACAAGAGTAACCACAGGGCCTTCGGTTAGACTTGGCTGAATACTGGCTCTTATACTGCTATTTTTCTAGCAAGTGATGCTGCTCTTGCATTCCAGACACAGCATAAACTGGAGGGGAACAATTCCCAAGGTGTCTATGCACTCTCTTCCACCACTTCTGTTCTTTCAAGCAGGTACTTGTTATTTATAAATATGAACAATGCATATCAGATTTTACTTACCTGCAGGTAAAGCTAGTATCTTTCATGTATATTAGTCACTGGCTATGCTACTTCCTAACAGACTGATTCAAGTGTTTTAGTAAAGGAAGCAAACTAATGGTAGTGCTTGAATAGGGACAAGCAGCTGGAATTTTCCATCTAAATCATAGTAATCTTGTGTCATGTTACAGAAGGTTTATTCAACTTGAACTTTTGGACACTGTCAGATGCTAGAGCAATGGGTGTTCTAGTAATGAAAAAAAAACACTTAAGATGATATTTTATTTGACTCCTCAGCATGAATGACCCTGTTTAAAAGGCAAAAGTCTGAACAGCACGTTCATGTG
This sequence comes from Tringa solitaria, assembly GCA_026413425.1. Lineage (NCBI taxonomy): Eukaryota > Metazoa > Chordata > Aves > Charadriiformes > Scolopacidae > Tringa > Tringa solitaria. Next base: position 14,869,565 of record JAOXJM010000019.1, on the reverse strand, counting down.
TTTCTGATTTATTAATGCATGCCTAGTGTTTCTCAAGGCTACTTAGGGCACTAACATTGCAGCAGGAGCTAGGCAGAAAATATGATAGTCAGTTATGTATACAGGGATTTATTAAGATGCAAATGTAAGTCAGTCATACAAGGGCTCACATAAATGCACTATTATATTTCTAATGTGGGTAGAATGCTGCTAGTCAAGATAGTGCATTATTATTAAATGTATCTGGCTTTACAGATCTGACTCTTGCTGGTCATTATATGTACTGCTGATAGCCTTTAGTCTGTTTCCTCAGCCTGCAAAACCGAAGTCTTGAATTCACTCAAGTGGACAACTTGTTTACCAGCCTTCTGAAAAGCAGCTCTTCTGTCAAGAACGTGATGGCTAGAGATATTTCTAAGGATACATTGTGCAGGGCCTGATACAACCTTCTAACCAGAAGAACTTGACGAACTCATTAAGAAGGCACGGGTGAGGGAACAACCTGCTGTGGAAGTACGTTCAGCACTTCAACTATTGCTGTGCTTCATCCTAACAGACTATATTGCACTTGGCAGTAAAAGCTTCTCCTGTCCTCTGCTGGCCTCTCAGATTCTAATTTGAGGTTAATATTTACATGCAATAACTCTTTAAGCTGAATCATGTACTTGCAGTATCAAGGGACAAAGAAGGCACACAGGCTGTGAAGAGGACAAAGTATTACACTGCTGAGCAGATGTTTAGTTTGTCTGCCTTGCCTCTGACTTTTTCAGTGTCCCTAACCTCTTCTTAAACAAGCTTTCATCAACATTGAGGCAATTATCTTTGTCTGCTGAGGGGAAGAAGCCTTCCTGTTGAGTGAAGATTATTGTCCAGACTTTAAATCCCATGACATATTACAGCCATAATGAAGATTCTCAATCCCTTGTGCACAAGACAAAAATGTAATCATTAAGGGTAGCTGCTGTGTTGCCATCCCTTGCTCAAATAAGGGATAACTGTGAAACCATCTCTTAAGGGAAACTAAGTGTTGCTCAACAAAATTGTTTGGCATGTGCTTCAAGTCTTGCTAAGAAACAGGTATTTCAAGGATGACTTGTTACTACCAACAGCTGCCCTTGTAGGGAATACAGAGAAGACACAAAGAGCATGGTACATTCAAAGTTTTAAGACTGACTTTGCCCGGGGCAGATGTGTGGAAATTTAAGTAAAATTCTTGAATGGAGAGTTGCCTGATATGAGACAGTAGCTCATACTTAAAGGCCTATGTGTTGAGGGCCTGAAATGGCCTTTCCCTAAGAAGTGATTCAGTACTCGCTCTTGGCAGGATAGTCCTAAAAGAAAAGGAGGAATCTACTACTAGTGGTCTCTTAACTAGCCCTTTCTGGAGTAAATTGAAAAGTGGGTGAGCAAAATGAGGTGTATATCTACTGATACAGGCATGAGTTTGGGGTGCTTTTCCCAGGGTAGTAATATTCCTAAATCTGCAGTCTAAGACTTTTGAAATAGTGCATTTAGAGTAGTAGTTAAATGGGCCATACAACTGCATAGCAAGTAATTAAGCTGCAGCGGTAGCAACAGATTTACCTATATGGAGAAGATTCAAAATTCATCATTTAACAGTCTGCTGACATAGTTGCTGTGGGAATGATCTTCACTATGCCAGTATAACTAAAGACACGACTGTCATTGCATAAATGCACATGCAGCTCTAACCCTGCCACACAGCTGACTGGCTCTTTTCAGGTGAACTTGGAATCCAAGTGTAATAGAACAGTTGTAGGCTCTTGTTGCCTTACTCCTGCAGGCTTAGTAAGTAAATACTCAGTACCAAGGGACTGAGTACTGTGAGAGGAAGCCTCCAAGCAAGTACAACAACTACAAACAGAAGATTTTAACTTAATTTTAGTTACTTGCATATAGAGCACACCGGCACTTTCCATCAAGGTAAGCCAAACTTAAGTGTGACAAAGACCTTGCACAACTTAACTTGGGTCTAAAGCACAGAATCCAAGTTTAGTTGTGTCTGGGACTCTTGTACCACAAGTAGGCTAGATTACTGCTGGTTCAAGCTACATAGTGTTACTCCCCACCCCAGTGAAATTTTAAGGTAAACCTGAGGCAATTTTATGCTGGTCTTGTGGCTTAACTAAGATGTCAAGATGTAGCTATTACAATTATAAATGTGTGTCAAGGCAACCTTTGTCTGTCCTTGCATTCTTAGTTTTGCTAATTCTCTTGTTCCTGAGATTTGATTCTCAAAGACGTTGAGTTCTCCAAAGGTCTGATAAATAACTGTCATGTACTGTGAACTCGCAGCAGGTAAGATGAGCTGTGCCAGTCCTCAGAAAGAAGAGTATGGCCTATATACTGGCCAGAAAGCCCTCACTAACCTTCTAAAATTACATTGCTAATACTGAGAATGAGCTTCTCCACAGTAGCTGAAGGCTGTATTTGCAAGGATTCAGCCAGATTTGTATGTGTCCCTTCCCATCTTCCTCCAACTTGGGGTGCTGTCTGGCTGTATGCAAATAAGTGGTCTGGCCTCCATAGGAGGCGGATGGCAATAATGGATGGATGACTAGAGTTTAAAGATGGCAACTGCCTATCTGGATTTCTACCATTTTACAGTTGCCAAAGTAAGGTTTTCCTTGTGCATATTTGTTTCTCCCTAGGTTATTTGCTTTGTTATTGCCTCTTAACTTCAGAATGAGATACTTACAGTGGTTGTATATAGCCAAAGCTGGGTGTATCTCTATCAATTAAATTGGGGAAGCAGAATCATGGACAGGCTGGACTCGGTACCTCGAGGTTGTTATTTCTTTCCAACATGAAGCTGGGCAGAATATCCTAAACTGTGACTCTGCTCCTAGAGAGCATGTCTTAGCTCTGTTTTCTCCAGGCCTATTCCTTCTGTTCTCTAAACAGTAACCTTCTAGATGGGGGTGAGTGGTTAACTAACAATGCAGCCTTAACTCTATCTTTCCTTCCTCTCTGTTTCTGAAGGACTTGATAAATCTAGGGAGAGGCTTATTATGCTTTAAGTCTAAAGACTATCTCCATAGAAAACTATACCATCAGGCAAGCTAGTTAATTTCAGAGTAGAATTCAGTTGGCTTCATTTTACCTGCTTAATGTGTGTGCTGTTCTTTTTCCAATGGGTACACTCCTTTTTAGTACTGATGCAAGTAGCCTGCAAGGTCTCTGTTGGCTGTAAGCTGAAATAGTTTCCCTTTTTGCTTCACTGTCAGAATCAGCACGCAAGCCAGTATTCCAGTGATAACATTTCCTAAATAACCATGGCTTGCTATATCAACTCTTACTCTAACATTTGTTTCTACTCAGAACCACTTGAAATTTTCACAGCAACACCTTTGTTCCTTGCATCAAGTGTTCCCTAGCTGTGGCCAGATGATTTGCTTACAGAGAACAGGTATAGCTGCCAGAGATCTTTCCCATATGAGCACTTTTATCTCTGATTTACTTAAGCAATGCTAAATACATTGCCATCTAGTAAGCAGGTAGATTGAACTTTGCTTATATTAACAGCTAGTTCCCTAAAGGCCTCCCAGCTTTAGAGGGAGGAAATGGAGATGAAATTCTCTCTTAAAGACCTAGGAGTTTGTGTTCTTCCTAAGTTAAGAATCAGTTAAGCATTAGCATCCATCACTCTGTTAGTGGCAAGCGGGATGAGTTAGTCTGTAGCTTTTGACTTAGTAATGAATAGAGGGAAGGAGGGAAGGCAGGAGTGAGAGCAAAACCTCAAAAGTAATTTCTAAGTAATGGATAAAGCATTAGCTATAGCTAAGGTAAATGAGGAATAAGCTGTTGAGAATTACAAATTTCTAATGCTAGAGGGTATGCAGTGCTTCAGCACTTGTCTCAAATGGTGTGCTGGATAAAAGAGGTGGTTTGGTATGTGGCTGCTTTCCTGGATATAGAAGAAATTACTTGTAGAGGGTTGGTATCCTGGCTACTTAAGCATCTAAACAATCTCTTGGCTTACTCACACAAAAATTCAAGGGACTGACTGAAGCCACTGCAGTACCCCAGAGAGAAGATTCACAGAGCAGTTTCTGCAGCAGAAGTGAATGTCCAGTTCTTTCTGGCTGGGTATAGATGATTTTCAGAACTTCATAAAGACAGTATGAGTCCCTCTGTTTGGTAAGTGTCACTCAATACTTCAGCTGTCTAGGAACAAAACATGGTGACTGCCGATTTATTTTTATTATTTTTTTCCTAATGTATTTTGTATCTTAGAAGCAAAATGGTCTTGTGGCATAGAGTTAAGTCATAATTGCCCTTAGTTTCTGTTAACTTGCAGGGTTTTTTTAAAAAATGTAAGGTTACTTGATTACTGTTAAGACAAGAGCGTGGGACTCTTGTTTTGCGGTTTGTTTTGTTGTGGTTTCCTGGAACAGTCCTTCTGCAGCCTAAGGAATTTATTTTCTTTTACCTGTTGGGTGGTATAACCTCAGGCTTCTGCTGGTTGTAGAAACAAGAATGAGGTCTAGTGTCGTCTTTTGGGTGTTCTGGTGTCATCTTCATGGGTGCTTGGAACAGATCCTCGCTGATGTTACTCACATTCTCCCCTATCCTACTACAAAGATGCAGCTGGCAGGGCTGAAGGAGAATACAGCAAAATATCTGAGGTTCTATAAATAGCTTTATAGGGTAAAAAGCTAAAGGTTGATAGATTAAAACAGGATTACACAAGTACAGTCTGTGGATGTAAGTCAGTGTGATCTACTGATTAGGTATTACTCAGGTGAGGGTTCATCACCTAGTGGCCATAACTTGATGCTTTCTGTAGCCTGAGATGAACAGACAGTGACTCAGACTTTCTACATGATCACCACTAAAACTTTCAGGCATTAGTGGGCTTCAGCGTTCAGAAGTACAAAACTGGACTAACAAGTCTAATAAGAATATTTATTCTTCAAGGTATGCCTGCTTATTGTTGAATTTTTAAAACCTACAGCAAACTAGCTGACCACCATCTCATCATGTCTACTGAAGCTGAAACTACTGCTATCAACAGCCAGCCTGAGCAACAGGCTCCACCAAAAGCACAACCTTCAAAAAAGGAAAAAAAGAAAGGTAAGAAATTCTCTCTTGAACACCTCCTCTAGTCGGTGTCCTTAATCTTTTGCACTTCCTTAAAACTAAGATCACTCACAGCATAGTTAAAAGCAACTCTGAGGCTTCAAGCTGACTGAAAGAGTGAATAAAATAGCTAGGAAAAAATCTAACCCAAGGTAAGTTTTTTTTTTTTTTTTTAAGTTCTAAAGTCTCAGTTCCACTTGCTAAGTGACTCATTTGCTAAGTCTGACAAGTCACCAAAAATCCACAGAAGTGAAAGACTCCTGAGGACATGACCAGACTGAGGACTATCCTGGTAGCTGTCAGTCTGAATCTGTACTCGTTCCCTCACCTCCCTCCAGAGAGGGAGTTATGTGCTTGGCACAGGTACAGATTCAAGTCCAGAGAAGCTAGAAAACTCATTTAATGAGAATTATTGTAGATCATATAATAGACTCTTTTATGGATTAGGTCATGTAAATATAATTAGTTCATACAGAAATACATACCTAGGTACACACTCAGTGTATGTTTAGCATGCAGAGAAGAAAACCAAGCAGTTCTAAGAAGCTGTGAGAACAGCTGAGATAGCAAATGTAACTAAAATCCCAAGTGATTCCGGGGAAGGGGTACAAGGACTTGTTGTAAAAATGATGCTGCTAATAGAAAGTTCTAGCACAGGAACTAGGAGATTCTTGCACACCAAGAAGAGACTCGACTACACCAGAACTAAGGGCTAATATCTGAAAGGCTTATTTAGCATCCCATGTGGCCATGGGAAGTTCCATTTCTGCTTGGTGTTTTTGCTTAGCACTTATATGTAGCTAGATATTGCCTATAAATACGTCCGTTTTTTATGTGGCAAACAATTGCTGTGAAGTCCCCAGATGCTAAGCACTGGACCTCACTCTTTGAACTGAGGCCAGGTTCTGCAAGAGCACTGTGACCTTAAAGGAGCGACTATCTTGCAGTGCACACAGTACTGGAAAAACTAAGGCTATACTCAAGGGACAGTTTTAACATGGACTTACATGGTGTATTTTTTAAAAGATCTTGAAGCCATGACATAGACATTTCTCTTTAAAAAAAAATGAATCTTTTCTCTGCCTCCAGGGCTAGAAAAGACAGATGAAACTCTCTGGGCTAGATTCAAAGGTGATGGTGTAAGATACAAAGCTAAACTGATCGGCATAGATGATGTCCCAGAGGCAAGAGGAGACAAAATGAGTCAGGATTCAATGATGAAGCTGAAGGTAAGGGCTTGAGCTGGCATGTAAGGGCCACCTGTGTAGCCTGCAGAAAGCAAATCTATGGCCACTGTGGCACAACTCAAATACAGCTTAATGGTAACATAGTAATAAGAGTAACATTCATCTAGGATGGTGCTGTTATTACTTCTAAAGCTGTAACCCCTCACTCAAAGGACAGTATTTTTCTAACAGCTTGGGAATGCTGCTTTGGGTCACTTGTAGGCATTCAGTATGGATGATAATAGTGTGAACTTGATCACAAATAGTGAGCTTGGGTTTTGGGTGGGAAGGGGGGGAGCTCTGTGCAGTTAACACTGAACTGAAACTTCGAGTTGTCATCTTGTGGTAATAGTGACACCAAGAGATATAGATCAACCAAAGATTAATTGAGACCTTGCAGCAACAAAGATGATTACTTCTGGAGTGTAGGACACTCATACAGCTTCAGTCAGGCCAGGAAGGCTGGTAAAGATGCTGTTGCTGCAGCAGTTTAGTAAACTAGGATAAAAAATTTTAAAGCTCCAAAACATTTACAGAGGAAACAGTCTTGTTCTGAGGTGTCAGTTCAAACCTCATCAGGCATGATCATATGTTGCAAGAGGAATGCAACACTAACTGTATAGTTGCATAGGAATAACTACATGAGCACTAGTACAGTCACAGGCTTATGAGAAACATAAGGAAAGAAGTTAAAGCTCAACCTAACAGAAGTCTCATCAATATTCTTGATTCACCCTCTTCAGGGAATGGCAGTGGCAGCTCGTTCGCAGGGTCAACACAAACAGAAGATCTGGGTGAACATCTCCCTCTATGGTATCAAGATAATGGATGAGAAAACTGGGGTAAGATATGACTTATTCTCTGAATGGGATTCTTAAAGCAAGTGAGGTGCTTGGTAGTTAGACCAATCTGAACTGGATTCATTAATGGTATCATGGCCTTCTTCCACATATAAAAATTGGCTTGTGAAATGGTCTGTAATGCTGGAGTGTCCTGCCAGAAAGATAGTTACATCCTATTGCGATTAGTCAAAGTCCGATAAATCTGAGTCTTGGCCTGAAACCTTCTAATATTTCAATCATTCTAACTACAGAGAAGAGCAGCTATTATGTCTCCAGCAATTTAAATCAATAGGGTTGTGGTTTTTTTTCAATTCCAGGTCATAGAGCATGAGCATCCAGTAAATAAAATCTCCTTTATTGCTCGGGATGTAACAGACAATCGTGCCTTCGGCTATATTTGTGGAGGAGAAGGCCAGCACCAGTTTTTTGCCATAAAAACAGCACAGCAGGTATGGATCAGATACCATCTTCCACTTGCTATGAGTAATGCTATTGTATAAACACTTAACATGTGATAAGGATGTACTGTTTTGCTGGTAGCCCTGTGAGGTGTAGGGGAATAGCAGCACAGATTGATAGGTTCTTTTAAAGGAGGGTATTAGGAGTTGACAATGGCTTTTATCTTGTTCAGTTTCTCTGTAGTCCAGTATAAAAACACTCAAGAAGTCTTGCTTGCTATCATTAACCTTATGTAATATGGAAGTTACCTCATTAGGGAGGTTAGCAGAACCATTATCATGGGCTAGCCTGTACAGTGGCCTCTAACTGTCAATGAGAACATTCATTCTTGTCGCATAGCCAGAGTTTCACTCAAAATTAACAGGAATGATGTTAGAACTCCACTAGTCTAGTTCTGATGATGCTTTGTCTTGTGCAGCAGTGAAAACAGTCTTAATTGCAATAGTGTTTCCAGGGCCAGGGAACAGCAGGTCTCACACTCTTAGAGTTACTTTTGGGAGGAATTTTGATCCTTCTGTGGTAAGTTTCTCAATGCAGAAATCCTGTATGCAAAGTTTGTCTCTGAATAAAAATATACAGAAACAGCATTGGAAACAAGCTACTTGGAATTATTGCTGAGTATTATGTAGCTTTCTAAATGAATCATAGTCATTCAGGTTGGAAAAGACCCTTGGGATCATTGAGTCCAACCATCAACCCTACT
>JAOXJM010000019.1:14819556-14832629 GCA_026413425.1 Tringa solitaria | reverse complement strand
TCTGAGCTCTGTCTTTCAGCCAGTTTTCAATCCACCTCACTGTCCATTTATCTAACCCACATTTCCGAAGCTTACCTATGAGGATGCTCTGGGAGACTATGTCAAAAGCCTTGCTGAAGTCAAGGTAGACAACATCCACTGCCCTCCCTTCATCTATCCAACCAGTCATGTCATCATAGAAGGCTATCAGGTTAGTCAGACATGACTTCCCCTTGGTGAATCCGTGCTGACTACTTCTGATAGCTTTCTTTTCCTCCATATGCTTTGAGATGACACCCAGAACGAGTCATTCCATCATCTTTCGAGGGATGAAGGTGAGGCTGACTGGGTCCTCCTTTTTGCCCTTTTTGAAGTCTTGGGATGACGTTGGCTTTCCTCCAGCCCTCAAGCACCTTACCTGTTCTCCAGGATCTTTCAAAGATGATGGAGAGCGGCTCAACAATGACTTCTGCCAGCTCAGAGCAGTGACTTCTGCCAGCTCCGAGCACTGACTTCTGCCAGCTCCGAGCACTGACTTCTGCCAGCTACAGAATCAGAAGTTGTTCTGTCAACAGATCATTTAAATCTCAAAGCATTTATCTCCAAGGACACAAAAGATCAAGTTATGTAGCTCAGGATTTATTACAGGCTGATCATAGTCTAGTGGCTTGTGATAGGAGTTTTGGCCTCAAATTCTTGCTTGGAGATCAGTTCAGAAAATGGGTTGTGTTCTGTCACCAGAAGAGGTCTATCACTGTAAACTCACATTGCTACAGGTTAGTGGAGTGGCAGTCTCTGGTCAAGAATCCTCCAGGGCTCCCCTGCAAGTTAAAGCCAGGGTCAGCCTGGGGACACCAGGAGGGATTTTGTACATGCTAGATAGCAGGAATATTTGCACTTACAAAAATTTCCTCCCAGAGACTTAGATACCTGAAGATTTCTGCCAGTCTTAAGCAGCATCCGAGCCAGCAGTTTAAGATCCTTTAAACAGTGCCAGCTAATGTGATGGTCAGTTATTAAATCCCTTTCAGGTACCTCCTGTTAGGCACTACTGTTAAGGGAGTCACATAAGTACTGCAGATAATTATGGGATTTGGAAAGCATGTGTCTGCTTAGAGACTTAAGTGCAACTATTTCACAAATGTCATGTGTTACAGGCAGCAACTACATTCTAGTTTAGATTATGATATATAAACCTCTGCAGTGTAATTTATGAAAATATCAGTCACTAAACCTAGAGTTAGAATATATGTATGGATCAAATGCCTCAAAGGGATGTTTTCCAGATTAATTTTCATTTTATGATGTTATTTTCATTTTATTTGTCTTTAACTCAAGCTTTGACCTTCCTTCTGACAACGTGAGAATAACAGAGAAGTGATCCAAATAAAGAGAGACTATAAACAAAGACAAAACTCCAGCTGACCTCAGTGGGCAGTTTCTGTTATCTAGTGAGCCATATAGAATTACTCTCCAATGCTATGAAAGTCAGAAAGACACTTTCAGTAGATATTGTGGTTAAAGAGACCTTCTTAATTAGATTTGCTGAAAGGGTTTGCTGATATTAGTAAGGGGAGAGTTCTGCAAAACTGGAAGACCTGAACTGATCTAAATCTCTCGCAGCTTCCTCAGTTTAAATAGGAGAACTTCTAACTTGAATTAAACAAGTTTGTCCCTGTTCCAAATGCTAGATTGAACACCATGTTTAAAAGTACTGCAGATTCTTTATAAGTAAAATAAAAGAGAATTTCCTGCTGTGTTACATACTAGAATGTCACTCTCATCTGCTTTCTTTCCCCTGCATTCAGAACCAAACTTTTCTGCATGTAAAAGGAAAGGTTCAGCTGGGAAGATTCCAAATGCGGAGTCGTGATGTCCGTCTCACGGATAGTTTCCTTGATGATCTAAGTTTTCTCCCTGCTGAATATGATAAGGGGGAATATTTCAAATTCCTAGAAGATTATGGAACTCACTATGCAGTGTCTGGAACTGTAGGAGGAAAATATGAACTTGTGTATGTGCTGGATAATTACGTTATGTCTCAACGAGGTATGCATTTTGTCCATCCTACTGTGGTACGCAGATTATCATCAAGTGTCCAGTCATGGCAAGAAATGTATGAGAATAGATTTTTGTATGTGGAGCACCAGTGACATTAGAGAATTACATGAGTTCAACAGGGATGAGAGTCAGTCTCTGTAACTTCCAGAATTATTTGAGTCCTGAGTAACATGCTCTAGAAAATCCTGCTTCAGCAGGGGAGTTGGACTAGATGATCTCTATGGTCCCTTCCAACTCTAAAAAATTCAGTGAAAAATTCAGTGAAGACTCCACTTTAAGTCTGTAACTGAGGAAAAAAAATCTTTAACAAACCTCTTCAAAATATTAGCAATACAAATTGGTGTGAAATGATATACAAGAGATCCCGAAGCCTAGAAAATCTGCCTAAACCTTAAATCTGATTTGTTAGTTGGTACCTTCTTGTGGTACAATCACTCTAAGAGTATGGTGGTGGCAAAAAATAAGGAGTAAATTTAAGAAGTTCCTAGAAATCACGTGGTGCACTTGAGTGTGTTAAAGCTGTTTTTATAGACTTGAGCATTCACACTGGAATTTTACTTGCCCTGGTTAAGATAAGAAAGCAGCAATTTAATCCACGTTAATGTGCAGTTCAGATATATGTGGTTTAGCGATAGATTAAAATGATCACTCTGGAATAAAGTTAGGAAAGGCAACACTCATGCTGATTTTGGAGATCAGAAAGTAAGTACCTGTTGCATGCAACACCAACAATGTTACTATCAGATGTTCAGACTATGCAAAGGGACATGGGGCAAATATGTCACTTATGTATCCTACTATTACTCTGCTCAGCACCGGGAGATTGTGGTGCTGGATTATTTTTTTAAAGTACCAATCTTAACCAAAATTCTTTCTGAATACAAAACTGAAGTTCCAGACAATATCTTTGAGTTTAATAAATAGAAAGGAGGTGCTGGAGGCAGTAGCAGATAGAGGAGGATTAGAACTTAATGGAAATGGAGTACTTATAAGACATTAGTGGACTTAATTAACTTTATGGGGAAAAGGAGTAGAGAAACATGATTGAAGATGGGCAAGAAAGACTGGAGGGATAAAGAAGTTAGCACATAAAAGGAACAAATGATAAGCAGCTGAGAAAGAAAAAATTCCAGTAGAATATATGGAAAGAGTGGTCCCTAGAGGGACACCTGCTTTCAGCTAGATCAAGAAAAAGATAAATCAGTTTTTGGAGGATTTTATTATTTTATGAATCATTGTAGATCTCACCTGCCTCTGTGCAGGCACTTCAAATAGCACCGTCCTCACATTCACATCAGGGAAAAGGAAAAAGAAGATAAATGGAAACAAGAAAGCCATAAACACTTGCAATAACCCTGAAATTTATTCTCCAGGAATAATATCACATTATTTATGGTAATTCAATCCCTCTAATCACCTCTAATCACTTTCACCTTCAGGTATCACTGTAGAAGATGTGAAAAAGTGCCTCGGCTATCAGTTAGGTGCCAGTATTGCATTTAAAGGCATCCATGCCAATGTTAATACTGATGGTGGTAGATGTGGAAAGATTCATACAAAGGACAGATGTAAGTATATCCCTAATTTTACATTATATCTTTTTCTTAAGGAAAAATTATACCAGCTCCTTACCCTTTTATAATCAATATATTTATTGCTGTTAGGGAAAGGAGAACTTCAGTGGACCAGTAGAGGTGAGGCTGCTGTACATCTATGCTCTTAGATCAAGCCAGGCTGGGCATGTGTTCCCAGTAGGCACACACACAAACACACTTAGGTAACACCTACGTACATGCACACGTTGCTGGACACACAAGTCAATATAGACAAAAGCACAGCTCTCAGACAAACACAAACAGCACCAATGGCTTCATCCTGTTTTTTCCATCTGATCAGGGTGAAAGTCTGTTAGTGGAAAATACCACAGAACCACAGAATGGTTGAGGTTGGAAAGGTCCTCCAGCAACCATCTTGTCCAACTCCCCTGCTCAAGCAGGGTCATCTAGAACGGATGTTGTCCTCAGGCAGCACAATTCTCAGGTATTTCAACCCCTCTTTAATATACATATATAGCCAACACATATCCCTCCAGCAGCTGACCTTAGATATTCAATTAAACAAGGAACTGGATCCTTAGTCTCCCCTGTCAGTGGCACATAGATATACAAGACCCAGAGGCCCACAGCTCCAGTCCCATTGCTGAAAGAGGCTATCTGATGCACACCAACATACACACACTGTGGATGCCTCCAGTAACTGGCTTTGGGTGCTCAGTCTACCAAGCAATTGACCCTTGGATCCTCTTATCTCCAGATGCGTTACACAGGCACACACTCACATTTAAAGGGGTCTCAGTCAACACCAGGACCTTGGGGTTGTTCTCCTATTTGTCCTAGAACCACTGATCACCCCAGTATCCAGCTCCTCCAGTTGTCTCACTCTGGAGACATGTACAAACCTAGGTATGACTAACAGCCACTTTGGCACTTGGCTCCCAAGCCACTTACCCTGTTCACCTGCTAGTCTGGATTGATTTTTCCTACTGATCACACACTGCCATATGTATCCCAACTCACTCCAGTTATTGGCACCACAACTGGTGTCTACCAGCCATCGTCCAACTCTGGTTGCTGGCACACAGATCTCTGTACACACACATGCACGGAAAACAGAGTCCCATCACAGGAAAAAACTTAGAAATGGCATTTACTGGTAAGCCAGGGCAGACCACAAAGGTCAATGACAGTACACAGCAGACAAGCTCACCGATCAGTCTTCTACCTTTCTATATGCAGTCTCTTTTTTGCCTTCACCCTCTATTTTCCCATGCTTGCTCCTCCCAAAGCTACCTTGGTTCTCCCTTACCTCTACAATGGTACTCCTCTAAATATACTCTAAGTTTTTAAGTTTGTGCAGCCTCAAAATGCCCTTCTTTGCATCCAGAAAGCCTTTCGATTGACTCATCTTGATGTTCATTCATCCTTAGCCCCATCCTCTGGGGCTGGGACAGGCCTAGGAGGAGTCAAGGCAGAGGATCCCTTTCTGTGATTAGGCTACTTGTGTTCCCCTGCCTGTCATTGGTTCTCGCTGTTTCTTTGAGTATCTGGAGATGAATCTGTTATCACATGACCTAAAGGCAAGGAGTTTTACTGCTCAGCACAGAAGAGGCTGTTATTTTCAGTGCTCTGTTCTTGTGTTGTAGTTATGAAGCAAAACCTCCTACTATTCAATCTAATTCCTGCCCTCTTCTGGCTCAGCTCAGGTGATACAGTAGCATGACTCATACGATCTTTGGCGTGTTATCAAATGGCTATGATCTTTAATTTTGCTCTACTACTCCTTTTCCTTTCAGATATAGCGTTTTCTAATTTAATTGCAAAATAGAAGATTACCTCCCACATAAGAGGTAGAGCAAAGAAAGGTTGAATTCCACCACAACAAGTGAGGGAAATTTCTTCTCTGTGGTCCTTTTATAGAAATGGATTGGTTGCACTCAAAGGAAAAATGTTCTTCAAGATGCATGGGCACTAAACATTTTTCCGCCTCTCTTTTTTCTTTCTGCAGCAGAATTTGAGGATGATGATGTCATTGATGATGTCATTTCCTTAGTTGATGGAGGCACAATTGACTTTTCTGTTAAAATAAAAGAAATGTTACTGCGAGGAACCGAAACGGTTGATGTAGAGGATTATATACATTGGGCTAAGTCTTTGGTTGATGCTCCAGTAGTGATACAGCAACGGGTAAGTACAAATTCTTCAATTCTGTAGCTCTTACAGTCTGAAAGCTTTTGTTCTAAAATGGAGGTGAGACTCCATGTTTATCATAAACTTTCAGGTATTTTCTTCATCTGGACAGTTTCTTCAGATGCTTACTCTAGTGATGGATTTATCAAAGGGACTCAGAACTTTGGAAAATTCTGTTATGCATGTGCTTTTTTCTTCTACAGCCTTCTCCAATACATACCCTTGTTCCAGTTAAGATGAGAAATGCATATTTAAAGAAACAAAATTTGGAAAGAGCAATTGAAGACTACATTACTGAATACAGTGTGTGCAAATGTGAACCCTGCAAAAATGGAGGGACCCTTGTGCTGGTAGATGGAGCCTGTACATGCATGTGCACAAGCTACTTTATGGGAATTGCTTGTCAGATTCCCAAATCTAAAAAAATTAAAGGTTAGTAAATACTCAAGACAGACTAAAATGAGCATATTTGTTATTGTGAACAATATCCTGAAAAAATGATCCTTCATAAGGACAGAAGGATTTCATAGTTCTGCCTTACACCTACTGCTGTCCAAACTTACGGATATATGGTGTAGAAGTTAGTGTTCAAATAGTGTACAGATATATGGTGTAGAAGTTACTGAGTTCTTTCCATAAAGAGGGCACTCTAAATTATAGTTCATTGTCCCACATACATTGTTTTGTCTTGGAATGATACCCCAAGTTCATTTAAGTAAATTGGAGCATTATTGAAGCATGGGGCAATAATGGTAAACTGATTTCAGGAAAAAGCAATCTCACCACGTCATAAGATATTTTGTCTTCAGTTTCTTGCAAAAGCGCTGTGTTTGCTAACACATGATCACATTTTATAATTACTGTGCTAGCTTAGTATTACATTGGTCCACAAAGAGGAAGAGGGAGATGATTTTCAGTTCCGCAACTGAAAATGTAAAAAATTTATTGTGCAGTAAATTAATTCTCTGTGGCCAAGTTTTTAAAGCGCGGGTGCCCAAATTGGGGCTTAGAACTTGATATTAAAGCAGCTTCCTAGGGTGAGAAAAATACTGAAACCTCTGGGCTCATAAGTAGCGCTACTGAATAGGGCATTTTCAAAAGCCAGGTCTGTGATAATTGTATGCTGTAGGCTCCAATGCTCTGCAGAGTCACTGTAACTGAGAATGTAAGAATTGAACCATGGTCTTTTGTCCACATTTAAGAGTACCAAGTAAAAAGCTCTAATTGATCTTTTTGTCACCGCATAGAAAGCAGAGAGGTGCTGGACTAATCTTACTTTGGTGTCTTAATAACAGTTGTCACTGATGGAGGCTGGAGCTGTTGGAGTGCCTGGTCCACCTGCATCAATGGAGAAAGCACTCGAACTCGCCAATGTAATAATCCTACACCAGAACCTGGTGGCAGACCATGCCAGGGAGAAAGCATTGAAAAACGGCCCTGTGGAGAACCATAATAGTTATGCTTCTCAAAAACAGGTAAGCAGCCTCTCTAAGTACTAATGTGTTATTACTGTTTAGAATAAATGGTCAGCCAATATCTGGGGCATTTCAGTGACACAATTGAAGAAGTTATGGGTAAGTCACTTACATGTTTCATTTAAATCCATGACGATACATTTTTTGTGAATGTTTAGATTTGTGTTTGAATGTCTTGACAAGTAATGTTACATCACAGAACTTCAAGAGTAAAATGGACTTCTGGAAAAGAACAAACTAAAAACCCAGCTCTTAAAACCCAGATTTAATTTCCAGTCAGACTTTCCATCAAAAGGCATTTGTCTTAGGGAGAGAGAGAGAGACGTTTTTTCCAGAAACAAATTACAGACACAGTTTAGGAGTCTGGATTTTATTATTTGGTAAGCAGAATGCTTAAATCCAACAGCTACTGTTACAGCTGTGTTGAAACATTTAGCTTAGAAACAAAATAGCTTAAGAAAATGTTTATCTACATGGTTTTGTCAGTTTGTGGGTTTGGTCTTTTTTAATATAAATCTTTCTGCTAAGAAAACAAACAAACAAAAAAGTACAATTTAGAGGATCAATGCTTTGGTCCATAAAATGTCAAGGTGGTCTCAACTTGCTTTACCTGCTGAGAACAAGCAGCTAGCATGCCACTTGGATGTGAGAGTTCTCAGGCCCAGGAAGAAGTGTTTGGGTTTTATGCTTAACATGATACCATAAGTTCCTTCTCTTCTGGGAGGCCACAAGAGGAAAAGAGATGGCAAGATAGGGAAAGGATTTTTAGTGTTTCCCCACTGAAACACCCTGATGGTAAGTCTTGCAACATGACCTCTGCCTGCACCAAAAATATTTATCAGGATTACAGGATGGTTTGGGTTGGAAGGAACCTTAAAAACTACCTAGTTCCATGGATTAGGACCCCTCCCACTATACCAGGTTGCTCAAAACCACATCCCACCTGGCCTTGAACGCTTCAAGAGATGGGGGATCCACATTTTCTCTGGGCAACCTGTTCCAGTGCCTAATTTTTCCTTATACATAAATCGAAATCTACCTTCTTTCACTTGAAAGCCATTACCCTCTATCACTCTATACCCTTGTAAAACATCCCTCTCCAGCTTTCTTCTAGGCCCCTTCAGGTACTGGAAGGCTAAAGAGTCTTCTTTGAAATTTTTTTTATGATTCCCCTCTCCTAGCTTCAGTAGAGTTCAGCTATATCTAATATTCTACTTCTACCTGAAAAAAACATGGCCAGCAAGATGTAACACTCATGGGCTATACAGCACCACATCTCCAGGCTATCAAAGCTAATTAATCCATAAACTATTCCATAGATGGAAGACAGAAATTGAGAGAAGAGTTTGATACAAAGCTGCAAAATTAAATAAAAATAGCAAGTGGCAGATTAAAAACAAACTGAAGACTGGTCCTTCACACAGTGAGCATACCAGAAGTAAATAATGATTTTAAAAACATCAACACAAGCTAATGGAAGTTTCTCAAACATGTAGAGACATTCATGCTTGCTTAGGAAGTCTCTGAAACATTACTTTTGGCAGGATGGGAAAGTATTCTGTGGAATGATACATACATATTCCAATATATTTCCTCTGGTCTGGGATAGTAAAAGCTCTTTTTAAAAAACTAACCTAAATTTGGCTCCTGATATATCAGACGTATTGAGTACTCAGCACAAGTAAGATACTTAAGTCTCCTGAATATCACAGTATATGTTTTGATTCATTCTTCATTAGATTTACTTTATATTTCAGTCATATTTTAGACACAGTGAAATCATGTGCTTGGTGAGCCACAACAGTACTATTTCATTTATATTTTGACCAATATATACATCATAGCTACTATCTTCTTTTTTCTCTTTTTTCAGAAAACTTTAATGAATTCCAAACCAATTCTACAAATCACAGTTTCTGCTGGCCAGCTAGCTACCCAAGAGCAATGGAATGCCATGATTTAAAAGCACCTGCAGCTTAAAGATCATGAATCAAAACAAAATAATATAGCAATAAACATCTTAAAAGAAACGAGTTAATGCAGTGAATGTGGTCCATCTTTTATTTGTCTGTAGTCATGATTAGAACATGAATTATCTATCTTTCTTAGTCCATGGCATAATGGTGTCCCCTTGTCAAATTTTTTTTCATAATTCTTTGTGGAATTTTCTGATTTTAAAGAACTCAAGTCCAGCCTGAGTAGCAGAATAATGTATATAACTTCATATGAAATCAGAGGTACATTACAAAGGGATAGAAGAGTTGCTATATTACTATCCATATTTTAGCAAAACTTTCAAAGGAAACAAGGCTGAAGCAATTGTACTCTCATTATACCTACCTGTCAGTCATCCTCAGTGACTTTTGAACCTAGCAGACAATTACTGGAATATTTGCTTGGGGTGGGGAGGAAGGATAGTTCTCAAAGAATTTTCATGGAAAAAGGCAGCTAAATTAATTTACAAAAAAAAAAAAAAAAAAAAGAAAAGGAATTGTCCTTGTTGAGGAAAAAGTATTAATGTTAGCTATTTAACTAAACACCAGAAGATCTACATGGAAGCAAGATACAAGAGAACAAATTTCTTTTAAAAAGTGAAGAACAAAGGTATATGAGGGATAAGTGGTTTGGAAACATAAGAATGGTAAAAGCCATCAGATGAATGAGATAAATCCCTTGCATACTTGCACCCCAGGTCTGCAAGAGTTCCCTGAAACCTTCTTTCTCTGCCTCCTGCCCCCCACCAAGTGACTCTGAAGACACTCATTACCAAAGACCAAACCCTACAAAAGAAAGCAGGTTAGAGAACTTTCCCAGACCCCTATGGCAGGAGAGCATTCAGAAAGTGAAAGTGTACTGATGACCAAAGAAAGTGAATCACACCCTGTGCTACAAAGGCAGACCAAAAAGGCCTTTCACTGATTCCTGCCACCATGAACAGTTCCCTTCACACAACAGAAGTGGAAATAGGCTTCCGCTAATTAATAGGCTTCTACTAATTAATAGGCTTCCACTAATTAACATTCCCAAGTGCAAACACAGAATTTTCTCAGTGGATGGAGTACACATGCACCTAGCATCCCTGCAGTCTTCCTGGGACATTTCAGAAAGCCTGAAACCTAATATCTATATACTTTTCTGCACTCTGCACCTAGAATAAAGTTGCTGTTGGTAGAAGATCCAATGTTACTGCCTCACAGTGAGAACAGCAGGAATCCTAACCAAGAGCTATCAGATATCAGGAAATCCTCAGCAGACAGAGCAGCTCCTCAGAAGCTTCACGTGCAAACATTCCTGGTTAAAAAAAATAAGATGAGGACAAGCCCAGGAAAACTTCCCATAATCTGAGATTTAATCCTCAGTGTGTCCAGAGACGCTGACGAATCACCTTTCCAGTACAGTTACTATTCTTTATCTGACAAACAGAATACTCCCTGCCCTGTCAGTAGGTCTCTTTCATAAATAGATTGTGTGGCCTGTGGAAGCTGTACCAATCTCCTTCCTCCTCTATCCTCTTTGGAAAATTGAATATATATCAAGATATATAGATCCAAGTGCTGAGCAGAATCTGCCCCATGACTTATGACTGCAGAACACTGCAGTCCCATTCCGCTTCTAAACTGTTGTTGCTTTCACCAGCTCCTTAGCTACCTCGCGTTCTTCCTGACAGGTCATATCCTGTCTCAACTCTCATCACTTAAAATCCAACAGAGGACATTATATGAAATAATCTGCTTAAATCTAGACAGATCAAGTTAATTGTCTTACCTTTGCCTAAAATGCCAGTTAAACTTTGTAAAACAGATACTAAGTTATTCAGACATAATCCATCTTTAATGAAACCTACCTTAGATGTAGTTACATACACCTACTTTTTTCTCTTTCAAATTGTTTTCTCAAATCTGTTCTTTGAGTTGCATAATGTTGTGCTCAAGCAAATAAGCCTGTAGCTGCCCTAGTAATTTTCTGCTTTTTAGAAAACAGATAATACACTTGCTAATTGCCACTATAGGTATCTGTGGTGGTATTTGCTATTATCTATATAATAGAAAATATAGATATATTGCATTTAATGTTTAAATGAAAACCAGTGGACTGGGACTTAGAGCAATGCAGCAATCCTTTCAGTGCTCTATTACTGAGATTATGGAGAAATCCTGATTTCATCACAGAATGCAGTTTAAAACTTCCTTGCAGCACAAATAATGTATTTGCTGTTACCTTACTGTCTTCTTTTTTTTTTTTTGTCCACCACTGCTTCATACAGAGAAGCTTCATTACTGAAAACTCAACTTATTTTTTTATTCAGTAGTTGGACATTACGCAAAATATATTGTTGTCTTCCTCCCTTGCATTTAGCATGTACTTCTCTTCTTCCTTCATCTCTTTTCATTAAGCCCTCAGTTTTGGGGTTTTTTTGCTAGATCCAACTCAGTGAGGTTTATGGCCACATGCACTTTTTTCCTTCAATTTTTGTTGCATAGGAAGTCTGCATCAGTACAGCACTTTAATATCCTGTTAGACCAGGACAACCCTATTTTTCTGATAATATCAGCTATGAAGAGCTGAGTGGTCAAAGGTTAATTGACAGAAATATAGCTCAGCTTATTGGAGCAAGAAAATTACTTCAGATTTTAAACATCCATGAAACCCTGGGCCAGAAGGAGACTGAGGTTAGCAGTGAAGCCTGAATATAAGAAAATTCAGGAACCCCTAGTATGAAAGACAAAAAAAAAAAAATTGCCTTCTTAGCAGTCAAAGATTACTGAAAACATAACTGCACAATTTTCTCATCAGCATAGACCTGTTTTTCATTACAATCTTGGAGGTCATAAAATGAATGAATGCTCATTCACTGTCTTTTGTCCTTCACAGTGGTGCAGTATATCCCAAACAAATGCTGTTAAAAATTCAGTTCAGTCTCTGATAATATGCAAAACAAGGATTTTGCTGATATCTGTTCCTGTGAAGGCTGGATAGACCACATACACTTTCAAAAAAGGAAGTGCACAGTGAAGGACAAAGAGCATTTTTGACTCTGTCTAGTACAGCACATAATCCTTAGCAGACTTGTGGAGACAGAGAGCCTGAAACTATGGTAAGTACAGAGCTCTATTCATTTACTTTTTATTACACAGGCTCATAAGATTTAGTACGAAAACTGCAGTGGATGTTACTGTAAAACTTTAAATGTATTTCTAATAGTTTTCAATTCAGTTCCTTGCAGCTGACTTCCTGCTTTTGAGGGCATGAAGAAACTTTAGGCTTTTTAGCTCCTTCATCATGTGAACTGGTCTGTATGTGCCTTACAGATTCTGGCATTCAAAATTAAGGAAGAGAAAACAGTTGCTTTCAAGGCTAAACAGACAAATTGATTTGTGTATCTAGAAGAATTCCATAGTCAAGTGTCAATGTGACATCAAGCAAGAAATGGGAATGGGTCAAGCCTTTTAATTAGATCTCCAGAAAGCAATTGCACTATCTTGTTTTGATTCAGAAGTACTTGGTAACTAAAAACAACAAGGGAAAATACTCCACTCAAGATCTATCCATTTATGTGTGAATCTTCAGCATAGTTGGGGGACTTTTTTATTGATCTGTAGAATTTGTTTCCTTAAAAAGATAGTTTCTTTAAAAATCCAAAATTTACTTATGCATCTGCTTCTATAAGTATTTCATTAATAAACTAAATAATTTCAAAAGAAGTGATTTTACACATAAATGTTGAAAAGTCTGAAATCTCAATAGCTTTTCAGGCCATATTTTTTTCTGGGAATAGCTTAGAACTCCTGGAGTAGTTTGTATACTTTTAACA
>JAOXJM010000019.1:14795424-14815746 GCA_026413425.1 Tringa solitaria | reverse complement strand
CCCCCCCCCCCCCCCCCCCCCCCCCCCCCCCCCCCCCCCCCCCCCCCCACAAAAACGCAAGCAAGAAAATGCAAAGAAAAGAATTTACAGAACTTCTTTAAGCACTTAAAGAAAATCCAGAAAAGCAAGGAGGGCTGCTGTGATCCATTTAGTCGTAGCATCCAGGTGGAGCTAGAACAGCAGTTAAAAAGTGAGGTGCAGCATATTTTCCAGGTATCTTGGTGTGGAAAGCATCCAGGTTGCCTCATCAGTGTCACTAACTGCACATTTAAATTGTGGCAGACACTGTCTTTCACCTTATATGACTACAGACAAATAGTCTCCACACCGGCAGTTCCTGGAGAACAGCTATTGTACCGTTAAGTTGCCCTGAAATAACTCAGCTGGGGCTCAGTGCTCTTGTTCTGTAGCATTCATCTTGGAAAGGGTTCCTCAATAACCTTGGGCTGTGTGTTCTGTAAACTACATACAAGTAAATGAAAGTAAAGAGCAACTGATCATTTTTTTTAAAAAAGGATTCTATTTCTCCAAGCACAGGGATGCCCCTATTTTTCCTCCGGCATGGGCAAAAACAGGGATATGAGGGATATAAGGCCATCACAATACATTTTAAGAGTATTAGTTTCACCAGAAAAAAAAAAAAAAGCACCCTTGTCACCCTTGTCTTTCAGAGTAATATTTTCCAGCCAATTTTTGTGGACTTCTACTGATTCTGCACAGGAACACATGACAGCATGAGAGTTGATTATATGACAGGCTGAAGGTCTAACCACACTCAGAAGGAACATTCTTACAAGGAACCCTCTGTGAAGGGACAATTACCTTCCTGCAAAGATCACTGAGGTCACTGGGCTTCAGATAGCCACGAAAGACCAGCAGGTCCAGGTGTCTTGTATAGCTGGGAACTCAGCGGATTTTTAAATTTATTTCTGCAATAATTGTTATTTGTGCAATAAATTATGTGCCCATAATTCAATGGGCTAAGAATAATAAACCATTCACAATACTATTTTGCTTGTGAGCCAGGCACAATTTTCTGTCTGTCAAGCCCAAGTGGAGCACAAGAAGTGGAGAAACATTTAAGAGAAGGCTACTTTCAAAAATGTTATAAATGAACATCTGTTCCAATGAAATCCAAGAATGCTTTTCTGCTCACTGTGTAAGACATTGTGGAAAATATTGTAATGGTAAAGCCAGTCAAGCAGTGGAACACTAGTGAATTGACCACAGTGCTTGATGACAGCTATGCTCTGTGCATATGTAATGCCCAGTGATGCTTCTAGTTTAGCACAGAGGCATGAACTGCACTCACAACATCCCAAACTCTGGCATCCTAGTTATTCAACAGTGTCTTGCTGCCAACTGTGAGCCCCATGATATTACTGCAATGTGTTAATGAGAGCCCCATGATGTTATTAAGGAAAACTATTGGCAAGCCATGACTTGCTACATGCAGCCACGTCTGTGCTCAGCCCATTCACGCTGAAAACTGGGAACATCTTGACCTATTTAAGAGGAGTGAAATGAACTCCCACCTTCCCCAGCACTGTATTTTGCAACCCGGACAAAACACAGACTTGCAGAAACCCTTAAAATCCAGAACAACAGTACCTTTACTGAACCTTCATCCCTTAGGGTTTTTCCTGTTGCTGAGCCACAGGGAAGGGGAGAAAGCGCTAAGATAGGGAAATGTGGTAGACTTGTAAATTAGACAAAGATAAATCACATTCATAAACAAATGTAAATGTGAAGCTGATACTGAACATATCATGTTTATTTATTTCACTCTAAAATGCAAAATAAGCCCAGTCTTTCTCTTTGCCCCCTGAATTATAACATGAAAAATACTGGATTTTATGTGTCAGCTTCTCCTGTTCTAACAGAGTAGGTTACACAAGTTAATGCAGGGCTTATAGATCTCTTTCTCCAGTGCTGCCAATCTATCTGCATTTTTAAAAGCACCAAAGTTGTTTGAAAGAATTGGGAAAAAAACACCAAAACACTTTGCTTTCAAGAAGCTTCCACACCTTAATTCCTTTCTTTGAAACTGTGTCCGACCACCTATTCTTAAAGCCATTGCCTTTCTCAACAGTAACACTCAAAGGTGAGAATTAGTAACATTTCCCCTAATATCCTTTTTCTTTTCATAACAGATTATAATTCAAATGTTTTTATTGATATTATGTAGTCATTTATTCCAGACCTGTCTCATGTAAGTATATTGTGAATGTCTCCTGATTAAGACAGATGACACAAGGATATTCAAAGGTGAACGTTTTTAATTTTTGTTGTAAGTACAAAGTTTTAATATTTATCAGTAAAACATCTATACTGAATCAACAGTCTGGGATTAAGAACCCAGTGGGATTAGTGGGTTCATTTCAGTAAAAAGTCATCTTTTAAGCTGTTTTTTCTTAGGAAGAGAACATCTATGCTGTTTTGTATTCTAATTAAGAGAACACAACAAACTAAAAAGGAATAAAAGTAAACTCCATCAGAGTTCAGGACTGTTAACAGGAAAAACCTGAAATGAAATGAACAAAAATAGCAGCTGCCTTCAGCAGCATCTCTCAGTGAAAAAAGCTGGAGTACATAGGAAATTAAGGATGGAAAAATTACACAGGAATGTACAAAAAGAAATGCTCACCCATGTTCTTGCACTGAAGTTGTGCACAATGGCCCCCTGCTTGCCATGTCATCACTGAAACGTGTAGAAAATTCATTAGAACAATTCATTACACATGCTTAAAAATGGGATATGCAAGAAATCAATCTATAAATATTGCCAAAATACCTTTTTTAACCAATTTTGGGGGGTTCATTTTCAGAGAATAAAATGGGGATCAGAGGATCTTGTGCAACTTGGATTTGCAGCTATGGCTGAGTGCTTCTATCGTTTCTGCTGACACATCTCTAACAGCTTTTCTTCCCATTAATCACTTGGGTAACCAAATTTTGGAGAAGTGCCACAACCTCTACAATACCATGACCCTTCTTTAAACCTCTGAGGGCATCTGCATTTTGATTCTGAGAATAAGTCATAGGGAAATTGGTTTTCTTCTTCTCTTTAGAGAAGAAAAATGTTTGGAAATTGTGTCCCTAGGCTCTCACTTCTCTTGTACAAAGCCTCTCAAAACAATGATTTAGCCACAACCATTGATTTGCTCCATCTCTTAGTAATTTTTTTAACAAATTTCCAAATCCTTTTGACAATGCCTATTATCTCTTAAAGTGCTTACAGGCCCTGAAGCTTATACCCCAGTGGTCCTGTCTCTACACCTGGTCCCACCTTATCCTTTTTTGGACCTCAGTCTCTAATTCAGTCATTATCCCACCACTAGATTTCCATTGATCTATATGTTTGCTTATGTGACATGAGTTTTAAATCAAATCTCTTTTCTTCAGCCTCTAAGAGCAGATGTTAGGGCTCAATTTTATGCACTAGCCCACAAGGACAAACAGTCACTATATGGATCTCCCTTAGCTGACTACTGGTACCTTTCTGCTTCCTGCTGCTCTTCTCTCTGCCACAATCAGTAGCTGTCCTATCCTCCACAATAAAAGTATCCTGTGCAATTGATGATCTATCCAATGGCCCACCCTTTAATGTATGCCCACCCAGCAGATGGGCCTTACCTTTCAATCTAGCCAGTGCTCAGCAGCAAATTTGGCAGTGTGATCCTGCACAACAACAAAATGCAAAATTATCTTTTCCCCATACACTTTAGCTCTTGGAGCAGAAAGGCTGGCACACAATGCCTCCTTATCTGTCATGGCCTGTAGCCTCTATGAGGAGACAGAAAAACAGAGAGACCCTGCTGAATTTCCCCTTCTCATTTGCACATAGCCTGTAAAACAGCAGATGAAAGTGCCTGCAAATAATAGACTTCATAAGCAACTAAATTTGCATGATTAAAGTTAAGAAACCGTCTATAACTTATTTGCCTCTTAGGCAAGGCAGCAGACAGGCACTGAACACACAGAAAAGCAACAACCCAATCTGTTGTGCCTACAGTAGGTGGTCAGGGAAATATGACACATGACAGACAAGAAGCTGAGAGAACTGTGCCTGTTCAGACTGGAGATAAGGCAAAGCACAGACTTTACTGCTGTCTTCAAATACCTAATGGGAGATGTCAGACTCATCTTAGATATGCACAGAGATAGAATGATAGCAATTGAAAAAAGAAGCATTGGATACAAGATGCAAAAAAAGAAAATCCTAATTAAGTGGTTTTTTCTCTTTTTTAACATTGACATTTGACAATTTAACATTAAATTTAACAATGTTTAACATTTTAACATACTGTAACAGCCTAGAGCGGCTGCAGATTCTCCATCCTTGTACATAGTCAAAACCCAGCTGAGGAATGCTCTGAGCAATCTGTGGATGCTGGCCCTGCTCTGAGCAGACCGTTGGACAAGATGACTTCCAGAGGTCCCTCCCTCCCTAAATTGTGCTCCAAGGCTATGATTTGTAATGGGAGTGGCTACTCCATTAGAGGTCACTGTTGTGCAAACTCCCAGGAATGACACTGCAGAAAACATACCCACACAGTAATTGTACAGAGAAAGCACTAATTAGGGTTGAATTAGGGTTCCCTGCTGCTGAGCAGCTAAAAGGTGACATCCATCTGGCTGCAGAACAGGGGTATGATGGAGGACAGGATGCATACCCCACTTACCTCAGGTTTCCCAGGTGTCTCATGTCTAGTGTGGGATAAAAAGGGGAAAAGTGAGGCTAGCAGAAGAGAAGGGAGTCTTTAAAAAGACAGGAGAATGGGACAGGAAAGAGGAAGTGTTCTTTTTGAAAGAAGAAACTCTGCATGTACCAGCAAGGCTTCAGAATATGGGGTTTGCATACATCTCCACCTAAGCTGACTTTACAAAAACGACTCTCAACATATGGAAAACAGATCCTGGGTTTCTGCTGTGATTGTCAGAGGCACAGATGAATGCATTCTTATTTAACCTAACTTCCAATTTCTTTTTTTTTTTAATGGGTTTATATCACAGGTTAATGAGTTATTTTTAAGCCAGCAGGCTTTGTGACCAACCTGATGTCATCTGCTAAAGATCAGGGATCAAAACTCCTTGATATGTCAAAATAAACTTTTTTAAAAGTCTAAAGGATCGGGCCATAGAAAGGATATTAAACATTACATAAATCCTGGACAGAAAGGCTCAGGAAAATTTTTGTTGAAACTTTCTTTTTAAAGATGTTTGGATTAAACTGGGTTTTCATTTTTAAACTTCATTGTCTTTGATTAAGACTCCCATGGGAACATTTCTGAAGTTGTTTTGTGTTTTGAAATGTTTATGTTGTGGGAGTATGCTATTTGTTTTTATTGAGGCCACATCATTGTCTTTGTTGCTGGTGTCAGGAATTGTATTAACTAAGAAATCATATTTATTTTTAATTAAGCTTTAACATTCTGGATTGAACATTTTTTCAGATGCCTGATTTCATGTCTGACAATCCTTGAAAGTGTGTTGCTTACACAAGAAAATTCACAGTAGAGAATATGAGATTGCTTACAAGAAAGCAATTCTGAGATTTGAGCAGTTCTGTGACAGGTCAGATGGTCCAGGAAGAAAAGTTAGAAAAAAAAAAAAAAAAGAACAAAAGGCTTATGGGAGACCCTGCAGTACAGCACTGATTAGGAGCTCGAAACAAGAATGATTCTGCCCATGTGTAGCACAGACATTACTCTATGTTTCTATGTTGTTTGTTCCTCTCTAAATACCCAAGCTGTCCCAAAGCCATGTTCCCACCTTCTCCTCCACTGCAAGAGTAGTTTAGGGACTCCCCATGCAAGCATTCCTCTCAGGCAGTTAATCTAATAATGTGTTTCTTTGTATTGCTAGTACAAATGCTGTGTCCTGTAACCTCAACCAATGAAATAATCGGGATTGAAAAACACCTCTCCTCCCATGCCAGCGTCCCTTTTCTTTTCTCTCTTTTCCTTTCATTGAATATTTTTAATCTGTGTTTTTTCAGTGACACATGATAGAGAACAATCTTCAACCTCCATACCAGCAAACCTGAGGGGAGGTGAGTGAGGCACCTTTACAGACTGCAGTGAAAAACACCAGAGGTTTTTTCTTCTTCAAAGGCTTCTAGCCTTTGGGGGAAACAGTTTAAAAGTGTAATTGTTAGGTGCCCCACGTTCCACATCAACACTGAGAATGTATTACTTTCTCAGAAGCTACAACTAGTCGAGGTGACTGAACACCATGACAGCATAGATTCATTTTTTCTATTGTGAATTTTCCACTGATGTGGTTAAACTGTTGACTTGCAGGAGGAGTAACAGAAACGGTGCATAGGATGTGTGGCAAAGGAGTGAACAATGATTTATAAATTAGAACGGGTCTCCAGCAAGAAGGAATGTGTGCCGGGCCTACACAGGAGATTCCTACATTCTGTTCGCACAGTGGCAGTAGCTGGACTTGAAATTTGTTCTTGTCTTCCTTCCCCTACTCTTCTGTCATATATCTTCTGTTCCATAACCGAGACCCTTATTCTACATCCTCATCCTCCTACCTGATACCACACACAAACTGGGATCCCAATCTGTTCCCTACCTCCTTACAACACAGCTTTAGACCTACCAAAAACAACCCCTACTGCATCCTGTCACACACTCCTGTTTCACTCAGCTTTGGCCTCAATCCTGGACTTTCAGCCAGTGCTCAGAGTCTCTGTGCTGACTGAACTCATGGAGCAGACTGGGAAACAGGGAGCTGGTGTCCCAGCTGCAAAGTCCAGCAAGTTGTAGCCAATCAGCTGATGGGTAGTAACTGCTTGTGTGAAAGTTCTCTTCAGCCATGTGATAAGCACATTAATTAAATTGCACAGACTCACCTTATGCAGCAGCTCAGGCGGGGAGGAGGAAGTGTTCCAACAGAACCAACTGCAAGCAAAACTGAGAGTCAATTCTACCACAGAATCATAGAACAGACCAGGTTGGAAGGGACCTTTAAAAGATCATCTAGTCCAACCCTTAGGGCTACACCTCATTTCGAATTAGTTCACAAACTGCTAATAGCACACATCGCTTTTCATCAATTGCTTTGTATAGATTTGCACTGCATGAGAACTGTCAGAGCAGAGAATCTATAGGGAGGTCGCTAAATGCTGCTGAAGGACAAAATGTGTGAAAATGCTTAGCGTCTTTTACTTTCTGGCCTTTGCAAATCAGCTGGATCTACTAGAACCAGTAGTGTTTTTCAAGAATTTCTCAATGCAAAGGGCAAGAAAATGAAAAAACTTCATAAGAGCTTGACAAAAATATCTGATTCTGTATTAATCATAACTGAAATTGTTAAGTCTTGCTAAAATTAGTTCCTGTTGTGCACATTTCTCATCTGTTGAGGTTTGCCATTAAAAGACTAAGGATGAAATAGAGATTTTTGTAAATACTCCCCAGTACAAAGTACAACATTAGTTACAAAAAACAGACTTTACAGAATGATATCAGAGATCAGTGCTACGTAGTGTTTCAATGTAGCATTTGGTGAGCTATACAGTATAGCTCCTTATTGGACACTTGTGTTATTCCTGGCAGAAGAAAAGGAGTTTCAGCCTGGAAAGTGGAGAGTTTTCCTTCCTTGTCCAGCTCTCAGTGAGTCAACACAACTTGCATGAGAAAGTAATCATCTATTTTCTGAAACTTCTTAATGATATACAGACAAAAGTACATAGCTGTGTGATTGCCTGGGAAAACTGACTTGACAAAATAAGCCAAAAAGGTTTCATTGCAACATAGAAAAAACTCCTACTATATAAATCAGGTTAAACTGTAAAGCAATGATCTTTTTTTTTTTTTTACTTGTCCTTTCCCGTTTCATGTTTCAGAATATAAAAATGTTTGTAATACAGCATATATGGTAACTAAAAAGTTAAAATTCAAGACCGTAAGAAGAGACTTTAACATTATTAGCTGCAGTGATACTAAATAATACTAATAATCACAGACACACTGTGAAAGGGTACAGAGGCAGAATGGTGAAAGAATCATGGCAACTGAGAATTTAACTTGAGGCTTCATTTTCTCTGTTTCAAATTTGGCCCTACCTGTGGCAGGGTACCTTGAGAGCACATAAAGTACAGAGAGATGTCAATTGCATTTCATTAATTAAATCTCATTTTTGTCTTAACTTTAGCAGGGATTGCTTGACTTATCAAAACAGACCACAAAAATCTGGTTTTAACTTTATTATTTCTTTTAAGCAAACATCTTTTTACAGCAAAAGCAGCCTGACAACATCTGGTATGATTTGGTCAATATCTACTAAATGGAAGTCTGATCTTCAACTTATTAAAAGGAAAAGATTGAAGATCTGCTGGTAAGAAATCATATGACATTAACAGAGCTTAAATGGCTCTCATCTGAAACATTTTCTTCAGAGGTTTAAGGAGGAGATTTTGAAGGGTAAAAGCCCTTTGCAACACACTTCCCAGAGAAACCTCATAATAATGGAGCTGGGTGATACCTGAAGAAGCACAAACATCAGCTGGGAGAGCTCTGAGCACCCATAAGCTCGTGCAGAAGGGCAAACACTGAGAGCAGGACCTTGCCTGGGGCTGGGATGCTTTTCAGGAAACATCGGTTTCTGTTTTGCTTCTCTGCACTAAAAGCAAATGAGAATTGAAGAGGTGATGGGGGTTTAAGATATGAGAGGGCAGGAAAGGAGACGGTTAAGTTTGAGTGCTAAATCAGATTCCTCTCTCCTGCCATGAGATTTGCACAATTCTTGTTGAGGTATTTGCATGTTCTTGCACATTTTTTTGCCTCCCAGGCAGAGACAGGGAGGGATGTATAGAGGAGAAAGGGAAGTCTAAAGTTTTTCTAAAGCGGTCTGTTCCTCTTGCTTTTCCACTTCCTCCTGGTATCAGCAGCTGGGGGGATGCCGAAAGGGAAGCCTGGATAATCCCCTACCCAACCATTTACATGAGGGTATAAAGGGAGGAAAGTGAAGTGACTTCTCCCTTGAGAAAGTTGTTTCCTCCCTCTCTTCCCGCCCAAACTCCCCTTCCCCCAGCGCAGGCTCCCTCTCTTCCCTTCTCTCTTCCCTGGTGACAGCGGCTGCTAAGATGGCTCCCCCCATGCTCTCAGCCTTGCACTGGGTCCAACCAGCCCTGGGTCCCTCCATGACAGGCTGAAGGCCCAGCAGGGAGGTGCAGAGCAAGTCATGGCCCTACGAGATGACAGCAGGACGCAGGCACGGCCACTGCTGAGGTGCATGGGGGAGTGGGGCTGAGGTAGGACATCATGAGAGCAGTAAAAAGGCTGCTGACCCTCCCCAGCTGCTAGAGCTCCTTTCCCCACACAACCACTCATGCCCAGCTACTGTCAGACCTGCCATGCTCCTCCACCCTCCCTCTCAACCCGGTCTCTACTGATTTCCTCCCATGCAAAGCTTCTAGCAATCTCTCAGGCAGGCAGGCAGCAAGGCAGCCAGCCTGCCTGCCTGCCTGCCTGCCTGCCTGCCTGACCAAGATGGCCACCAGGTCCTCTCTGCATCCCCCTTGCCTCAGACCAGGAGTTGGTTCCTGAAGCGCATCACCTGCAATTCAGCTCATTAAGTCACCTCATCAAGCTACCACGGGTGATCAGCTTTGGTCCTTAATGAGGCATGAGCTGTGGGATGTGTGGTGTGATGGTGTTGTGGTGAGTTCTGTGAGTCCTCTCAGCTCGTGCCTCATGGGATTGTGTCTGTATGTGTCAGGGTTCTTGATTGCCATGGTGAGCTCTGTGCTTTCAGAAGGATTTCTTGGTACCTGTGGAGGATTTAGTGAAGGCCTGGTGTTCCTGTTTGGTCTGTCTGGCACATTTTCTGCTGCTGCATTGCTTTCAATTCCCCTAAACTCCTGCTGCTGATCCCGGGAGCACTGACATTGGCAAAAACTGCATTGCTTGTAGGGAAAAAGAAAGCCTAATTCAAAAGGGACTTAATCTGAGCCCCCTGTGTGAATGAGCTTTGCAGCAAAAGGGGCAGGGCAGAGCCTGTGACGTGGTGGTGGCACTGAGGGACAGCCCAGGGGCAGAGCATGGAGCAGGCAGTGCAGGGTAGTGAAGGTAAGTAATTTGGAGGAATATGATAGTTAATGTCTGACCAAAAGCTTTGTATTCAAAGAGGAATTGCTTAAGATTTGAGCCAACACAATGTTTCTAAGGCCAAGTCACAGAAAAGACAGGCTTGCTTTTTTGCTTGTAAGATTGTTTTGTATAGCCAGTGCTATACTGGCCATACAGTATACCATCAGCTTTAGATGTGCATGGAAGGATGGTGCTCTGGAAGGAGTGATGTAATACAGTGCATACACCCAAGCAGAAAACCAGGAATTTAACATTCGTCTGACTGTGATGCTCTGGACTACGTTAGGCTTTCCTTTGTGACAGAAATATGTCTTTCACAAAGCATAGTCAGGGTAAGGAGGCTCTTCCAGTGCCATTTGACTTCTTTCTTGAATTTGCCAATTCTACCTTTCAATAGTATAGAAAAATATAAATAGTGGAAACAGATTTCTGCACTCTTGATTCAGACAAATACAAATATAGGATTGATGGGCCAATGGTATAAGATTCCACCAGGCCAAGTTCCAGGTCCTGCATCTGAATCACAAAAACCCCATTAGGTGCTACAGGCTTGGGGAAGAGTGGCTGGAAAGCTGCACTGCGGAAAAGGACTTGGCGATGTTGGTCAACAGTCAGCTCAATACAAGCCAGCAGTGTGCCCAGGTGGCCAAGACCACAAACAGCATTCTGGCCTGCATCAGAAATAGTGTGGCAAGTAGGACTCAGGCAGTGATCATCTCCCTGTACTCAACATTAGTGAGGCCCCACCTCAAATACTGTGTTCAGTTTTGGGCCCATCACTACAAGAAGGACATTGAGGTGCTGGACTGTGTCCAGAGAAGACCAACCAAGCTGGTGAGGGGGCTCAAGAACAAGTCTTGCAAGGAGTGGCTGGGGGAGTTGGGGCTGTTTAGCCTAGAGAAAAAGAGGCTTAGGGGAGACCTTATCACCCTCTACAGCTACCTAAAAGGAGGTTGGAAAGAGGTGGGGGTTGGTCTCCCAAGTAACAAGTGATAGGACAAGAGGAAATGGCCTCAAGTTGCACCAGGGGAGATTTAGATTAGACATTAGGGAAAATTTGTTCACTGAAAGGGTTATCAAGCATTGGAACAGGCTGCCCAGGGAAGTGGTGGAACCACCATCCCTGGATGTATTTAAAAGATGGGTAGACATGGTGCTTAGTGACATGTTTTAGTGATGGTCTTGTAGGTGTTAGGTTGATGGTTGGACTTGATGACCTGAAAGATCCCTTCCAACCTATGCAATTCTATGATTTTATAGTGATAATAGTTAATGGTTAAAAGATTATAGGGATTAAATTATGACAATTTAAAAGAGCCACAGCACGAGCTGAGGAGCTTTCAGGGAATACTGGATGGCAGGGGTCCACAAAGAGTATCTGTAAAGGCCAGATGTTCCTCTAAGCATGACCGTGCATATAAACACAAGAGAAACCTGCTAATTTGCTCATGACCACATCAAATTCTGTCAGAAATACTAAAACCACCTTCAAATGTCAGCCCAATGGAAATGCAACAGCACATTTTTCAGGAAGTCTACCCCTGTGTGCGGACACAAAGATAATGTAGACTGACACTACAAGAAACATTCATTCTCATAGCATGCTGTAGCACTGGCAGAACTCCTGCCAGTGTTCAGGAATATCAAGTTTCTACTGAAAATCAGGTACTTTCCAAAGTCATGCTGTAACAGGATTGCCACAGTGGCAGGGTGGCAATTTTCCCCAGAACTCCTGACTCTGGGGAGTGGCAAAGCTTTGCTAAGCAGGACTGCTAAGTCCTTACCTTACCCTCTGACAAGGTTCACATACTTGAAACGCTATCCCCCAGGAGCAACATGAGACCAGGTAGACTGCAACTCTCTCAGCCAGCATGTACAAATGGATTATCAATTGCAAAATATGTAATTTCTGCTGCAGCTCCTGGTCTGCCGCTAGGAGGCAAACGTCCTATGAGAGTGAAGAGGAGGCAGGAAGAGAAGTTTCCATGAAAAACTGTAACTAACAGTGACTTGCTGAGGACTCCATATATTTGCATGTGTTGTATATTGCACATAAACCAAGCAACTTTATTCTGGCTTAGGAGGGAGATTGTCAAGCTTGCTTTAATGACATTAATTCACCTGCCCAAAGGTGCTCTCCCATGCACTTTTTTTTTCCCCCCAATAAATGATTTAAGGATTACCTGCCACAGCCAATCATTTCTGTCCTTTTCTTCTCCCACCATCACTCACCAGTAACTCTGTTATGCTGTCTTGCCTGGTTTGGGATCACGTAATAGAGTAAGATCAGTGAAACTAAGCAGGTTAAAAACAACATGGAAAGAAAAAAAGATATTTTTATTTTGTATCCTCTCACTTCCGTTTATACCACCTCCAACAACGGTACTGAAACAGCTGTGGAGGTAACAACATCCTGACTATGACATTCTTTGTGACCATTGAATTGGAAAGCCAGAGGTGTTCAGAAGGCTCAACCTTTCAAACCATTTCAGAGCACAAGACAACATCAGTAGATGAAAGATACCTTAAAAAGATGGACTAACATTTATGAAAGAGAACGTCAGTGAGGGTCTCTTTTTCTTCTTTTTTCTTTCCTCTATTTTTGACAAGTTTAATTCCTAAGCAGCCACTTTTCCTGAAGGTGCATAGAAACAGAAATTTGAATAGATGCCCTGATTAAAAAAATAATAATAATTAAAGCTGCAGTCATAAAAGTTGCACATGGGAACGCAATCACATGATTGCTATGCTAGGATACAGATGATGGTTTTGGTCTATACAGTCTGGAATGGCTTGCTTATACATAAGATGTCATTATCATTATTGATATTCTTGTCTTCTTTAAATATAATTTTGTAATTTTGTGGTGCTGCTGCTGGGTTTTTTTGTTAAAAATAAAAAAGGCAAGAAATCTATAAGCTGCTTTCAGGCTTGCAGATACTGTTCCTTAAAATATTAATTCCTTCAGATTCTTTCTTCACCTAAAAATAGCCAATTCTTCCCAAACACTCACAAACATCCTTCACAGAAATAAGTGGGAGAAACAGAGAGGACCTGGAAAGCTGTTGCACCTGCACATGTAAAATGAAGAATATGATAGACATTGCAGATGGGCGACCTTCACGGCAATTTCAGAGCATAAAAGGTTATTTTCGTTGTGTTTGTTGCAGTTTATATTCTCAGCAGCATTCTATCAGTTAGGGGTATATTTATTTCTGTGTATTGGATGAAAGAGAAGACGACAGGAACTGTCTAGCATTCAGAGTTGCAAAGATGAGCTCACTCTTTGATCATTGCATGATTTGTCTAGCTCTGATACTGTGCGCAAAAACGCAGCGTTGTTTACCCATGCAAAATGACTATATTGCTACAGTTAGCATCTTAAAAGTCATGAAGACCACCAGATAAAATAGCAAGTCACAAATTCTGGTTTGCCTTAATATTAATAATAAACGCTTCATCATCAGTGATTATTGCTTATTTTTACAAATAAATATGATTTTATAAATAAAATACAGTGTTCAGCAGAATGAATAGCACAAAGAACTGCAATTCTCCCACTAAGAAAAAAAACACTGTTATGTAACAAAAAAAAAGTTATCATTGGCAAGTGGCAAATATAAAGCGTATGTCAGAGTTTTTAACTCATTTAAATAAGATCCATCCAGCACTCTGAACTAGCTAAGATGCAAATTTTTGTAAAATTAAACTGGAAATATCAAGCACCTCCATTGCTTCATTTTGACACCCAAAAATGTTTCGAAAAATATGAAGAAAGTCATGCAGAAGGAGAAGTGACAGACAATGAGGAAGAGTCAAACAACCTTTTATGAAGCTCAGAGACAAACAATTTTTCTTCTATGACTCCCTATGCAATACCATCCCCATGCAGAGCTCAAGAAAATTCACTGAGCTGTGTTTAGTAGAGGGTTCTGCCTTCATGGTTTGGGTTTACCTTCAGCAGAAATACAGGTTTGGAATTTCTTGTGAAGCTTATTTTCTTAATACCAGCTTTCCTATCCATCCTTCAAAGTCTTTGATTTCCATAATGAATTCACAGGCAGAAGGGCAGAAGAAATGTATGATCATAGTTTTTTAAAAAAAAGTAAATCTTCACACAGCAAAAGCTTTTAAACAACTGGTCATTAGAACCTTGTGAGATCCTGCTCGCAAAGGTGGGAGCAAGCAAACACATTAGCTGACACCTGATGAGTGGGAATGTATTCAGCGATTCTCAGTGGTAGCAGGGGCCTAGACTTGATGACGCAAAAGGTTGGTCCACTTTTGTCTACACTTCTAATTGCCACACACATTTTATTATTCTGTAAAGACTCAAGCTTGTGTGCACCAATATAGCTTCACGGGACTCCACAATGTAGGGTAAATGCAATACTTTTACATATCACATGGTGAATACTGCTGATGGCAGCAGCCAAACAGTCTGAACATATTTAGTTCCCTTTTCCCCCACCACAACTTGCCTAATATCCTGAGGAGAGCAGTTTTCTCTACTGATCATGATAACGAAACCCACAAGAGGCATTCTTATGCAAACCCTCGCTGAGAAGCAGAACTCCTCCTAGCAAACAGACCAGGTTGTTGAGGTGATACACCCTTGGATTGTCTCATTGGGGGAGTCAGTTTTTCTGCTTGTATCAAAATATTGGAGATCTTTGGGAAGTCCAGGTAAATTTTTATACCTGTTTGTCCTAAAAGTAAACATGCAAAGTTTCCAGGAGAAATACCACAAGGTATTATATACAGCCTCATATAACTGGAAACTTTAATTGCATATTTTACTTAAGTTGTGGAGCTGAAAAGACAACAAGCCGATGAAATGGACTTTTCTCCCTCAAAGGTTTGTGTTTAGTTCCCTGAACTAAAGAGCAGTCCTAATTAATGTGTCATTGCATCTTGAATAGTAACAGCAATGGTATCGCTCAAAGGCAATTATGTTCTGGTAATTCCTTTTGCATTATTTGTGGCTGGTTGGTTTGTGGGTGGGGTATTTTTTAATATACCATAATCTGGATTGAGATATCAGTGTATGTATTTTGTTTGTCATGGTAATGGAAAATATTTTTATTTCCAGTGGTGAATCAGAATGGTACTCAGTGTCTCAAAACTGCACAAAATTTGCTTTAAAATCATATAGGATCTTGAAATTCTTTCATTGGAAGGAACTCAAGTTTTATTTCCTTGAGACCTGGAGATGTTACATTAGCTTTAGTGGAATAACCAGAGTAAAATCAAAGATGTTCACAAAACAGTCACTGTATACCCTATATATAAATAGGATTCTGAGTGAAGAGGGATCTGTGTGCTTAATTTCTGGGCAAACTGACTAGAAACTTCACATTATTCTGAAAGCTGTTGATTAGCATATGAGAAAAATAGTTTTAAAAGCCCAAATTATTAAGTATCATGAAACTCTGTGCTTATATAAGGCCGTGTTAAAAAAAAAAGTCATAAACACTTTTCAGAAAGGGATATTAGTTAATCTGTTTTTATTGGGTAGAAGTTCTTGGTGGAAAATTGAAGCCGCCAGGCTCTGTTATTGAAGACTGAGTTGCCAATGGTTGATAGTTTTTCTAATTTTGGATGTAGACATGTACCAAAGCAAGAAAAAAAAAGTGAAATTGTGTTGTACTTATTGGGACATAGGATGAAGAGATGACCTTGCACGGATTGATACTTTGACCTCATACATAGGGTCTGACAGCAATAGTTTGAGACTAAGCTGGCATGTCATCTGGCTGTTCTGGCCAAGCCCTGTCCATTCACTAATATTGATCTCAAACTGATCTGGAGTGGATGAATTATATTGTCCTCTCATGTTCCTGCAATATGATGTAGTTGGTCTTATGGTTAGGTAAAAGATGAGAAAAAGTGACAGGAGAGGAACCATAAGGTGTAGAGGAACACACAATGTAAAAGGCATTATACAATACAGTGTGATCAAGCTGGAATACTGTCTCATCTAATTTTGACAACTGCATGTCCTCATGAGTATGCTGCTTTTCTCACGTTGGGGTTAAAGAGATGTTTGAAAAGATGCTCTCAGGATAACATAGAGGCTGTCAGCCTCTCAAGGGGGAATCTCTTAGTTTTCTGTCTATCCCCTCCATCCTAGAGGTCTGCCTTTAAAAAAAAACAAAACTCAGACAGCAGAATAGCTTGCCTTTTCATTTTTCAGTTTCTGAGGTCTTGTTTCTTTTGTATACCAACCATTGTATTAGCAAGTCTTTTTCTTCGGGCAGACACTGTCTTTCTGCTGCCTTCTACATTCATAGGAATAGAGTATTGCAACACCTTAACTCCACTTTCCAAATGCTGCACTCACTATTAAAGGGAGTCTTCTTGAACTAGTAATTATAACTAGACTCAAGTGGAAAAAAAGCAACTTGGAAATTATCTATTCTGGAAACAACAAAGCTGCATATGATATTCCTGAAGTCTGTCTGGAAAAGGAAATAGCCAAGAAATAATTTAATATGAATTCAGAATGGCAGTAGCATCTTGTGCAAGCAGCTAAACTCCCTCAAATCCATTAACTTCAGAAAAAGTTAAATCAGGCCCCTATAAAGTTGCCAAATAATTTTTGTATCTGTATTTTTCTACAACTTCCATATGTCATTTTCCTTGCTTTTTCTGTCCAGTTCCTTATTGCTTATACCCTGCTCATGGGTAAGTGCTCAGTTCCCATAGTGTCTGTCAGCTTCTCTGGTTATTTCACTGTCACAGAAGTCATGAGTATACACACTTTTCTTCTTAAAGGGAGGGCTTTATGATCTTTATTTCATTACTTTCTAGAAAAATCATCAAGATCTGATTCTGTTAAAAGAGTTCTTAAAAGGATTGTTTAGACTCACTCACTTGGAAATAGAAAGGAAAAAATATAGGTGAGAAAAGATAGGGTTTTTCCTTTATAAATTAGATCTGCATGTATTTTGATGAACTGCACAATTCCTTGTACAATCAACAGTTACATATATTTCATTTTCTTAATTAAGAGTTTTATGCACACACGTCTGCTATTCCTTTTATTGATCCAGTGCTATTGTTTGAAGAAAGAGCAGCTACAAGGGGAAATTGAAGTGAAATGATCTTTCGGCTTCACCGAGACTGGAAAGCAAATAACGAAAGCATGTTGGTGCCAAAATAACTCAAATGTTTTTTTCATCAGGCTGCTACTTGAGACTGAAATATTCACAGTAAACTCAGGAAGAATACAATTGGAACCTTTATAT
The DNA here is from genome assembly GCA_026413425.1 of Tringa solitaria. Taxonomy (NCBI): domain Eukaryota; kingdom Metazoa; phylum Chordata; class Aves; order Charadriiformes; family Scolopacidae; genus Tringa; species Tringa solitaria. The sequence continues at coordinate 14,798,390 of JAOXJM010000019.1, read as the reverse complement.
TTCCTCTGTTCTTGTTACATTGTACTTCTGTACAGAAATGTGCAGTTATGTTGTAAATAATAGAGAATTACACTTGTTTGTACTGAGGTGTAATTAAGATATAGTTGTTGCAGAATTCTGTACAAGTGTGTCTTGGTATCTGTGTGAGTCTCTGTTGAGGGCAGTGGGAGGCTGGGAAAGTACTGCATACACAAATCTCCTTGATGAATCTGTGGCATAGGAACTAAAACCCGAGTAATGTTTTAGATTTGAGAAAACACATTTGAATAATACAACCATCTCATATCAAAGCAAATGTTGCTGTGCACCTTATGTGCTGCTTCCAGTTCAAATCAGAAGCTGAAAAGCCGAAATAGTTTGCACTGAGTTTCCCAATACAGCTCAAAGAGAAAGTTCAGAAAATAACTGAAGTACTTCTTGCATGAGACTCCTCTGTTCCACAGGCACTTTGCCCTTTAGAGGGGAAGGGTAGGGTGAATTTAATCTCACTTCAGAATCTTTGCAACTTCCCATTTCATGATTTACAACCTACTATATATGCTAATGGAATAGGTAACTACTGTCACTTCTGTGAAGGGAAACACAGAAACTGTGGGGGGTTACTCTATGAGCAGGGCCACAAATAAAAGATTGGTTTTTTCCCAGTTCCCCATCTGTTGACCTGGCCAGACAGGTTGTGCACTAGAGTCCACAATATGGCTTCTAGAATACCATAGGTTATGAAAGCAGGAACTGGTGACGTACATTAAAGAGAAGTAGAAAGATTTCTTACTCTCTTCTGATTCTTGTTGTTGCCTTTACCACTTACTACTCATTGTAAGTAAATGAAAGAGACTACATTGCTGATTGTAAACCCTTCCACATGCCCATGAGCTTTTTACTCTTGAAGAGCTTGTAAATCTACATGACTAAGGCAAGTTTTGTTCACAGTACTGGAAGGAAATTTATTAAAAGAAATCCATTGGTAGTCCTAACACAGCAGTAGTGAACGGCTCAGTGCCTTTCAAAGCATGTATGAATGTCATTGATCTTGCTGTTGCAAGGATGTAGAAAACTTCTCAGGCATTATACAGCATAACAAGAAAAGTTTCTTCAAAGTCACATTTCCAGCTTTCCAAATGTCTGTTATGCTGAATGTCTCTTGACCACAATATGTACATTACTGTAGTTTGACACAGTATGTTTTCTTAAATTTCAAATGGAAGAGGTAGCAGAAGAATCAATTAATTCATAGAATCATAGAATTGTCTAGGTTAGAAGGGACCTATGAGGTTGTAACTTTCATAGAAACATAGAATGGTTAGGGTTGGAAGGGACCTTAAAGTTCACTGAGTTCCAACCCCCCTGCCAAGGGCGGGGACACCTCCCACTAGACCAGGTTGTCCAAAGCCCCATCGAGCCCGGTCTTGAACACTTGCTGGACACTTTCCAATGGCTCCATGTCCTTCCTGTATTGAGGACTCCAAAGCTGGACACAGTACTCCAGGTGGGGTCTCATGAGAGCAGAGTAGAGGGACAGAATCACCTCCCTTGACCTGCTGGCCATACTTCTGATGCAGCTCAGGATGCAGTTGGCTTTCTGGGCTGCCAGAGCACACTGCCAGCTCATGCTGAGCTTCTCATCCATGAGCAGTCCAAAGTCCTTCTCCTCAGGGCTGCACTCCAGCCATTCTCTGCCCAGCCTGTATTTGTGCCTGGGATTGCCATGTCCCGGTGCAGGACCCAAAATCGACAGAAATGAACTGCTGAGTTGGCCACGCTGCTGATCAAATTTTAATGTTCTGAAGACTTGAGACACTGATGTAAAGTTAAAGTACCTCTGATGGTTTAGATTTTGTTATAGAAGATTAAAAAAAAAGCATGCATTAGTACAAAGTCAAAAGAGAGCAGAGACAAAAAGCTTTGTTATTCTCTCTAGTATTGCAACTAACTTAACTTTCTGTTTAAGTGGGTAAAATCAGTGCTTTGTGAGGTATTGTGGGAGAAATCTTGAATGATTAGTGATACACATACGTATCTCTGCAGTGTAATTGTGTGTTTATGTGAGTGCATATGCGTCAACCAGCAGTAGATGGCTTAAACCAGATAATCTCCATAGTAAGTGCGTACATCCTCCCTTCCCTATATGTGCAAAAAAGATAACAATGTGGTGCTATGGGGATAAGCTTCATACGTTTCTGTCTTTTTTTGGCTGCATTTACTGTAAGTAACTTTGTAGCATAATACAACCAGTTTGGAAAGACTGAATTTCTTGGTGATACTGAAAGACTAGGAAGGTTAAGTTGTGGTATTCATGGGTAAAACTATTCCAACATAACAGGCAATTCATGTAATATTATACAATCAAACAGAAGGCAAGAGGAGCAAAACCCCAAATGAGAAGCTCTTGTTAATGAAATAAAAAAATTACTAAACATCCATTGAACTGTACTGAGTGAAGACACAGCTCATCCTTCAGCCTCTTTCTAAATTTTTTTTTCAGACCTCTATTTATTGTGCTTTGTAGTGATACCCCTTTGTTTCCAAACAAATGATTCAGAGCCCTTCTTAGCTATAATATCCCTGCTTTATGCCAGTAGTTTTACATTTTAACTTTCACACATAAATCAGATCCCACTTAAACACATACACCAGCGTACCTGCCGTAGCTGCTGGCTGACTCCCCGCTGCAGAGGGCTCTTGGAACACAAAGGTAGCCCCAGCCCAGTGCAGTGGGACCGGTTCTTTCTCCTTTGCCTCCAGCCTTCACTGTGCTGTATTTTAATTATACTGAATTAAAATGTATTGAGCTTTTGCTCTCAGTTAATACTGAAGGCTTGTCCTGAAAGGGATTGAGTAGGGCTGACCAACTAAAACATTTTCAGATGAAGCTAGGTGTTACCCAGTTGAAATTGTTCAACTTTCTCTCCCCACCACCACAACAAATTAAGTATCTTGGACAGTATCTGCATGTATTAATTGTCGTT
>JAOXJM010000019.1:14776223-14795295 GCA_026413425.1 Tringa solitaria | reverse complement strand
GTGAGGCGGGGGGTGGGGTGGGGTGGAATTGCTGAGAAGGGAAAGAAAAACCGACAGACACACGCCAAGCAAGAAGAATTTCTGTTTTCACAAAGGAACTTGCAGTTCTCCAAAGAGTTGGCAGGAATAATGCTAGTCTGGTACATAATCCAGGTTCTAGTTTATGCTTCTCACCTCAGGACACTCATATTTTTAAGTATACATTAATTTTAAATCAGTATGTATTTTCTTATATTTATTAGGTGTTCAGCTCCCAATTCCAGAAATAAACAGAAATTATAGCCCAAAAGGAGCTGCCCGACAACTCCCTAAAAGCAGTACCTGCACTGAAAATTTTAAAAGACAGTATAACCACTGCAAGGCCATAACAAAATACTCAGCTTGTCTAACCCTACAGGAAGATGTGCTACAATATCTCCAGAGCCAATCAGCAGCACTATAAGCCTCAGACCAGGAAACCCTTTAAAGTACAGTATGTGTGAACATTGCAAAAGAGACTTTCTCATTGCTGCTCTTTCTTTTTCTCTTCTTCATGTTTACAGGATGGCAAGACAGATGTGAAGTCACTCATGGCGAAATTTAACACTGGTAATAGCCCCACAGAGGATGTTTCTGGTAACAGTCGACCCTTCAAAGTCCCAGGACAGCATATTCATACGGGATTACAGACAAGGAAAGCAACACTTGAGAAATTTGCAGGTCAAGGAAATGCAACTTCTCCTTCAGGACCCAGTACCTTTCACAAACCTGTTCATCCTAAACCTCCTGTGGCAGCCAAGCCTTCAACTGATGATAAAACAGAGAAGGATCCAAAGACCCCATATTTGAAACCAGTAGCTCAAAGATTTGGGTTTCAGCTTCAGGCAACCAACAGAGAAAATGATGGAAAAGCTGGATGCACTAAAACTTCCACCAAAACCAGTGAATTGGCAAAAGAAGAGCCAAAGCCTCTGTATCCAAAACCTGCAGGGAACAAGTTCCTTAACTCTGCTTCTCATGAGAAAGAAAAAAGTCCACTGGGAATAAAACCAAATTCAAATTTTGCGCCACAGGAGAGTGAAGCAAAACCAGTATTTTCAAAAGTATCTGGAGCTAAGGAAAAGTTTATGTCTGCAACACAAGAAAACGAGCCCAAGCCTTCTGTCTCTAAACCACCTCTTGCACAGAAACCTTCTCTAAACCATGAGGTCTCCCACAATGAAGACACTTCAAATAAAAATGCTTTTCTGCAAAAAGGACTATCAGGCCCTAGACCAAATATACACTCATTTAAAGCAGCAAAGGAAATGGATGAAAATAGTAACTGTGCTGCAGAAGCTGCAGGCAGTCATTCTCCTAACATGGCTCTGACGCCCACTCGCCACAGGTCTAGCCCATCTCAAGGTATCCCAAAAAATGCGGATGAAAAGACTGAAGAAAAGGGAATGAGTGCTGCCAAGAACATCTTTCTCAACAAAATCATCGAGGAAGAATCAGGTTCACCTTCTCCTAAGTTCCATAAGACGAACACAATGCTTGCTGCAGGAAGGCCATCAGGTGGATTACAAGAGAAAGAGAGTGGGGACAGGAGTTCAGGAACCCCCAGGCGAAAAGCCTTGCCCCCACTGTTCAAACTGGGACAGCCCCCACAGAAGCCCAGCAGACCTCCCAATGTGGACCTGGAAAAGTTCCGGAAGAGCAGCTCAAAAGATAGTGAGTCCTCTCTGTATTTGCATTCTTGGGTACTGTTTTTTTAATGCATTTAATAGCCATTTCATTTTAGGTGAAATCCCCTCTTCTATTCAGAAATAACTGAGACTTGTGCAGCAGACAACCTCTTAAAGCTTTAACCTATTGCTTGTGTCTCTTCTGTACAGGACAGAAATTAAAGTTACATTCTCCCAGCCTCAGTAATAAAGTGTAGGATTAATACTTTCTGTATTTGGTTTATTTGTTTTTCAAAACTATTTAGATGTAACTATAACTTGTGTCAGGGAGTTTAAGTATTTTTCTCAACAGACATTTACATCCTGTCTTCCTATAAATCAGGTGTTGATATTGTGTCCTGTTCTCAACAGTAACTTCCTGGGCACAGCTTGAGGGCAAGCAAAATGATATACTACAACCTGTAGTAACCACATTTTTTTTATTATTTTTTTTTACCTTTTTCCCTTTCACAATGACTAATCACAGTGTGACCCTATAAGTTGCTGAATTTTGAAGTTTGCTTAGAAAGATGAACACCGTGCAAAATTACAGAATTTATTGTTCCCACATGGAGCTGCATTGACTCTATACTAAGATCCAAACCCAGTCTCCAAAAGCATCTCCTGGACTTAGTGTTTTCTGTTAGGTTTGCATGACTTCAGTAGTGTGGCACTTAGTAGCACCTGAGGATCTGCCTCATTACTTTTGTGAAGAACCTAGCCTCTGAATTTTCTGATGGTTGTAATCCAGACATGAATATTAAGGCTTGTCACTAGGTTTCTGTAAAATTTGAGATGGTCTTGTCTGTGATGAGAGCTTCTGTAAACACAGTTGAAATATCTGGGAGGAGATAAATCCCTGTGAAAAAAAAAAAGAAATTTCTCTGACTCCACTCCCGCAGAGTTCTGCTTCAACAGATTCCTTTCACTGCTTGAGACAAGTTGTAACAATGGTAAAAGCTGGTTCTGACGCACTCCAAAGATGCCCTTGAAAATCTCATGGAAAAATGTAGTTCCCTAAAGTTAGACCCACATATCCACTGTTACTACTTTGAAGCAGAGATCAGTTTTGTGGAGGTTCTTAATCTCCTAAATTCTCCCTTAAATCACCTGTATTTCAAACTTTTGGGTTAAGGTATTCCTCCAAAGCTTTTAGGCACTCTTTAACAATTCTAAAAAGTTAAAATCAGCCACACCAGCTGGAATGGGTGATATCAATTGACATATTTCTATTATAAGTTTTATAGTAGCTGAAGGAAGCTTTTTCTGTTTTCTTATTGGACCAGATTCTAGGAACTATGATTGTTTAAGAAATTCTGATCACATTTTAAAATCAGAGTTTTAAGTTGTATGGGTCTGGAGGAGATCTGTTCCTGATCTCAGTGCACGAGAGAAACAAAACCGGAAATTAAAATTCATTATTTTTTTTATGGTTTGGAGGTTTTTCTTCTTTTTTTTTTTTTTTTTTCTTAATGCATTGCTGTCTGTATTGAACTCTGGAAGCACAGAATATATTCAATCCTCACATTTATTTTTTTTAGCTCAAGTAGTTTTAACTCAAGTAGTTGTCACTAATAGTGTCAGCTGATGCACAAAGAGAAGTAATTTCTGATAATGAGGGGCATTTCACCTCCATTACTCTGACTTAACCACCTCTCTTAAATTTAATTAAACAGATCAGATTTAGACTCTAAAATTTTCAGTGCAGGCAGTGGGAAAGGGAGATGTCTAATGCTGTGAGTCAGAGCGTTAATGCTAGATGCTGAATGTAATTGATGATAGATGCTCTAAATAACTCCACACTGTGCATGTACATTACATCAAGTAATATATGTAATATAATTGATACAAAATTTGTCCTTGTGCTTTCTGTATTTACAATACAGTATGGCTTGTGCTTCAGCAGTTTTGAATTCACATAAGATTGGTCTTCCTGAGACAGCAGATATTCAAAGGGGTTATGACCAGATGACAAAGCTGAGAGCTGACTTTCTCTAAAGAAAAAAAGCCATACTGAAAACACGGAGTGTGCATGCAACTCTATATACTGTTATTAATTCTGCTCAGAAATTAGAAGCGTGTCAATAACATAAAATGTGCCTTCTTGTCAGCTGCTAGATCCTGATTTTCCTGTGTTAACCAACAGTTATGGAAATGCTCTCACAAATCCATGATCAGGGGCAGATCCTCAAATGGTGTAAATTCGTGTATCTGTTTAAAAAATGATATGCCAATATACAACAGTCTGAGCAGCTGCCCCTTCTCTATAGAGCACTGTTCAGCATGAATGGCTTTGCTTGAGTGCCCAGAACAGCCGCAAAGTGGAAAGGCAGCATTTTCAGCAAATAACACAAGAAAATTTTTTGATTAAACAAAAACACTAAGAGCTTTGCTAGCTAGAAATTTGAGAAGTCCTGACAAAGATTGGAAAAACCCCAAACTACAATTAAGTTTTTAAAAATACTTTTTTAATTTTATTTTTCAATAATTAATGGATGAATTATTTTATTTGTTTATTTGTTGTTTATTCAGTTATATTTTTTTTTCCTGGTTCCCATGCATTTATAGACACAAGGCATTTTTTCATTGTCTTTTTAAAAATGAGGGTTAGAACCATTCAGCCTATACATTTAAAATTAATACAGGGTTGTAAGGATAATAGCCAAACTTTTGCCAGAAGGAGGATCCCCAGTTTTACCACTAACCAGCACAAGTGCAGCCACCAGTCAGGATGAGTGGCACTGGGAACAATAGCTAAGGATGTAGCTGCACAGTGTGGTGGCATAGCTCGTTCCTCAAACATGTTGCAAAATACACTAAGCAGAACTGAAGGGTCAGACATGGTCTTCTCTGTTTCACAATCTTTGGGTCAGGGCAAGACTGAAAGATTTAGAAGCCACAACAGTACGTAGCTCTTCGTAGTGGCCCTGAACTTCAGCCTTCCGCTGTAGAGCTGGCATGTACACCCTAGTGTTCTGTTTGGCTTTAATTCATGCAGCTCATTTCTTCATGGCCAGAACTCTCTGTAGAACAGCTTTGGTGGAGAGACCAGGTGTTCTAGAGCGAATCCTGAACAAACTCGTTTTCAGCTCAACAAAGTTATTCATCACTGCTGGGTTTCTTGGAACGTTAACTTCTAACGACAAAACCTACCTACTTTGGAAGGGCAGTTAAACTGAATCACTTTCTTTTCTTTTCTTTTTTTTTTTTTCTAATTTAACTGTCATTTCAAGAATCAAAGTCTTGTCAGGAAGATGCCACCCCCACAGCACAAATTCTTCCTGCTCATTACTTTGTCCTGATAAACAACAGCTTGCCATAGCTACTTAATTTGCCACTGTGATTCAGGTGCTGAGGAAAAAGAGCAAGCAAATGGAAATGGTTTCCCAATCCAAAAAAGCTTTCTGAAATCTAAACTTCAGAGGTCTTGCTCTATACTAGGGCAAAAGTTAGTCTTTGTGTTGTCCTTTGAGAAGAGAAAAGTTCCACACATGGCCGTTGTTATACTTGTGTTAGGGGCTTGTGCCTGGGGTGCAGATTTAAACCAGGAGCTTGAACTTGGCTTTCTCATAACGATCAATTCACCCTTTTTTCTTTGGGTGTTATCGTCTTACATGAAAACTGCTTTACTGCTTTTTTGTAATCAAGTATTCACTGGGCATGAAATAACTTTAAATGTTCGAGGCTGAAGGACTTACCTTAGATGTAGCAGTCGTAGTCATGTCTGGGAGAAGAATTTAAACTGTCCACCATGCCTGCATGAATACTAAGGGATGCTGGTTTGGCATTGGCCTTACTTTGGACTAGAAATTTTCACCTGGTCCTGAAAAACTTTTCTTGATAAAACTTCTGTAGACATGAGTAGTGTCTTGCTGAGGAAAATTTGCCTATTGATGCATTACTATTTTCCAGTGAAGGCAGGATTTAAGAAATTCCTGCCTGGGCCTGTGAATACCTGGCACTCTGGTAAAATTTCTGTGTGATGTCCCATTACAGCAATTTTCCCTGAGAGTAGATCATATTTGTGTCAGCTTAGAATCAATGAGATGCATGTGTTTTCTAGATTCAGAAAATAATACTAACAATACTGTTTTATGATAAACACTCAAAGTGCAAACAGGGCTTTGTTAGAAAAAAAGAAGAGAAGTAATTTTGCAGACAGCTTTCCATGTGAGGCCACAATCATACGGCTGCTTTCAGAGGAGAACTGCACCTGGGCTGACCTCAGTGGGATCGTGCGTGTCCAGATGGCCACCCACATAAAGTCAGTTGAAGGCTCAGAGTCCTAAGCACTCGAAACACCACTGAGGGCCCCATGAATGATCAACACCAGGGGTTCAGCTAGGGAGAGGGTTTTGAGCTCTGCCTGGAGAAACAAAAGGAGGAAAGAAAACATGTCAGATAATTCTCATGATTTATAATTTGGGTTAGGGTTGCAGTCGTTGTTTAGGTTCTGTTCTGTAATGGATAGTGTACTCACACAGCGACCTGGGTATTTGAGTTGGGTAAGACAACCAGAGAGAAAGGAGGAATTAAAATTTGAGGTGCATTGTCAAAGTTCTCCCAACACGCTGTTGGCAAAGTAATTAACAACCAAGCAGTGCTCCCAAGGGCAGTAAATGTCTTAACTGTCTTTGCAAAGCCCCTTAGAAGCAATCAGTTGTTGCTCTTACTTTGTGGCAAAACAAAATAGCAGCTTCCAAGTTTTTAAAGCACAGGGCATTTTTTTATCACAGGATGTCACAGCTGTTTACTGCAGAATCTGGACTTAAAAGGTCAATGCAGGTTTTCTTTTGTTACTGCAGTGCTAGATTGGATAAAGTTATGCAACAGCTCAGTATTAAGGTGTAAGGGGATAAAAATAACTGTAACATGATCCAAATCATCTATTTCTAAGACAGATGAAACTAAAAGTAGGTGATGATATCAAACAACACTGGGTGGGGTTGGGGTAGCTGTGTGAAATGATATGGTGCCTTTGCACAGGTGAACTACAGCACACCATAAAACCCTGTACAGCTCAAGAAAGTACTAAAATTATAATTTCAGAACAGCATGATAACTACATGCAACATAATTCTTGTACTTTGCTATATGTAGCTAAAATGTTGAATTTTAAGTAATATCAAAAACGTACTGAAGTGAGACTCTTTGTGGGAATTTGAAGACTTTCAAGGCTTTTTACCTAGTCTTTTATTAGATTTTATGATGTTAAAGTCTATTATTATTGGTCCCCTATACATTTACCTGAAAACTATGGAAGTGAAGTTGAAACTATGATCACACACATCTCCCAAGAGCTTAACTTTGCTGGATCTGCTTGAATATCTGGACAAGTAGTTGTATGTAGTTTTAGTGGAAATGAATGTAAAAGCTGTTCAGTTTTCCTCTCTCTCCTTCTCTGAAAGTGAGAGAATGCAAGCAATTCTTCTTTCAGCAGGATTATACTGAGATATTTTATACCTCTGAGAAGAAGGAGAAACAATTTTGAAGTTCCTAGAACTGAAGAATAACGCTCAGCTGAAACAGAGTCAAAGTTGTGTATCTATCATGAAAATCACATGGCCATGTATGAAATCCCAGATAATGTACATAGTTTGGTACAAGTGCCATGACATCACCTATGTGCGTCTGACCTCAAAGGAGTGGTCTTGCTCATGGGGTTGGTATAAGATCAGTTTCAAAAAAGAGGTTTGAATTCCTTTCTAATTTTAATATTATTTCTTTGGCCATCTTTCAATAGTTAAACCTGTACATTCCAAAAGACCAGTTGAATTAAATTTCCCTTAGTCTTTTTTTTCACATATTCATTTTCCAGCTATAAATATATGCACTATAATTATAGAATATGCATGTAAGACTAAACTTCTTTGATAAACAATGAATGGACATGTGCTTTCAGTTTGCTTCCACCAGATTTTTTTTAGTTTTTTTTAAGAGCCTCCACAGCAAAGTATATTAATGCTATGGAGGAAACCCTGCCACACTGAAGTTTTTAAAGACTTACCTTTAATTGGCCAAGGATTCACCATAGAATTCTGCTAAAACACGTGGACAAGACTACAAATTAAACTGCTACCACGGCTTACAGTACTGAAAAAAGATAAATCACATGCAAGTGTTCTGATGAAAATATGAATGAGGCAAGTTATTTACCTACCTAAGGAAACAGAGAGATCTAACCCAAGTTATAAATAAAATAATTCTTGGGGTAAACCAACATTTATTATTTACCTGCAGAAGATTGTTCTGGGTACAACTTGTTGTGCATTGGAAAGAAAAACTACACAAGAAAACATTGCACATTAGCATTTAAACTACTTGCTTCTTACTATTTCCTTAGCTACAACAGTCTGCAATATCTTTCAAACAGCTTAATGTATATTTTTAGCTAAAAAGGAATACAACACATCCATCAGTAAGCCACAAAAGGGCAGTTCTCAGCTGTGAATTGTCATAACATCCGCAATTGCCACATTCTTAGATCTTCCCCTAAAGATCTCCATATTTGTTTATTAGGCCTTATGTGTCACACTTGTTTCCTTCCAGATGATCGGATTCTAGTAAAAATACCAATAAGATATGGGTTGTTTATGTCATACTATACAGGCACAGAAATACATTTTTCTCATGTGGTTACTTGTTATAGTCTACTTATGAATTCCAGAGTCATTCCTGCAGTTGGCTATGCTAAAACCAGTTGAGTCAGCTATAATAATTCTTGAGCAGAGACTTCAGAATCTAAGAGGTAGAATTAAGGACTCTGAAGATAAAGCATGTCAATGCACCTGTTAATTCTGTTGAGTAAGCCTCAACAATCACTTACTAGCAGTTCCAAACAGCTGTTGACATGCAGTTTAAATTGTTTGGAGACCATTTCTGTTTTGAATCAAAGTATATGCCTAATATCGTCTCTCAACAGGTCTGGACTTCATCAAAAGACTGAATGAAACACATGACCTCCTATGTTGTGTTAGAAATTGGTGTCCACCCTCCAGCAGGGTCAGTGCTGAAAGGGCTTAACACAATGTCTTTGGGATTATACCACACTCAAAAGGAGTCTTGGTGAAGGACTGTTGAGAAAACTCTAACAGAAAGGAGAATTTATAAGGAGGAAAGAAAAAAAAACAGCTTTGACTTTATCATGGAATGTCAGAAAGAAAACTGCTAGAGAGAAAACCAGTAAAACTGGTGGAACTGAGTAACTCTCTGCTTAATTATGTTTTCTTGCTCTAGTTTTTGAAATTTTGTTATTTCCTACAGCTATTTTGATTCACATGAAGAAACACTTTTGGCAAACCTTTATCATTACATTGCATTACATGGGTCAAAGTGCACAAGTAGCACTGCAGTACAACTGCTGTATTCTGAAACCTGTCTATATCCCAGCAGACAATGCGAATATAAATTTAGAGCTCAGTAAGAATTACATGAACTGGCTGAAAAGTCTCCCATTCCTTAAGTTGCTACATATTTTGCTGAAAATCTGTTTTGCGACTAATCGCAGTAATGAAATGTATCTGGCATTACCTTACACACATCTTTCCAGTAAAGATGGAAAAAACTTTTTTCCCAGATATGGAAAAATATTGTGGTGAAGACTTTCTGCATATGTTGCTGGTACCATTACTGGACAATCAGTCTTGAACCCTAAAATGTCTTGTGCTCAGCTAGCTCAAAAAAATGCTTTGTAGTCTGTTTACTCATATTTACAAGAACGTTTGGCATACACTTCTCTCATATTTGAAGTCTGATACGTACTGAAATTTCTCTTTGAGTTGGGAAGTCTTCATTTCTCTGTACTGTTTAGATAATATATCCTTAGTGGCTTAGAGAAGTAAAACCTTTGCAGCATGCATAATGTTTGCGTTTGAGACAGTATATACAATGTTAGAGCAAGAATTTCCACCTTTTTCTTTTCTAGACCTATTTTGGTTCACAAGAAGAAACACTTTTAATGAATCTTCTTAATTTGGTTGCATTACATGGGTAATAATGCACAAGTTAATAAGTTGAATAATTAAGTTAGTCATTCAAACAGTTCATTAGAGAAAAGAGCCAGTCATTCCTGAAAGTTTTGATCCTAATTTTCAAATACTAAAGTAACTATTTAATGCTAACAGAGACAAACAAAATATTAAACATTTCATAGTAAAGATGATAGGAAGCTTTTGAAACAGTATACTAACAATTAATTTTACCCTAAAAGGTTAATTTTATTAATGAACATCTCTGAAATCATTAGTTTCCACTCAAAACCAAACCCTCCTAAAATATGTGCATTTGGAACAATGATGTTCCTTGTTTGCCCATCCTGAAGAGAAAATGTGCAAAACCCCACTATTTGAATGCAAGACTTCGTTGCATGGGAATTTTTTATGCAACTGATGTTTTATATATCAATGTTTATATTCCTATGATCAAAATCTAACTAGAATTGCATGCCATGTATGTAATTATTTTTCAGATTAAGCAATAAGTTTATGAAATTATCAACCGCTTCATCAACATTTGGTTTGGGAAATAGTCATATTTTAAGTAAATTTCTTCTAGTACATTTTTTTTTGCTTGCCTTTGCATCATTGTTCACATTTTCTTTTGCCTTCTCTTTCAAATTGGAATAATTTACTGAAGATGTATTTTAAACTAGTGGTATCTTATGTCTTCCATCTCTGAACACTTCCAATTGCTTTTTTCTTGGATATGAAAACATATCTTGCAATATAAAATTAACTGCCTCGTGTTTAGAAATACTTCTTATTAAAAAAAGAAGTAAACATTAGAGCTTTTTAAAAGACAATGAAAAGTTTCACCTATACTTCACTTTTTGTGTTTGTTTTTAAATATGGATAGGCTTCTGTGTATGATTACACACCTGCAGTTTGAAATCCCTTTCCTTATGCAAGTCAGCACTGCCCAGATGAAGCATTCTGATCATCTAACATCATATTTAGTCACCATTAGGCTCAGTCCTGAAAGCTTTTACATACCAAAGTACTTTTGATGAAATTTGTGGATTTTCTTTTAGGAGTAAGATTACATGCATGCTTAATATTTTTCAGCTGTCAACCTTAAATGTAGATGTAGATGCTCGCTTTCATGTGTTGCTTACCCTTTATCTGTTTGCCCCTACATTCTCACACAGAAGGGGAAAAACTGTCTAACACATATGTGGTCTGGGATTTAGTATATAATCTCTATGTCATTTAGAGAAAATAAGGCATTGAATAGGTGTTAAGTATTACGTGAAATACCCTTAAGGTAGTCTATGCATCTGCTCTGGAAACAAAATTTCCCAAGTAAGATCAATAAGAAGCTCTGCTCTAAAAAGAACAAATTATCCATCTGCTCTGATCATGTTTTTCATGATGTATGAGCACTGATCAACAAAGTAGTCTTAAAATGGATGGAAACTTGTACTAGGTCTCCATTTTCCTCTTTTCTTTTCCTCAAATCTCTATTTTTTGAACACGATCTCCTTTGTACAAAGCCAAAAAAGCAGCTTGGAAAATGGAAATGGAAATGGAATCAGGAGACACAAGGAGAATAAAAGAAAAGAAAATGAAGAAAAGAGCATACGCAGGCATTTCTTAAAGTGGAGTCTGGGCTTGAGGAGGACAATAATCAAGAATTTTCCATGGTCTTTGTTTTCAAGGTGTGAGCAATGTCTCCAATATTCTTTGTGCCTCTCTTGTGAAGGTATGTGTGACAACAGCATAACCAAAAGCACTGAGCTTCAGTAATGTGCATTTACCTGCTTACTTTGAGCAGCTCCAAAGCAGCATCATTATGAAACCTGAAACCATGGCTTGTACCTAAATGAATATGCAGGTTAGGGAAGTGGAGCAGAGAACAGCTCTCTGCAAATTATGAATAAAGTAGGAAGTGGGTGATCAGCTGCTGCAGATGTTGTTGCAGTTTCTTAGCAAGCCCTCTGTAAAACCCAGAAATCTTCCCAGATCTTGCATGTAGAAAAGGTGAAGTGCTTTGCAGTAAAACTGAAAACTGATGTTGTGTTTGCAGAGTAGCTCAAAAGCATTTTGTTTTATAAAAGGATGTTTCTTTCAAAATGGAAAACTGTTGATTATTTAACTGCTTGAAAAATGTTGAAGTCCTTTCCATAAAAACTAAAGAAATTCATTACAAAATTTAAAGTTGCAGGCATTTTTTTTCTGCAGAATGTTTGGAGTCTCCTTGCAGTAGCAGATCATTGTCAGGTTTTCTTCATGTTAATAAAAGCAGAAAGGGTCAGCACCTCAACAGTAACTCACTGCATCAGGGGGCAAAGGGAACAAGGTCTTGATAAAGGCCAAAGAAAGAGGGAAATGGTCTGCTTTTTAGGATATGAAGTGTAAAAAAATGGTTTTCCCCTGTACATGCAAGAGGTTGCCTTGTTACAGAAGGGATTTTCTTACATATTTATATTGCTATGCATATATTGGTGAAGTAGGTGCAATCAGAGTGAACTTGAAATGGAAGGTAGTATGATATGCATTGCTGTTAAGTTGCAGTTTTGTTTAGTATGCAATCTTGGACTAGAAATTCCTGGGTCAAGGCAATGGATGGCTTAGATGCTTCAGCCTGACACCTTAAACATAATTCAGAGTTGTCTTTGCAGTTACATCTGAACCGTGTAGAGGCTGGAGGCCAGCCTAATGCATTTGCAAGAGAGTGTGTTGCTGGTAAGGTGCAATACAACTGTTCTGGGCTAAGTGGAATTTTTTAAGCACCATTGACTTTGAGAGCAGGCATATGTTACTGCTCCGGTCCACCAAGGTGAGAGAAAAATATGAATAGCTGAAGCCTGACCACCCCCTCCTAGGATGGGTTAGTTTCCTACCTCAAGGGAGATTTTCAAAATTATTATTTGTCATTGTTGCCAGTTTAAAGCTTTCTACCAAGTAATCACATTGTAGTGCAGTACAAGTTGAACTGGTCAACAGAGTTTGTATCTTCAATCAATGGATGTTGAACTGCAGGTGTGAGGGCTAATATCATTTGGGTTTTTTTTAATTTTGATTGCCTCTGTTCTGCTCAGGTTGATAACTAGATACTGTTCCTCATCTATGTGCCAGTCTCTTCTCCAAACAGTGAAATACCCTGGTATTTAGGGAGGGGATAAAGAGAGACAAGTCATTTCAGCTTTAACAGTATTGGAGCCCATATCACCCTTGCACAAAACCCTTACTTTACAGTTTTGAAAAGGACCAGGGAGAACTGACCTTGGCCAAACTACTGGTTCCCATCAGATCCCTGTCCTACTGCATACTGTTTGTTGCACATTTTCCTCCAATAAGGTCTATAGGCCCTGCTGGAATTTCCTTTCCATTTGCCACATATTTCTGGTATTAGCATCCCAGGACAGAGTAATACAGCATCTCAGGACAGCGCTGAAGATTTCAGCAAGGTGAGAATATGTATATCTTTGTCTCATCCTGCCCTGAAATGTGCTTTTGAGTACACGGAGAGCATGGATTCCAAACAGCTAGTTCTTTCTCTAGATATGTTAGCTACCAAAGAAGTATCAATTCTCTTTCACAAGCCAGGAATGGCAAGGGTCAAAATTGCAAGTTTTACATCAAGGTAACTTCAGTGTCCTGAACTTCCTGATACATAAGATCGTAGGTTATCTTTTGGTCACTGCATGTATGGAAGTTGTTTGAGAAGGTTAGCCAAGAGTACAAGAGAAGTATTTCCAGTGTTCTGTATGCGCTGAAGCTCTGGGCACAATTGAAGTTTAATACAACAAGCAGCAGCTTGGGGCATTTGGCACTTTCTACAGACAGTTTCTATGGCAGGTTTCTCTTAACTGTTATACAGCTGCACAGGTTTTGAGGAACTCTTTGCTTTTTGTCTGTTCTTTCTTTTCTTTGTGAAAAGCTTCAGTTTCTACAACTATTTCCTCAGTGTGGCACAGCATGTGAAAAAGCTGAGAGTCACAAGAAGAGAAGTTATTTGGAAACTGAGGTCAAACCTACCACACACTGATGGTCCTTAACACCATTTCCTGTGATGAGGGTGTGCTTTGGGTGCATATGAAGCCTGGATGTGGTTTCAATTTCATTTCTTGTTCTGAGTGTCCAGAGGTGACTTGAGTTCCACTACCTGGACAGAGCTCCTCCATGTTCTCAAAGCACCAAGTGTCTCAGAGACATGAAAAGATGGAACTGGATTCAAAATGAAATTCTCCATTAAAATAGGAAACAAAACACTACTGAAACATTATGACAGTTTTGGCTCTGTGGGCCTGATTATAACAGCTTTTTCATACTGAATGTCACCTTCCTACCTAACTCATCCCATTATTTTCAGTATTAGAATTAAGGCAGTTTACACCCACATCAGTTTCAGTCAATGTAAGTGTAGGTAACTACAACTCTAAAGGGATGGAAGAGTCAGTTCTAATAGTTAGAAAATAAAAAAGCAGTGTTTCCATTACCGTGATGACCATTTAGTTAACGTTAGATACCAGCCATGTACATAAATTAAAAGGGACAGGTTGTTCAGCCCTCATACTTAAAAATAAGCACTGAATCTAAAATACTTGTGGTGTCCTTTCCTGGCTCAGTTTCCTATTGCCTGGATTTGGCTCTCAAGAGACATGAGATGAAAGAAGTATTACGCACAGAGACCTGGGCAGAATTTTTACCTTTGTCTTACAAATTAATCACAATGCAGTAACGCTCTATGATGACATAATGCATGTATGTTGTGCTTATACACAACACTGTATTAGGGCAACATATATATAAACACAGAAAAAACTGATATAGGAGTCTCTGTTAAAACACACTAATTTGAGAGTGTAATTAATACCAATTAACATACCTTTTATTAAAAAAACCTTTTCGGTTTCTTTATTTAGCTAGAATCTGCTTAAAAGAATTCAACTGTAGGTATATGCTTAGATTGTCAGATTTATTCATCTTTATCAGGGATTTTAGAGCAGTAAGAGACTATAGCTGACAGTCTGTGGATGAATAAAGACTGTGAAGAGTTAAATGTGAACACACAGTCCTCAGAGACTCAGATACAACAAAAGCACAATCGTGTTATCTTGGCTCATTTTAAAAAAGTTTGTCTGTACTCAAATGCAAATATACAAGTAGAAGGAAGGACTGTAAAGCACACCTGTGAAATGAGGTAATGTAATGCTTTGGGAAAAAATCTAGACATCATAAACAACTCTACAGTTGAGTAAGGACAATAAGGCAAAAAAAAAAAATCTAATGCATAATGGTTGTCATCCTGTAACCCTAAGTTCTTGCAGTTTTACCCTTAAGGAATCTTCATATAGTTATGAAGTTTTTGAATAAAAGCCTTTTGCTAATGGGCCTTAGTTTTATATTCAGGCATCTGTACTTCCAAAACAGGAGGAGGGATGAAGAATGACTTGTATTTTCCATCACTGCATGTTGCAGACAAGTGCATGCTGTGTAGAATTCCAGGGCCAGATTTTTTACAATGTTGGAAAAGTTACAGAGTTACAGAAATAGCTACATATTAATTGCTAGATTGAAAAAACAAATGCCTTGAGATTAAAAAGGTTGGTTCTTTAAAGTTACCAAAGAGAAATCTGAGATATTGGTTAAGTTTGGTGGTATTGATACTAATATGGGTAGAAAATAGTGGTTATAAAAAGGCTTTTGATCTATTAAACAAAGGTAGAAATAAAAGTAATGGAACCTGAAGCCAGATGAACTTACTAAACAACAGGCTGCAGATTTCAATAGTGAACAAACTCAACCAATCAAGTTAATGTAGCGGTACATTCTTTCTCCCATCTTCAGACAAGTGGGACATCTCTCTGGGTGATATGTTTTACCCAAAATGATATTTTAGTAGATCTCTAGCTGTTGGAGTCAATATTCAGGCAAGTATTTTAAAGGTGATATCTTATAAAATATAGGACAACGGAGGATGTCATTATTCAATTGGAAGGGACATAAAGAAGTTGTTTTGTCCATCCCTCTGTGTTGGGTAAGGACAACTGTACTAGAACTTAATCATGCTATAAATTTATCCTACTTCTTCAACATCGATCTTAAGCCATGGAAATTCTACCTTCAGTATTAGAAAGCACCTCCTAACAAATTTTGCTGGGCTTTAGGCACATTACTTTTTGCCTTCATGGAAATGAAGAAAAAAAATTTTAAAAAATTATCGCTTTCTTCTTTGCAGAGATGTAAGTATTAATTTTTTTCTCCCTTGGTCTTAACATATTTCCCAAAACAATCACCATTTGTTCAGTATATCCAGGAATTCGTGTTTTCTAGACCTCTAATTACTCTCACTTTTCTCCACCTGGCACACATTAACCCTGCTGTAGGCTTCTCAGTACTAAATGAAAGGATTATTTCACTTGACTTTTAGCCTATAATTTTGAATAAAATGCCAGAAAGATATGTGAATAAAAAGATATGTCATATCATACAACTTTAATCCTGGCATATCTTAAATCATAACGGTATGCTTTTGCAAGTTGAATGTTCCTGCACAAAAACACCAAAGAATTCACCTGTGTAATCAGCATTGTTGGAACTTTTAGTGTTTTGCTGTTTAAGCAATGGAGGAACTTAATACGTTTCAAAAGCAGTGGTGTTGACGTGTATGTTGGCAAGTTTCTCCAAGCAGCCATGAAGCCTAATTTATCCAGAAATTGTTGAGTTCTTTGCTAGTAAGCAGAAAAACTGTCAAAGCTTGGTAATTTCACTTTGACTTCTGTGAGACACAAGAGGTCCTTCTAATCATTATCAACTCCTGTTGTCCTGTCTATCCCAGGGCCAGAGTTTCAGACTCCCAAGCAGGTAAGGAAAGTTCTTTCAGCATTTTTTGTAACTTTCAATCTTGATAGTAAGCGTTACTAGATATTCGTTGCTGTGCTGTGTTTAAGCCACTTTTTTCCAACATGGTGAAAGTTTCTTTTTATTGACATGATTTTAATTTCCACAGTTCAGGTGTGCACTTGAAGAAAATCTCCGGAAGACAAAGGGGTTATTTTTGATTGTAATTGGTTTTAACTGAACTGTGAATTTGCTTTCTCCTTCTGCTCTCCTCTTTCTCAGGTTTTGTTGGACTTCCTTCCGTACAGCTGGGGACAACTCTTTCTGAGTAGCTTTTAATCCACTCATGTTATTTGAAACAAAATTCTAGGTTTAACATCATAGCATCCAAATAGTCATTTCATTTGGTTGTGTTGAATAACTTCTCTCAATGTGAACTCTCAAAGCAATGGTTACTATAGTTTGGTTGTGGCTTGTACATGGAGAATTAATTCATTGCAGCACACATGCACACCAGCCCACTCATGTAATAATGGCTTCTGTGCGTGGTGCGCTGCGTCATCTTGTTTTTAAGGCTGTACCTGTTTGTTGAGGGTGTAACTTCTGTGCAGCTTCTCAAACTGCCACTTTTTTAGTATGGCCTTCTCAGAAAATTAAGTCCAGCCATTTATAGCTCATGTTACAAATGTATTTGAAGATGTACAGAGACCCGTACACCTCTTCATTGATGCCAATCATCCCTTCCCTTGAAATTCAGTGTTCATGTGAAACTCTGCAGCTGGTCTTTTCAAGCAAATTTTAGAATTAAATGATAATTTAAAGCATAAGAGCTTATATACTGGGTGAATTGATGTTTTTGTGTCTTGTTCACATCTTGGCAAAGACATTGTCAGGGTCTTCTGTAGGCAGTACATAATTCTAGGCAGAGCCTCTCTACTCTGGTAAGATAAGGCACCAAATATACCTAAGAAGCAGGTTCAAGACAATATATTTACTCTGGGGTGTGTGCAGTGCTGATATTTTACCCTAATCCTTCATGTAAACAGCAAGGTTCCTTCTTCAGCTGTTTGATTGATAAATTCAGTCTGTTCTGCTTTTTTTTCAGGCCCTATAAGTGAAGGTTTGAAACAGATAGCACCTTCCTCAGCAGCACTCTCCCCACCTGTACCTCCACCACACTCTGCTACGCAGTTGCCACCACCTCCACCAACCTCTCATCCATCCCTGCAGTCCCCAGCAGCTCCCAGTCTGCCTCCCAGAAACACCAAGCCCAGCTCTGAAACAATGTAAGTGAACATAAACCTCAAGGTCTTAATTTTCTCACCTTTTCCTGCCTATTACTTTTCTCATGCAGCAGCAGATTAAGGCTGGAGGTGTTGCAGGTTTCCAGGGGAGTGAGGTCCCACACCACTTTCCTTGTCCTTGTCCCTGGCCTGTTTGGAATTGGCTTTTAATAGCTCGAATCCTCCATCTATTCACTTGTTTCCCTAAATTGTCTTATCTATAACACCACTTTTTTTCTGCCCTATTGATAAGGCGAGGGAGGAGGCAACAGGCATCCCACGGGGTTTTTTGACCCAGAAGGGTTCAAAGACTTCATCCACTGACAGAAAATCAGCTGTACCAATAACAGAAGCTTTCCCCTGCATTTTTGTGGGGGAAGAGGCCCAGCAGGACCAGGTCTATCAGCCAGTACCCCAGGAAGCAGCTTTGCAAGCCGGAGGCCCTGAGCTCAGCGCTGCTTGTGAAGCTGCACCAGGAGCCACATCGTGGCTTGCTGTGACAGCAGTGAGAAGCCTCTGTGGCGTACAGGGCTCCTTTCTTTATCTGTGTCCCAACGGCTGCCTACGAAAGGGGACGAGGAAGAGTTCCCAGCGACGAAGAGTTAAAAGTACTTCGCCCCAATGTCAGAACTGAGGGGAAACAAGCTGAGCCTGAATCATAAGCTGCTCCCCCGGCGGCGGGCAGTTACGGCAAGTAGCTGCCAGCGGCAGACAGGGGGGATATATTAGGCTCTGGAGAGGTGTGTGGCAGCACACGCACCGTATTTCGGTGCGGGATGGTGTGACAACATCAGCGCCCCGCTGCCGGGGCTGTGGCGGTGGCCCCGGGGCTGTGGCGGTGGCCCCGGGGCGCTGCCGTCGCCGCCCCATCTAGTGGCCGCAGCCAGCCCTCCGGGTGGCCTCCGTGCCCAGCGCTTGGGAGCCGAGTGTGTCCTCTTGGCCTTCGGGGACCTGCGAGATTTACCTCCGGACTGTGCTTCTGCTGTCCCCTTCCCGCCTGCCCCTCGGCTGAAAAGGTGTGCCTGGGTGCTGACACCTTTCCTTCCACCCCGTGTCTCCCTGCTTTCCCCATCCCGCCGATTTTGAAAGATCACTTTCTGCTTTCAAGTCCTTTCTTTGATTGCACCTCTTCGATGATGACTGCCAGCTCTAGTTTTCTTTCAGCTATTATAAATTATTAATAAAGTTAAAATACCCTGATATTATTATTAGTTACATCCTCAATTTCTTCCTTCCCTCAGTTTGACAGCACTTTTGAATCACAGGATCACAGAATCTTCTAGGTTGGAAGGGACCTCCAAGATCATCTTGTCCAACCATC
>JAOXJM010000019.1:14765997-14776123 GCA_026413425.1 Tringa solitaria | reverse complement strand
GTCAACCCGTCTTTTGAACACTTCCAGCGATGGTGCCTCAACCACCTCCCTGGGCAGCCCATTCCAGTGCTTGATAGCCCTTTCAGTGAAAAAATTTTTCCTAATATCCAGAATAGAATCCAAGAACATCAGAGACCTGTGATCTGGCCTAACCTTGTACCACTGTTTCTTTTCTCCCTTGTTTAGACTTTAAGCTCTACATGTCAAGGAACAAGTCTTGGAGCTATATTTAACATTGGCAAAAGTCTGGCATTCTGCTTGTGCATTGTGTAAGAAGCCTGCACCTGTGAAGATGGTTAAAAAGACCAACAGAGTATTTCCACTCAGTCAGCCCATCTGCCTATTATGTGTTTCATACCACACTCGTCTCCATGGCATCTGAGTGCCTTTGGCTCATTTACTCCTTTTATACTCAGCATCAAGGTGTCCTCATGTGGGAAACAGAGTCACAGTCCGGAAGAACAATTTAGGGAATCTCATGGGTACTTAAGTAGCATATAGCTCTCAACAGACTGTCCTGCCATTCTATAAAATATCTGGAAAAAGCACCAGGACAGTGGTGAATGAAAATGCAATCATAAAACCATCCTCATAGGTTTCATATGTCCTCTTTTTCATATTTACAGAACTCCAGACAATGAAGAAAATTATGATGATGTTGAGTTTGTTTCACAGGGTAAGATGCATACGTTTTAATTAATAGCAGCTATATGAAGCTGTAAGCATATTGTATTTACTATTATCATTATTATTATCGCATTCATGAGTGACTTGTGTAGCTAATTATGCCGGTTCTACAGTTTTATCAGTAAAAATAGCTGTCTCATAACACTAACTGTTCTATAATTAATATGACAGACTCTCAGGAACTGTTTTAAATATCTCCTCTCTTACCCATTTCTTGGGGGTTAGAAAAATGCTGGGACCGTAAATTACCAGATTTTCAAATCTGAAGCAAAACGAATGCTGCTCTGTCAGAGTTGATGTCGTGTGCTCTGGTGAAGCAGGTATTGTTTCATACTTGATTAAAAAATAATTGTTGACTGTGCTTTTAATGCCACTTTGTGGTCTGCCTTCAATGAGAGGCAGCGAGTCCCTGTATTGTACCAGGAGCAGCCAGAGAGATTGTGACACAAAGAATTTCAATCTGCCTTCTCATCTCTCCTCGAGAGGACTTGGTTTGTGCCAGGCGCAGGATGCTTCCTTCAGTGTGCTAGCCGTCCCTGCCGCACGGCCCTGATGTGGGCTGCGGAGCTGAAACTGAGCCCAAGCTCTTTTCTGACCTAACTACCTGCAGAGTAAGGAGATCGACAGAGCTCCTTCTCCTGCAGCCCAGGGTAGGGGCTGGCTTAGCAAAAGGGCCTTTGGCCCCCTTATTCAGCTGTTGGGCTAGTGTGAGCAAGTTATTTGAGGGCTATTCAGTTTAATTAAGGTTTTAACAGTTACTTTCTTTTATAAATAGGCATTTTGTAAACAAATCACATAGGTAAGTTCATCAATGTCACCAAAGAATCCTTAAAACATTTTCCATTTTTAAAAATACACGGTGAAATATGCTATTTTGTAGATATTTCTGGTTTGCAGTATACTACAAAAGCAACCTGGAAAAACTCTGATTTTTGCATTCATACCCTCATTAATAGCCAGAAACCTACATATATTTCTAGCTAATTTCACTGGTATTACTAGCACTTTGTAAATAGTTAATGCTAGAATTGTTTTCTGTACAGCAAAAAATAAATACCCTGTTTTTATTTCTTGTGATACAGGTCATGGAAATACAGAGAGGGTAAGTGCTATGCTTCACAATAAACCTATACTTTTTAGCACAAACTTACAAATTTAGTAAAATAACTTCAACGTATTAGAAAACCAATGGAAAAAATGAATCCAGTATATATTTACAGTAAATTGTAGAAGCACTTATTGTGAAAGACAGAAATAAAGCTGGGTAAGCAGAGAAAACTGGAACTAATTATCAAAGCTGGCTAGACACCAAGAAATAATTTTTAAAAAAAGAAAAACCACCCTTCTATTTCCCCTGACATTTCATTTCATTGAAATTTTCCAGAAACAAGGGCCCTGTTCTATTCTAGTAATAAACCACTTGTTTCAGTTAAGCACAGGTTTGTATCATGTCTTTAATTACCTAGCTATATCAGGACAAAAACAGTCTCTGGTATCCTATTTAGATTCTCCAGCATTCCAGTTTAACTACTGCTAACCCTGGCATCTTCATCACAGCAGTGCAATCATCAACACAGATAACGACTTTCCAGTACAAACATAGCTTTTAAAACATCCACTTTGGATTAAGAGATGTGCTAGTGTGATTGTAACAATCGAGGACTTCAGAGCTGTAGTACTGTAGAAACAAAATCAGAAAAAAAGAATAGTGGGATTGAATAATGTAGTAACTTGGTTTGGAAAGATTAAATAATTTGCATTTACAATTTGCTGTAAATGGTTTTATATAGTTTTTATGAAGCTTACATAGCAGGTCCGTTTTCTTCATGTCTTTGTAAATGTATCCATGCCATTGAAAATGGAATTTTTCTTATAGGGCCAAGGAAGTGATGGAGAGATGTATGAAGACATAAATGACATCAGGTACTATGTCTCTATAACCTATTGTATCTTTATTACTAGAAGCTTGCTATCAAAGATAATTCTGTTACAAAAGTGTGATTCCACTGCAGTCCCTGCCAGGTATTATTGTGTTCATTCATTTCACCCAGAGAAAGTCAGGTTGTTCACAGGTTTGGTCCTATTTAGATCTGCTATGCCCTGGGCTGGAAAAACTCCTGCAATAAAACTATGTGTTTACTGTGATCTAGATAACAGGAGTCTGATTTCTGAACTAAGGAATATGTCTGGATCACTGTTTGAAACTACAGCCTAGAGGAAAAATAAACCCAGCCCCTTGGTACTAAGATAGATCTTTTGTTGTGGTTGTTTTTCTTTCTTTCTAGATAAATGTACTTAGATGTCCTATGAGAGGCTGGATTTATCATCCTCATGGCCTGAGTTCCCTGGCTTAACTACAGAGCCAGAATACGAGCATTGGTCATTCCTCTGCCATTTAGCCCTTTGCTTTGAGGACCCCCTTGCCCTGTTAATGTCTAAATGTATGGGATTACTGTATGACCACAGCCAAAGAAATGCTCTAAATCCCTTGGAATAAGTAACAGTCTAATGTTCCTATACAAAAATACCTTGTTTCAGATGTAGAATGACTTTCAGAAAAAAAATTATTGTTGAATTCCCTTTGAAAATACATAATTTTAAAATTAAACAAGTCACTAAAACAAGTGATCCTCATTCAGTTTAATATCATTTGAGCATATCAGTTCAGCAAAAGTACCAAAAAAGGAAGCGGAGGGAGCCTCACTCAATCAGTTCCATAGGGTCTGTAGAGCACAGCTCTTTGAGCCAAGCTGTTGGCAGCAAACGGCAGAGCTGTAGCTGTAATCCTAACT
Organism: Tringa solitaria; assembly: GCA_026413425.1. Lineage (NCBI taxonomy): Eukaryota > Metazoa > Chordata > Aves > Charadriiformes > Scolopacidae > Tringa > Tringa solitaria. The sequence continues at coordinate 14,772,644 of JAOXJM010000019.1, read as the reverse complement.
ACATCCCAGGGCTCGGATCTCAGAACTCCCCGGTACATGAGGCACAGCAGGCAGTGTTCCCTGGTGCGACAGACACGTTTATGATGCAGTGCAGAAGACTGTCATTTGTGTAGACTGCTGGAATAGGCTGCGGCTGATTTTAAAACCTCAGTCCAGAGGTATCTCAAGCTTCAGTTCAGGCTGCATCAACCACTGATGGCCTGGGTAAATATTTAACAGCTGCAGCCAGTGCCACAACACCTAGACTGCTACCAGTTTCCAAGCTTGCCTGCCAAAATTAGCTCAGAGATGTTTGGACATGCACATGTGGAGCCAGTCTGTTACCTCCAAATAACCTTTTCTGGTGTATCATCCTCTTGAGGACAGCCACTTTAAATTATGTATGTAATGTAAGAGAAAGGGCTGCTTACTCCATCTGTTGCTGCCACACTAGGGTTTAGAATCTGTCGCTTTCATTTCACTGGGAGAAGTCTTTTTCCATCTCATGTGGTCCTTTCCTAAACTTGGGTAAGAATGCTTTAATGAGATTTTTTTCCCTGCTACATTCAATCCCGGCCATGCACTTTCAGATCTTCAAGGGAAAAAGAGAAGAAGCGGGACAAGGAAGAAAAGAGAAGAATGGACCAAGAGAAGAAAGAACAAAAGGAAAAAGAAAAGAAAGAGCACGAAATAAGGAAGAAGTTCAAAGTAAGCTTTTCATTTTGTAATCTGGCCAAATACATGTAAAAAACATTATTTGGCATTGTCAAGTTCAAATTTTCAGCTGGCTACAAAACTATTTGTTATGTTTTGTAGTTCAAGCACCTGGATAAATTCTGAATAAAGGTTTAAGCTACCCTTTTATGTTTGACATGTGCTTGACTTTGGGTTCTGCACTGGGGGAAAAGACATTTTTTCAGTGCTTATATAGTTTTCATTAAATTCCCTTCTCACATTCTTTCTATGTAAAAAAAAGCCTTAAAAACATTTCCCTTCACTTTTCTGTTTAAAAAGCATTTATGTCACTAGAATAGTATCAAAAGTCCTTAATAAAAGTGGGATTTGTGTCCCATATACTTAGTATTTTTTCTTTCAGAGTATTCAGCCTTTGAGAGATTTCAACATCATATTACAGCACATTGCCCTTGCTGTGGTCTAAATGGACCTAAAGGGACTTCCAGCCTAAATGGGGAGGAAGGGAACTGGGCACATGTAGGGGAGCTACAGTCACTGTCAAAGCCTACAGGCTAAATGATGAGAGAGTTCTTTCTGGTTTATATCATTTTTATATAGCTAGTGGTGAGCATGCTCCCACAGTTCACAAATCTCCCAGCTATTTTCTGTTAACTAACGCCTGTTCACAATGCTCCACTGTGCTTCTCTCAGGGTCATTGTACATAGTGAGCAGCTTTGTTTTTCTTCCTATTATGCTCTGTACACAGTAAAGCCATGGTGATTCTCTCACATCATGGCCTTGGTCTGCTGTGGAGAGGAAAATACTAATAGTTAATAATAGTGGGTTAGCTGGCATTTGTCAGGCCCCAAGTCTATTTTTCAGATCACTCCTGTGAAGTACAGTCATTAGTGTATTGGATGCTTTTAGACTGCAGACTGCTCTCTTGTGGCCATTAAAGTATGTTGTTATTCTTAAATGCAAGTAAATATATTTTAGTGCATATTTTCTTTCCCATTTCTTTGACTCCTATAGAGGATATATATTCCCAAGGTAGTCTATAATTTCAACAGTCACATGCCTCTGAAAAATCACGTGTATCTTAAAGCCAAAGATACTAAAATCCAAAGTGGTTTTCCGTAACACGTATTAAAGATCTCACAAAGAGAATCCTGAATTCCAGTAAACACTGTGATCATCTCTTCTGAGTACTTGTAAGATTGTTTATAAAGTAGAATTGTAAACACAGAACATTATGTGGTAGACTTATTTATGTTAATGAATATTTACTCATATAAGTAGTTCTGCTGAAACTACATTGAGCTGCCCACTGGGATTAAATATGTGTATGTTTTGTGAACCTATAAAAGGCTCCATGGGTTAGCCTATTGGTATCACTGTGATTTTGCCAGTCACTTCTTCAGCTGCCTTACTGCTATGCTGTTGCCCTCTCTTTTCATTCCTCATTATTAATTTAAACTGGGTAGTTGGGGGCAGAATTGATGCCTTGCTGTTTATTTGCCTAGACTATTTCAAATGTCAATGAAACAAGTAATCATCATTATTGTTATATTCTCTTTTGTCTCAATGTTTGGGAAAGAATTTCATTTTTCCACATGTGACTTCTTTTGTTGCTTCTCCCATGTAGTTAACGGGACCCATCCAAGTCCTTCATCAGGCACGAGCTTGTGTTGACCACAAAGGAGGGAAGAATGAGCTGACTGTCAAACAAGGGGATGAGATTGAAATTATTCGCCTCACAGACAACCCAGAAGGAAAGTGGCTGGGCAGGATAAAAGGATGTTGTGAGTTCTGTTTCTTCACTCTGCTCCTGAATGTTTTCACTGTATGACAGCAAACATGTGAGCATTACACCAAGGAACAGCCTTACCAAGGCTGAGTCACTGGCCACCAAAGTAAATACTTACCACAACTCACCCTCCTGTGCTTAGCTGGCATGCAAGGCTCAGTCCATAGTAGGAAGTTATCATACAACATAACGTAACATATATAGGAGCTAGAATAAGTTAGGAATTATATGTTGGGATCTTCATAGACCTATTGAGAGGTAATTTCATGTCAGCCTTCAAATAGCATCACAACTTGGATCTGTGCCAATAAGAAGGATCACATTTTTTCATGTATTTGTATTAAAAGGTAGGGTGTTCCTACAATAGAAGCAGAGAATATAAGGTCCTGTTTTAAGTGTTTCACTTGTTCCTATTCCCGTGGAAATCTTCAAACTGATTTATAGATTTAATTTTGTCTGCAATCCAAGATGTTTCTTGAATTGTGGAAATATCATCAGTGGATCTGAGTATGACAAGATGTTGATAATCTCCATCCTGGGTTATAGCAAAGACATCAAAAGATCGGTTCATAAAATCAATTAAAGTTATTAAAAGCACTTGCTTGATTTTTAAGGAGACTAAAATGACAAGAAGTTCAGTAAGACAGTTCACACGTGTAGAACCAGCTGAGCACTTGGTAGTACTGGATGTAAAAAGACATTAAGGAACTGAAGTGTGTCTCATATGAAGAGAGGCTGAGAGCGCTGGGTTTTTCAGCCTGGTGAAGGGAAGTCTTCAGATGGTAGGGTATAAAGAAGATGGAGCCAGGCTCTTTCCAGTGGTGCAAGAGGCAATGGTCACAGGCTGAAACACATGAAATTCTGTCTGAACATCAGAAAATACTTTTTTACTTTGAGGGTAATCAAGCAAGGGAACAGTTTGCCCAAAGAGGTGGCGGAGTCTCCATCCATGGATGCTGGGACTGCCCAGGGAAGTAGTTGAATTGCCATCCCTGGAGGTATTTAGAAGACAGTTAGATGTAGTGCCTAGGGACATGGTTTAATGGTTTTGGCAGTATTAGGTTAATGGTTGGACTCTATGATCTGAAAGGTCCCTTCCAACCTAGACGATTCTAGGACTGCACTAAAATATGTCACAAGACTGCAGGTTAGCTAACAAAGGGAGTTTGCCCCATGATTCCTGGACTCTGCACAGAAAATTCTTCTGCTGTAGTTGGGAAGCAAATAAAGGTGAAGTTAACTTGACAGTAGCAGAGGAGGGTTTGGGTCAAGATATGAAACAAATCTGAGATTTGTAATTGTGTAGATAGATGGAGACTCAAGCTATAGCTGCTTGGAACGAGATATTTCTCTAAAAGTTTTCAAAGATCATAAAAACAACTCAATTGCTGATTCTGAACCTTCTGTTAAAATCATCCCTTTACAATGATCTATAAAATTTTCTCTGCCTAATTACATGGTTTCTTTCATATAGATGGATACATTAAAACAACAATTGTGGAGATTGATTATGATTCTTTAAGAAGAAAGCAACAACCAGCTACCAGAGCTGCTGTGAAACATCCAGAGAGTGATCAAGAAGTGTATGATGATGTTGGAGAGCAGGACAGTATTAGCAGGTTTGTATTGCATATATTAGCAGGTATGTATTGCAACAAAGCAGACTCTTCTAGTAAAAGAACAGCCACTTATAGCAGAACCATTTAACAGAGCTATTCAAACTGAGTCAGAGGAACAGCAATGTATTTTGGAATCCAACACCTATAAGTACTCATACTCAGGAGGAATCCATACTATTGGAAGAGGACCTACAGCTTTGCAGTTCAAAAGAGAACAAAAGGCAAAATACGCAGGATTACAAATCACCTGCGGGAAGTGCCATTCTCTTCCCTCCCTGTCTTTTCTTGTTCTGTCTTTTGAAGTCACATTCTGCCCTTACTAACATACAAGATTAAATCGCTCTAAAAGCAATGGCAACACTCACTGCACTGGAGAACTCCCGACCAACCTCATTGATCTCAAACTATGAACCTTACCACCTTTTCCCTTTTGAAGAGAAGGGACTTCTGGAGGTGTGACTAAGATGGCCCTTTAGAAGACAGTGTAGCTAATGTGTTTAGTCCTGAAAAATAAGGCCTATAACACCCCATGAGCTGGGTATGAACTATACTTTTTTGACTTAATCAGAAGCTTCTCCTCTACAGCACAATCTCACGTGTATTGGCAATGCAGTGCTGCACTGCAGACTCTCTACTTCAACGTGCCATATATTTCAAATAAAATAGATCTGCAGCTAGAGAATTGCCATCTCCAGCAGTGTATCAAACTTGCTGGCAGGGAAATATCCTGTGATCTTGTGACAAGACTCAAGGCTATCACATGATTCAATATGATGGTGGTACCTCTGTTACCCCACCTCACATAAAAGTCCACTTCTGTCATGTGATGGAAAAACTAGTGCTCATTCTCCATTACATGTCCTGATGCCCAGGATTCAGATCAGAGATCTGCATACAGGCATAGAGGATTTCAAGGTGTAGGACAACCACCTGGAAACTCTCAGCCATTACACCTGCTTTTAGTACTTCCCAGCACCTTAACTTGGAGGCCTGGCTGGAATAAAGGGACCACAGCCGCCTAGCTGCTGGCTGCAGCTGATCGTCAGCTGCTAGAACGTTCCCATGAGCTCTGAAAACAGCAGGTGGAAAGATCTGCCTTCAAGCTGGCACTCATTAAGCAACCAACATGGTTTTGCATCTGATAAGTTTTCTAGGTTGCTCAGTGTCAGTTTTCCTCCCTACCCATTGGTGTATGACCTGACCTACACGTAAGGTCTCACAGCATCATAGCCTAGCCAGAGGAGTTGCTTTAGTTGTTCTAGGTTTTAGGTAATCCGAGCATTAGGTACTTCATTGCAGAAGTATCTTTGGCCAATCCTTTTCACTACGGCAAGCATTACAAGTAGCCACCTCAATGCAAGGAATTTAGAAAACTTATTGAATTCAAAAGCAAACAAGAATACTTACAGTGTTGCATATTAAAATAACAGTGTAAGGAACTTGGAATGATGAATGAATGGCTTGGATTCATTAAATCCTTTAAGCTGTATTTTGACATTTTTATCTTCTGTAGTGATTAATAGCATTCTGTTCAGTTCATGAGCATGAATTGTTGGAAGGTCTGACATACATCAACATGTTTTGAAACCACTGTAAGAACACCATACTAAAAAGAAAGCCAAATAATCTTGACCAAATAATCTTATCTCATTATCAGCAGTATTATTAATATTCCAAAATTAATAAGTGACTAGGGCTGTTGTATTTCAGGATTTCTTGGCACAAGAGTTTAACAAATATCTTGTTTTGATGTATAAATTTAACTAAGGCTCTGACCTGGAAATAATCCCTGTTACAGTGAACCTATCAGGTTTTTTTTTTCAGTTACTGTTGGTACACTAGGCTAATATGGAATCCTTGAAATGCTCGAAACATGCAGTTAGAGATTTAAAGCATTGCCCAGTGAAAGCTATTTGAGCAATAAATTAATTTGTTTACAATTTCACCTCAAGAAAATTCCCTCATAAGGGATGAATCTAAATGGTATGGATGTCCTCTCTAGTGTTCAGTCAGATTATATTCCTGTTGGCATCAAGTTTGATTACGTGACCTCCTGAGATCCCTTCCAACATGAATTATCCTATGATCCTTAGTCATACTTTCTACTTTAGTTCAAAGATATTAACAAGATTATAAAATACATTCTTAATATAGTAAATTGTTGTAGCTATAGACATCTATTTGCATTTTCTTGAAAATCACACTATTGGAAATAGCTAACAGTTGTTAACAATTACTAACAGTTAGGACTGAATATTCTGTTTGTGTCAAAATGTGCACCTTCATTGGTTTAAAATATCTGCATTGATTTATGAAGAGAATTTGCTTCACAGCTTTACTTATAAAATACTGAAATACTGTCCTTTTTTCACATCAACTAAAGATGGTATTGATAACTCTCTCTCTTATAACCCTTATAACTCTCTTATAACTTGAATTACTGTAAATGATATTTTAAAATTCTCTTTTTTGATTTGTAAGGAATTAATTCCGAATGGGGGAGGGGAGTGGTGGATGTGGAGAAGGAATGAAGCATCTGTTCCTTCTTTACACAAAACTACTAAAA
>JAOXJM010000019.1:14755829-14765897 GCA_026413425.1 Tringa solitaria | reverse complement strand
GGGTTCGTTATTCTGTAACCAGGGAGGTGAGGGGGGGGAGGTGGAGAAGGAAGGAAGCATCTGTTCCTTCTTTACCCAAATCTACTAAAAGTTAATCTCTCCTCATCTAAGAGCAAGTTCCCTTATGAATTACATGACACATTTTCTTTAGCATTAGTGAGAATGCAGCTGCTATTTGACTGTAAGGAATTGGTGTGTGTGGTGAAAACAGAGAGAAAGAAAGAATCAGCATATTTAGTTGTTGTCCATAGAGAACATACAAGCGTGTGCCTGAGATTCCAGTGCAGAATTTATAGTGGTCATGTGGAAATGCAGAGGAGTGCCAAAGCCAAAAGGTTTAGCAATAATAACTGCAAAAATGATGGGTGATCATGGTGTTTTCTTTTTGCAAAGGATGACTGTGTCTAAAACGTCTCTTGTTTGCTTTTCCAGTCAGAGTGGTGGTCAAAGTGGAGCTGAAAGTAAGTTCTACATACACTTTTGGGGGAGAGTTGTTTCTGTTTACTGCTTACCTTCAAATCCAGACCTCTGCAGCTTCCAAATAATGCAGTAATTATCCATAAGCATGCTAAATGTTTAGCTACCAGGCAACAATTAAGGAGGTATAGTGGCCAAATTAACTTTCCTTCCACCTACGGAAAGGGCGAGAAAGTTTTGTCTTGAGATACTGTGAATCGGAAGCGTGCCAGAAGATGAATAAACTTCATACTTGCATGTGTGTGTGAGAAGGTAGATCATCCCACAAAACAGCACAGATATACCTGGGAAAATGACCAAGAGGTTTTGGGCAGGAAATAGCCGGTTCTGAAACAGCCAGTAATACTACCTATTAAGGCTCCATTTTGCTGACAAGAGTTAAAAGGATCTTCAGGTTCAGCAATACTCTGGAGTCCCAACCAGTATGACTGCAGCAGTTTCACACTGTCAGGAACACACATTCAAACCCAGTTTCCTCTTTGGTAGCACATATATTTATGTAGCATTCTCTGTTGATCACAAGAGCACAGCTCATCTTCTCAGCTTAGAGTTTAGATACTAGTCACAGCTGAAGCATCCCCTGGCAGTCCTGCGTGAAGCTGCTGCCAGCTAAGTACAGATTTCACTGATCACTCTGACCAGTGGCTAGAATTGGACATGCAAACTGAGCCAACCCTGCACTGAAGGTGGTGGGGCTCAAAGGTCAGAACTGAGACCAAAACGGGAAGTTTACCTTGCATTGCCTCTGACTCCTGTGGATGAACACAAGAGGTCGCTTGCTGAGAGTGTTGGTCTGACACCTTCAAACATCACTTGAGTCACACACAAAAATCTAAAAGTCATCAGCCATCATAACGACTGGGCTAAAATCAGCCCTTTAAAATTTCATCGAATACAGTGTAAATACATTTGTTTACAGTAGTCATGCTCTTGTGATTGGCAGTGCCCAAATGGTGTGGATGGTATTCCAAACTGGGATAAGTCTAAATCACAGTTTTAATAAATAAGCTGTGCCAGTTTACAGCAAGATTCCATTTGCAAGGATATTGCACAACCTGCACACGTATCTGACATACTTAAAAGGCCAGTAATGAATATCCTATTCAGCAGCATTAAATATAAATGAATTAATTCACTGTTTGATCTGTTAAAGAGATGTTCCCACCTCCTCCTCCTGATCAAGAAATTTATGATGGGATTGATGATGAAGATGATGTAACTAAGTAAGTTTTTTATATCATTTAAATAATTTGGTTCTTTAACAAAGTGTTTTCATTTCAGTTTTTAGTATTTTTGAATTAGGTGTAATAATTAGCCAGTATTAGGATGATCAGCAAGTGGGTACATATCAGGGTTGATTAATGAATCTAAGAAAAAGGGTTCTTTGGTCTTTTGGAGAAGTTTTATCCTGTAATTAATTTTGGTATGTCAGCAAAATCAGCTAGAGTTATGAAAATCCCCAAATCCCCAACTAGACAGACTAGCTCTGAAATGAAAATAACAAATTAAAACATTAGCTTGCTGAGTAACACCATAAAAACAGTAAGGCACTAGATTAATATCTATACCAACAAATATATCTCAATATCTACAAATGATCTAGCATACATATTTCTTCTTTAGCATTTTAGTGTTTAGCTTTTAGGTAAGTGTCCTCACCCTTATGATATGTACATTGTTGGCACTACTGAGAATCACGTGCATCAATGGAGAATTTAAACTGGACCTTTTAAAAAGAATGTTACATTTTCCATTGTGATAATTGCATGCATACTCCAAAGGTCTGTATCGCAGGATGAAGATAAGAATGGTATCTGGTCCTGGGGAATCTTGAAGAGGTTAAAGGTCAAAGATGGCAAAAAGAAAAGTGTACGAGAAAAAACAACCAAAGTCAATGGGGCAGAAGATAATGGACATTTGTTGTAAGATTCTGCTAGGAAATGCCAGTGCACATTAACTAATTCTAACAAAGCATCGATCACATGCTACTAACATGTTCTCACAGCAGTCTAATGCATTGTGCATCAAATTGCAGGTCAGAACAGTACTTTTGTGCAAAAACACTGACCTCCTTTCTTTTCATCTGCAAACGATAATTACCCTCTTAACAAACTGTATTTGTTGCACAAGTGGGGTAATTAAAATACACCAAATATTGTTTTTAATGAATAACCCCAAAATAATCCATCATCTTTGTGCCACCCTAGTGATGTAAGTTTGTTATACCCCCAGTTAAAATGTACTTTGCTCATCAGTACCATGTAGCTGAGATAAACTGGTAAATCTAATCTAATTAACCCAAATTTCAGGAGTAATATGCCAAATAGAAAATGCAAGGATTGTCCTCTACTCATCTTGCCTAGAGATTATATCAGCAACTGGTGTTTTTACTACCATCTTCTTTCATTCAGTTCTGAACCAGTTTACTTTGATTCAGTGGCACAAATACATTTAGTCCATGAATATTACTGGTATCAGTGGAGCTTCCAAATATCTGGAAATTACCTGGAGTCCTTGTGTTGCAATTTTTTTAAATGATTCAAATGACACAAAAAACTATTAATGTGATATAAATACTTAATATTTATCTTTTTTTTTTCAGCATGCCTCCTTCAACAAAGCAGTTTGGAAAAGGTAATTAATAGCCTATTGTTCAGCCTCCATATTGATTCCTGATCCTTTTTCTGTATACATTACTCTGTATCACGCTAGTCACAAAAATACATCCAAGGAAGGAAACAGGATTTCCCATTGCTTACCCAGTTCTAACAAACAGACTTCAAATATTGTCACTAATTTGGCTACAGACAAGGAGAAACAAATACATTGCAAGCTCTGTAGAAAAAAAAATTATGTATTTTAAAAGAAGTCATGATTTTTCTATGTAAGATTTCCACTAATTCATTTTATTTGGCATTAAGTATGAACAGATACACTTGCAAAGAAACACTTAATGCAAGACTTCAAACATTAAAAGAGATGTTTGTTATTTTTATCATTTGCAATGTCTTTGTAAGATAACATATACTCATAAATATCATCTCAGCCATGGAATAAAAAGCATGTTCTTATAATTTTTGAGGTTCTTGCCAGAACTGGGTTCTAAACGTTTTATATCCTATTGTGATTTTTCTATCCATTGATTTGATGAGTTGAAGAATTACTTCCTCTCTACAAATATGCTGAACGTGATTCAAAGTATATTTTTGGGGTAAGAATTCTTTTCACTGCTTTGGCATTGCAAGATGGCCTAAAAACTAACATACGTACGATTCATATCCACTTCCAAGCAATGTTTGACCAGAGTGCTATGGAAGTACTTGAGTGTACATTAACATTGAACTCCAAAAATACACTTTGATGCAACGCAGTGGGAAATGGTCTAATTAAAATGAAGATTAAAGGCTATTGCACTAGCCAGCATGTGCTAAAACCTGCTTCAGTTTAAGAAGATTAAAATATCAGTGAATACCTATTATTATTAATAAAGAGTCTTATTCTGAAAACGCTGGCTGGTGTTTGTTTTGCACAGTACATTGTGCAAAACAGAGAACCCAGAGTTACTATAGACAATAAATGACTACCGTACTTGCTGCCATTTCTTGCCAATTTAGCTACACTAGCATAGATTGTAACACAATGTATTCACTACTCAAGGACTGCATAATAATTTTCCATTCTTTTGAACACTATTGTTTCAGATTGTGGAGACAATGATGTTTATGATGACGTAGATTCTTCAGACTTCCCTCCTCCACCGCCTGAAGTCAAGCAAGTGAAAATAGGAATTACTCCCCTGATTAGAAATCTGTAATACATTGTGAAACATTTGCAAAGTATTTACTAGAGGCATATTGCTACTAATGTATGCATTATTTGGTGGTGTTAGGTTTTGAAGTTCTCCTAGCCCTACTGTTGACAATGGCAGTTGAATGCTCCCTGTCTCTGGTTTTATTATTGAAATAATAATTAGATTATAGACTAAATAACCATGCTTTGAATTTCAACAAATCTAGTCCCTCATGGACAAGAGGTAGAAATTAATGCATGGCCTAAAAGTACTTTATTGCAGATTCTCTGCATGCAGTCCTCTTCTTATTAAAATCTGGGGACTGTTAGGATAAGTACTTGATCCCAGCTGCTGTAGTATTTTAAGAAAAAAGAACATAGTGCTCTGTGTTATAAATATGTAATACATCTGGAGGTATGAAGTTCAACTTGGAGAACTTTTATCCCTGGACCAGGAAGTTATGGGCCTCTCTGGAGCACAGTTGTGTTATGAGCACAGATGCATCTGTGAAGATGATTGCAACATGTCACATTCTGTTGTCACTAACTTCACTCCGGTGGAGCTACAGAGCGAACTACAGTATAGTCTGGAGGCATTAAATCAGAGAGACCACTTGAACTGTATATCCAAAGAAAAAGACATAGCTGTCCTAACCCAGATCTAGGTTAGTTCACACACACATGCACATTCTTCATCAGTGAAACTGTGATCCACAACTCCTGCAGAGATCAGGAATGATTGGAATGTAGAGTCAGACTTTACAGGTACAGCATCAGGAAGGGCAGATAAGGCATGAAAGCTTTCCATACTTATTGGCCTACAGGCACAGTATCAGGGATGTGGGAAAAACAATAGGCCTTGAAATGGGTCAGGTAATGCAGATTACCTGGTGTGGCACGGTCTTCTATGGGAACACAGGACTAACACAGCTACTGTACAAAAGGCTAAGATGTTCCAGCTGCCTCCACAGTAGGACATGTTATTCAGCCTGTTGCCCAAAGATACATAGGCTTCATGAAAATTGCTCCTTGCCTAGAGATTCTAAAGTGATGGGCATCATTTACCTAAATTATTTTTGGTTCTTATTGCTTTAGCCGCTAGATACTTCAAATAATTTTCCATATTCATTTATGTGATAGATATATTAACATTAGAATTCATTAGAAGAGAAATATAGGAAAGACAACCCAAACATTTTTTTCTTTTTAAATAAAATCTGTATTGTATTATCCATATTAGTTTTGTAGAGAAACAAAAACATACTAAATACACATGAAGGCAAATGCATTTTCACTAAAATTATCAGTAAAGTTGGCAATACCTCAATGTGTTGCTAATTTTGTTTTCATCTGTAACCTTTTTCATCTGTATTTTCTTGTTTTAGTTCACCAAAATCAGCAAGCCTTGGAAAACATAAACCAGATGAAAAAGATGCACAACAGCTTAAAAAGATGGATAAAGAAGAGAAAGAGTTCAGAAAAAAGTTCAAAGTAAGTTTTGTTTGTATAAAATATAAAGATTAAAATATCTGTATGGTGTCCTCTAATTTGTATTCCCTAATTTATAAAGAATACATTATTTTGCCTTTGAAAGGTATTTTTAATACTTTGAAAGTATTTTTACTACTTGTAAAAATACTGTGATCTGAGAATGGGCACGTAGCATAAACAATTATTTGCCTAATTTTCAAAAATGTAGTAATAAAGGGGAGTATGTTGGTCTAAAAACTGCATGTCCATAAGCCTTAAATTAATGGGTTTTAACCAGTATATCTTTATTTTATTTTTGCAGTTTGAAGGTGAAATTAAAGTTCTTTACTCTACTACCACAGTCCAGGATTTGCCCCAGAGAAGATGGGGACCTAAAGACTTACAAGTTAAACCAGGGGAGTCACTTGAAATTATAGAAAGTACAGATGATACCAAGGTCCTGTGCAGGAATGAAGAAGGAAAATGTAAGTTTTATTAAAAAGCTGCAGTATAAATTAAATTATCAGAGAATGATTGAGTCAGGACATGTAAAAAACCCTCTTCCCTTTCATATTAGGCAGAGCCTAATTTTTCTTTTTCCTCTTTTTCCTTGCCTGGTGGTTGACAAGAAGTAGGCTGTTATTTTTACTGTGTTTTAAGAGCAGCTTGCCTTAAAAAAATTAAAACTCCGATACAAAAGAGATATCAAATGTGAGAAAAGGTCATCATAGTTATGTAAATCTTGCTTTGCATCAACTAATATTAGCAGATGTTCTTGTTGCTTCTGTCTCCCTCTATTTGCCAAAAAGAGTATAGCTGTAATACCCCACAGAATCTAGTAAAAGTTAAATCCTTGCTGCATCTCTGAGAAGCACTTGCCCATTGATTGCAGCCAAGGGAAAATCAATAACAACATTCTTACTATGGATTGCTAGAGGTGGAGTTTAATCTTTTCAACAGGCTTCCCCCCAGCTCCCAGCTGATCCAAGGCATATGTCCCTGTTGGCATGACTGCTTGTTTTGGGAGCCGTGCAAGGATTTTCCATGTTTCTCTGAAAACCTTGGCCAGGGCATCCATTGGCAGAAGCTTCTGCATTTCTGGAGAAGTCTGGACTGTCTACTTTTGGTTTCGATTTCTTAATGTGCTTACGTTAAAATACCTACCTAACGAAAATTCACTTCATGTAGGAAAAGACTACATTTGAAAGTAGCAGCATCTTTCCGCTCACTTTTACTTTTTACCTCTGACCCATGTAGAAGACGTCCAATGCCATAAGCCTCTGAAGGGGATTCAGCAACTTTCCTTCTATCTTTTTTTTCCCCTCTATACTAATCTGTTACAGTATGGAGTGTAGCCTTCTTCCTGGCAGGCCTGCAGGGTGAGGAAGAATTTCTTGCATAACAACACATTTTTTCAAAATATGGATTGCACTTGTGTAGCCCTTTCCCAAAGAGCAGCTTTCAAGGCTGCCCTTTGTGGATCAAGCTAATAATACAGTAGAAAGTAGTTCATGTCAGTTGTTTTCCTCACATAGTCTTCAAAGCCTTTCAAATGGTGACAGGAGCTATTGCTTTGCTGTGCATAAAAGAGCAAAACAAATAAAAATATCCTCCCTGGAAACCTGTGATCTCTGTCAATTTTCACAGTAATTAGTGCAGTTTGAATCCTACTTTAGTTAAGTGCATAACAGGTTTGTTTATTTGCTCTCGTTGCTCTAGTGCCTCATATCTTGAAGCTACGATTTTAACTTTTGAAGGCCAGATAGACTGAAAAACAACAATTAAAGATGTTTTTATTACTTTCTTGTATATGAATTCTTCCATTTGATTGTTAACTTATGAAGTACTTCCATAGCTTTATGGCTCTACCATCAGTTAAATGAATTTACAAATTAAATTATAAAGTCTTCCCACCTTTTTAAGTACGGGCTGGTGATTTTAGGAATATACTCTGCTATCACTTACTTTAATTGTTATGAAATGGTTTGAAATTTCAAAAGGAACAAGGAAATGTTTCTCATTTACCTTCTCAAATTCCTTCTTACTATTGCCTTGGTCTGACCCACGCCCCTTTTAAAATACACAGAAGACTTCAATTCACTTTCAAAGATTTTGCTTAAACATTAGGTTACAAATGGACTTTAGCACCTCAAAATTAAAGTTGTGTCCTCTCTAGGTTTCCTTTACACTGTTGGTGTAGCTGACCTGATGTGTTCACAGCTTTCGGTGGTGCAGTACTCAAGAAGGAATGTGCTTACCCTCTGCTCTGTTCCCTATTACAGAAGCCACATAAATATGAATAAATTAGTTAGAAACTGAAACTTTAGGTGGTTAGTTTTCGATTAGTAAATTGAATAGAGTGTGAGATCAGCAGGGACTGCCTCTCCCACAAATGTAGGGGCTAGGGCCCATGAGAAGAACCTAGATCATGCTTTGCAGCAAGAGGACTTGCACATGCATGCCTGGCTTGCAAGCCCACTGTGTTTATGCACCATGACTGTGGGCAAAGACATTTTGCTTTGATGTATTTCACTTGAGAAAATTAAAAGAAGAAACAGAGAAGATTAGGTAAATCAAATGATTTTAAGTTATTCCCAGTGAAACTTCATGGACTTACTGGACTCTGCTCAAAGAGAATTTTAAAAAGAAGATATCTTTAAAAAAAAAAATCAATTTCCATGCCTTTTTCCCAGATAATAAAATCTGAGGAAAGACAACCGGGCTAAGAATATCCTGAATATCCTGAATAGACAGAGCTTTCCCTATGTGTACTGACTTGCAACAGGCCTGAGACAACAGGCAGATGACTGAAAATCTGCAGCATTGGGTTCTTTGACTATTGAAGATTACCTGCAGTTTAACAGCTGCTAAAGCGAATTATTACCACATTAAATTAATGCCTTTTTATGCAACCTTCAGCTTTAGCATAAGATAGAAGTTTCCTTTAAAAATGCAGTCAGTGGTTTTAATGTATTATGGCTTACAACAGAGCAAATTGCTAATCTACTTTATCTATAGCAATTAATACACCATATTCTGCAAAAAAAAAAAAAAAAAATTAAAAAAAAATTACCTGTGAGATTTATAGCAATATCTGATATCTATCTATTTTAAGATGGATATATGGCAAGTTAAAATTAAATATGCAAAGTTTTTGTTAAGAATAAAAGCTATATATAAGAATTAGTTATTTATTACTATTTGGATAATAGTCTTGCCAGATAAATTTTCCAATATCCAAGGTATCATAGGACATGTTTATATATAAAAACATTGATCAGCTGAAGACTGATAGTTCAGCAGTTTTTCGAAACAGTACTGGTCATTGTGTCTGATGTCAATTTACAAGGGAATGTTTCCCCAACTAGTAAGTAACAGATCTTGGAAAGGGCAATTTTTCAGTTAGAATAAACTTAGGGCTTGGATTTAAAAAAAACTTAACACAAAATATGACATTCGTTAGCTGGGCATTACTATGCATTTAGAAAAAGAAAAGATATTTTCTTGTCTTAAGTATCAGAAAATAAAAATTCATGTGAAGGAGGAAACAACTCCAAGGCAAAACAGTAAGATCTGGGGATTCATCTAGACTGACCTGAAGGATCACCACCAGAAATACTGGTAGAAAATAGATACTTTCTTTATTATGTAATGGTTACTCTAAGTACACGGAGCTCCAAGAATTGAAGGAACTTTACAACTCAAGCTAATTTATTTATTCTAAAACCTATCATTTTAGTGTGACCATTTAAACCTCCAAATGAATAAAATAAAGGAAACTTAGTAATTTCAAATACAGCGCAAAATCACATTTCTCCTTTAGAACTGTCCTAATTTTGTACCAACATACTAACATTTACCTACAAATATGTAAGTATTGTTATGGATTTCTCCTTGCTTGTATATACACTAATTGACAAGTATTACAGTAGATGTCTTTTACCAAAGATATTCAATCTTTTCAAGACATGAAACCTATTGAAGAAGAATACATATAATTTTATCTGATTTCATTAGTAATGTGACAGAGTAATAGAATAATTCTCTAGTGAGTAGCTTTTCTAAGGTATTTCCTTTATATATGAAAACAGTTCATATCAATATTATACAGTTAAATTTTTTTAAGCAATTAGAGTTAATGGTAATTAATTGGTGTATTCATCTTGAAAAACATTTTTGTCTTTGTAAGAAACTATACATATTTCTGTTATTTATTATTCTAAATATTATTACGTGGCTATCACTATACCACAATTTTGTGGTATAGCTTGTGAACTCTGCAATATTTTATGTCAATACCTATTGTTTTACACCCATCTCGTGCAACCAGGA
>JAOXJM010000019.1:14720750-14755729 GCA_026413425.1 Tringa solitaria | reverse complement strand
TCTCGTGCAACCAGGAAACTAAAATATAAGATGAAAACCTAATCTTGTATAACCTGTATTACCATTTCCTCATTTCAGCAGTAGTTTTGTGCACAATGGAAACTACTGCAATGAAACAAAAGAAATGGCATTTTATGAGTATATAAAGTGCCTGGCACAGTACCTATTTAACTGGTCTTGGAGCTATTGGAGTATTCTGATCCCCTATCTAAGGCACCACTTTGTACTAAGCAAGCAGATAGGAATAATTAAAACTAAAATTTTTTAAAATGTTAAAAGCAAAATTTTTCCTTGAGTACATATCTATTATATATTATTATCCATCTATTGTGTCTTTCTGTCTGAAATATATGAAAGAGAAAAAGTGCATATCGGTACTGCTAGCAACAGAAGAAATAACATGAATATTTAAATATAACTTAAATACATATATATTTCGATTTTACAGACGGCTATGTTCTGAGAAGCAACTTAGTTCAGAAGTAAGTACAAAGTGATCTTTTTCGAAAAATTTGTTATAGCACTCAGTTTTGTTCTAAACTGTCTGTTAAATAAAAGTGAAATGTAATTATTTTAGAACGTCATTCTAGTCCTGCAAATAGAGTTATTTTTATGGAGTTTAGATTTCTCAAAAATTAGTCACATAGAGCCATGCTGAAAATTTTCCATGGCCCCATTCCTCATTACTTAACCATAAACTCTGGTTTAAACCATGAAAAATTACATAAATTAAGCATTATTGGTAATAGAATCTATTACTGAAGTGCACATTAGTGTCATTAAGTGTATTGATGCCACTTTCAAATGTTTAACTAAAATGAACCAATTTTTCTTTCGGTTTATTTTTATTTCAGTCTTATTGGGATTGAATAGGATTGGCTCAGTGTGCTCCAAATAGTTGCTGGGAGCTCAGCATTAAGGTTCTGATCCAAAATTCTTGTCAGACAAAGCCTTTCCACTTCCTTCAATGGGCTTTATGTTAGACTCTTAAATATCAAAAAGTATGTCACTTTTAGAATTGAAGCCTGCAAACACTTATACACACATTTAACTCATATATATAAATAGTCTTATTGGCTTCCATAGGCGTGTTTGTGTGTCTACATGACATATTTTGAAAATTCCTATTCATGGAATATTCATTCTTACAGACATTACCTAAATTCATTATCTAAAAAGCTGCCCCTCTGAAACCATTACAGCATTCTCAAGTACAGAAAGAAGTAAGAATTTCAAGGGCATACTGATTTTTTTAATCACCTTTTCCAGTTTTCATTTAAAAAATCAGTATTTCATTTTTTATGGTAATATCTCTATAAGTTTGTTAGAATAGTTACTTAAAAACTTAATTAAAAAATCCAACCTCTTAATAAAGCAAGCCTTTCATGTTAGAAAGAAATGTATCCAGCTCTACCCTTCACTGAAAATCCTTTGACCATCTTGTTCAATACTGTTCTGTTACCACAAACATTGCACTTTCCTAATTAGCAATTGAACTATTTTGTATCTACATGCAAATAGTAATATATATCTGATGTCTCAATTTTTAAATATGTTATTTTTCTTGCTTTAACTTACAGTGATGGAGAGATTTACGACGATATTGGTGACGGTATGTTGAACATTTCAAACAACACAGTAATTAGATTGAATTACATCAAATAACTTTATCCTTGAGTATAACACAATACTAATATTTTTGCATTATATTTCCATTACAGATTGCATCTATGATAATGACTGATGCAGAATCCCATGCAAGTACAAGTTTCATTAAAGATCAAAATCTATTTCCAACTTCCTAATTGTGAAAGCAAGAGAAGTCACTAAAGCTGATCACAAGTTAATCGGTTACACTCTTCTAAATGTAAAATTAATCTTTTTTAGGATTCCATGGCTTTCTCATCCCTTGCTTTGTATGACATTCATAATGGCATTTTAAGAGACATTAAAAATCAGGGAATATGAGCTAAAGTTAAGGTTATCGTTTTCCCACTTCCTTTCCACGTTTGTGACAGTCCATGTAAATAAACATTGTTTGTCGATTAGCTATACCCAAACAGTCAAGTTCAGGTCTATAAAGGATACAGAGGGCAACAAACCCTGGCAACAGTTTTACTCTGGTTCTGGTCTATTAAACACCAGGGACTGCCACTCTGGGGAGGACAGTATCCTGAAAAGAAATGCTTCCTTTGGTGATAACATCCTGTTGTGAAAACAGGAAATCAAAAGTGGGCATCAGAGAAGACAATACATTGCTGACCTGCCATTCCAACTGCAATAGCATTAGCTACACTGACATGTACAGCCACGTGCCATTACTGCTGAAGTTTCTTTTTCTATGTTGTACTAATGATAGAATACCATTCTCTAAAATTTATTCATCCTTTTTTCAAGTACTTTTTGACTGATATTAATAGTAAAAGTAACAATTTTATATGTGTTGCATACATCACTGAGATATAAACCATAGAAAAGTCTACTTTATAGCATAGTGTTGCTCAAAATATATTCAGAACATGTAGGTTAAGATTTAATTTCTGTTTATCTGTGAGATATACTGTTGCCACTGTAATAATTTAGGCATTAAAATGGACCTATAAACTGATGAAAAACTGGTTGGAAATAACTTCTAGACTAAATACATATGTATAGATATCACACCATTTTGATAGTATCTTTTTCTTTTAAGTACTATAGTTTACACTAGACTTGTCTAAATGAGACTATAGAAAGTAAATATTTTCATGCTTATCCACTGAAGAAACAACATTTACTCCTAAAGATCATTGGTCATCTTGTTCTCTGAATGATAAAGTAGTAAAACGAATGGATGAATCAAAATAATAAATATTGCTTTGCACTCATATATCAAAACTCACTGGAAATCAAAAGTAAGCTCCCAGTAAAGAGGGTGAGCATGTGCAGAATGTGGAACATCTATTTGTAACATGTGATGCTTTTGCTGTCATGCAAGATAATCAAAAACCTGTAACAAGCAATGTAGCTGGATCGGTGTAACCAACTCCTCTTGATAATCAAGTCTCCTACAATCCTCAAGGGAAGTGAGGTACACTGGACAAACTGGGGCAATACCACAAGCTAGCAAGTTCAGCTTATAAACATAAAAAAAAAAAATTGGCTCTGTTGAAGTCATTGAGTTTTGATTTTGCCTTCAGTGGAGCTGAGATTTCACTTTACACATGTGCCTTTTATTGATAGTTCAAAATACAGTAAATCTCTAAGGAGGTATAATGCTATGGGGATATGAAATATAAAATTAACTGTAGAGATAATAGCCTATAAGCTATTTTATACTGTATTTAAAATCACTGATAATACACTGAAAAGTTATATGCAAACTTGAGTTTCCTGTTCTATATTTGCTTTTCAACCAGCACCCAGGCATACAAATACCAATTTTATGTGTAGACATCAGCACCAGCACTGAAATTTAAACCATGACCTTGTATACTAAGCACAATAAATATGTCTGGCTATTTGGCTACATTACTGCTGATGGTTTATTTATTTTTCAGGGACATTCAAGAGGGTATCTGCATCAAGTTAGCGATATGCCAAAAAATTGAGAGGGAACATAGATATTTAGAAATACACAATGACTTGTCAGCTAAAAAGAGGGTATATAGTTTTATGCTTTACACAGTTAATTATGTGAAAAAGAGCTTATGTTAAATTCTGACATATATGCCCAGGCTTGTTTTTGCTTTAACCAACAGCAGAATTTCATGTGTTGCCGTACGACCAACAAAGGAACCTTCTTTTTCAATATAGTTTATCTTGTATTAAAGAACTTCAGTAGAACACAAACCTCTTTTTTGCCCCTGAAAAATAAGTGAATTTTATTCTTTGTGAGATTTTTCAGTCATATATTTGAAGAACTTTTCCATGTTCTTAGCCTTGATGTGTTGTAGGTACTGTATTTCCTTACTGATTATACTGACTGAATTGATCTTATGATACATTAAATCATGAAAACAAATAATCATGCGATAATTTAAGCTAAAAATCTGTGCATTGTTTGCACAGATCAAATATAATGTGATTGTGATTGTTACAGGGTGTTGAAATGTATTTATAAGGTACTACTCACTGAAAAATTACTGGTATTGTGTATGTTTTTGCCAATGCTATTCACTGGATGCATTTTTTTTCTTTTTTCTGAATAAAAGTGTGCTTTCTGACAAGAAATGTGGGTACACCATCTTCTGCCAAAGTAGAGCAACAGTAGCTGTACAATAACTTCTGAAAATTATCGCTGAGCAGCTGACAGTGAAAATCTATTTTATTATTGCTGCACAGGCAGCACAACTACAATGGGGCATTTGTCAGTAATTACTATCCAGAAAGTGAAATGTAAGCAGAAAATTTTCCAGACAGGAAAATCTATAGTTAGGCAGCTTAATAAAGACTGTATTTTAAGGGGTTCTGATCTGTAATTTTTTCTATTATCTTTTAAAAGTCATAAAGAAAGAAAAGGAAAGCTGTTCTCCCTTTTCCCTCTCCAAACTCAGTCTATAATCCTGGAGTATTTGTCAGTGCCTGCTAAAACATTCGGCACTGAAAACATCAAAATATTGACATAAAAATTAGACTTCAGCATGAACACCCCGGTTAAGGTAAATAGAGCTGGTTTCCATCTGTGTTGTACCTCTAGCCTGTCCCAGTAAACAGGCTATGCAAAACCAGGACTGGGAGGGAGGCCACAAAGGACTTCTCTAATTCAGGGGCTTTAGAGCATTTCTCTGCTGCTACCGCAGGCTCCAGGCTGCAGGAATGCAGCTGATCTCCTGTGCATTCCTGCCTAAGAGGTTTATATTCTCCATCCACATAATTGCAGATCCCTTGGCTGCTCCTCCCACGGTGTTAACAAAACCCCCCTCTATGTGCGGTCTCGTTGCATAATCTCCAGCTGTGGGGACCAGTGGAGGAACCTAGATTTGCTGTGTGAATTAGGTGGCCCCTCACCACTACATTACTTTCTGACAGACACAGGTGCAAGCGTTTCTGTGGGTGCATTTTGTGTCAAATAAGACAACTTCTGAGGAAACTAATGAACCTGTAAAAGGACACCCTTATGACTTCTGCAACGCAGCTCCAGGAGCGAGGAGGTTCCAAGAAATGAGTTCGTAGCTGCACAGCCTCAGCTCTGCCTCCTTGTGTGGATGCCTCTTTAACTCTGTGTGCAGTCTGTAATTACGTGATGGCTCAGTATTTTTTTCCACAGGATCCCCGCCTCATTTAGTGCATGGGCTGGACAAGAGTTAACAGAAAAAGCGGTTGTTCAGCCCTGCTCATTCGGCTTCTGGCCACTCCTTTATTTAGTGCAAATCTTCCCAAGCCTCTGCTGCGCCCAGAATTATTAGTTTCCCATAGCATTCATCACAATGATATCTCAGATTCCCATGAATAATAATGGGTTTATCTTGCAAGACAGGAAAATATTTTATCCCCATTTTTAATATATGAAAGGACGGCATGAACAGAGGACAATTTGTGGCACATACCCATTAATCCTGGATATAAAGCCAAACTGCTAGAGCTAGATTAAGCAGTTTTTTAGTATTTAGTATTTTTAGTACTTTCCTAGGTTAGGACTGACTATTTTCTCTTCCTCTTCTTTGCCTCTATTTGTGGTTAGACACAAAGAGAAGAAAGAAAACACCTTGCGTTTAAAAAGTATTAGCATCCAAAACGTATATTTTAAATACACCATGTTTTCAGTAATGAAAAGGGGGCAGATAGGGAATACTGATCACAATTTAATTTGAATAATAGTTTAAATTATATCCCCAAACTTAGTAAAAACTGGGGAAAAATTCTAGAATTAAATGGTCTACATTATTATCTCCACTTACATCATTTGTTGTCTCCCAGCTCCCACGTTGACAGCAAGTTTGTTGGCAGAGTTTTGAGTCAGGTCTACGGCTTTTGCCAGAATTAAACCCTTGCATGTAGGTGGTCTGGGGATATGCCAGGCTGAGACACCCAAGCCCGATCTGAAATAATTAACTTGTTGATCAGAAGCCGTTCACCCAGGACAGCAGCGTGGCCCTCCCAGTCCTCCACCTCAACTACTTAGCCTGGCTAGGAAACAAGGCAGTAGAGCAGCTGACAGGTCATCCTAAGCAGTTACCAGCACCCTAACCAGCTGGAGGATATCTTGGTGCCACTCGGGCTCACCGCGGTACTGCAGAATGCCACTGCAACATGTCCCAGCCTTGTAGAGAGTAGCAGGGTGGTAGCCTCAGGTCCTCTTCTTTGCCTGGGTGGAGCAAAATTACAATGATCTCACAAAGCCTTTCTTCTCTGTGTTTTACTAGCTACCTGGCTCCTGAACATATGTAGAATTTCTCAAATTATCTCTATTTGCCTCCTTCTAAAGCACTTTGGGAGAGGGAATTAACTGTTATTAAATGTATAGAGTTCCTTGCTCAGGGCATTTTATATTGTGCACCTTGTTGAAAAGAAACTGGCGGGGGAACTGTATGTTTATTTTCTTTCTTAACAACACAGACCTCTAAATACCATTTAAACTTAAAACGCTCACTGTTAGACAGAAAGGAAGTATGCAAAATGTCCACACAAAAGTGAATGAAACGTGAATTAGGTGGATAGCAATGGTTTTAAGAAACATTATACGATTTGCATTTCTTCAGTAATATCGCCAAATCCTACAGCTCAAGCATCATGAGACAGACAAACAAAAGAGAAGTAAGCACTGGCATTTTTTCCCCTGCCTTTTATTTCTTTTTTTGGCATGATTCCTGATTTTCAAGTTCTTAGCAGGAAAAGCTGCCTGCTCCTTCACTTGCATGTGGGTTGCACTTCAGGTGGAAAATGTACACAAAACACAGACACAGAACTCGAGGCTCCCGACCCCTTTTTTTGCTGACAGAAGGGACACTCTGCCAAGCTCCCTTCCCCTCTCCCACATCTCAGCTTCCATCATGTTCTCCTGCCCTGGAAGACATCGTCACATGCCTTCCAGCTCATACAGGTAAGCCCAGTTTCTTCTTCTGTATTCATCCAAAAACATCCTTATTTTTTTTGTTATCATTGCCTCCTTTCACTGCCTAAGACATTCCCTGTACTCCTCTATTTGCTTTCTCAATTACTTCCTGTTCCCTATAATTATTCCTCTTTTCCTTGATCCTCTGACCGTGGTGTTCTGTCCTTTGCTTTTCTGCTTCCTTGTTCCTTTCTCTTTTCATCCATTTAGACTGTTCCCTTACTTCTGCATTCCTACCCCTGGAACTTTCATTTTTATCCCATTTTTAAAAGCTGCTCTGTTTAAATGTTCGCCTTTTGTGCAAGATTCCAAACTCTGTGGGTGACACCAGCAGAGGTTTCATGACTCACTAACCACTGAGAAGACTTACAATTCTTGTATTCTGCATTCTACGCTGTTTATTCCATAGCATTTAAAATCAGGCCAAACATACCTACCTTCTGCCCTCAGTATTTGCAGGAGTTTTTTTCAGTACTTAAGTTGGGATTCTATATATATCTTACTACTGCCAACTTAAATTACGTTAAAAAAAAAAAGAAAAAGAAAAAAGAAAAGATATCTTTTCTATCCCATCCCTTTTTCTGCTCCTTTCCATACTGCCAGGAATGTTCATAGCAAGGTACTTGCTGTGCAGGAGGCTGAAGCCTGTTCTAACGATATCCACTCACGGCCGAGCACCTCAGATACACAAGTATTTCAGTATAAATACCATGATCTATAACAGTATTGCTATTAAAGTGTTTGCTAGCCTTTTTCAGTCAGTGCCCAAAGAAAATGTTAATGGGCTTCTTCAGTTTTTTAAAAAAAAGACCATGAAGACTCAGAAAAAGTAGTTTCTGCTGACATACGGATTTTGAATTACATGATAAATTACCCTTACGCACAGCTTCAGCCCAATTACTGGAGTTTAGTTGGACTGAAACACTTAACAACTGTGTGTTTTTTAATTTTTTTTCCTCAGGTCTAATTAATATGCCAACCATACCCAAACTCAACACCTGTTGCTTTTCACAGCTTCAGTAGGACTATGCAGTGAAGAATGCTGTGAAAAATCTTGCATGAATGGGTGCCTAAATGTAAGGTTGCACTAATTAACAATCTAGTTAGCAACGTGCTCAGTTAATCAGGAATACTTGTTGCGTCACTTGACATTCTGTTATTTTGCAGTGAGTTGTTGTTGCACTAGTATGCTACTTATTGCTACTCTTGCATAATTTTCTGCTATGAGCTGTTATGTTCTTTTTTAAATTTCTTCCTGAAGAAGTACTAACATTTTACCCAGTTGCAATCAATTAATTTTTTTATTAATAGTTTTTATTTCTAGCTGGATTTAGGGGTACTATATTCATGAATTAATTTAGATTATGCTGTTTTCCAAAATCAGAGCAAATCCAGAAAAAAGTATTTACTGAGCTGAGAATTTTGTTAGAAATTGTTTTTCCTTTAGCCAAATCATGTTCCTTTTGCAAACTTTATTACTGATACTTAAAATATTATCCATAGAACTCATTTTCCATAACAACATATGTAGGAATACACCTATTGGATTATATTTGAAAAGGAATGTATCAGGAATATATGAGGAGTCAGAAGAGCAATCACACCCCAAAAAGCAAATCTACTGGAAACAGCCTCCCCGGGGACCAAACTGCAAATTGCCCCTTGCTTTTTCTCCAAGCTGCCTGGCGAACATGAGACCAAAAGGGACAAATCAAAAAAACAACACATGGCTCAGAAGTCCAGCAAAAAATATTCAGCATCCTAGCATTCACCTAAACCTAGTGGTTACACACTCGGGTCCTCTGTGCTTGACCTACTCTCTGTGCTGTCCCACTCTGTCGCCGCAAGGAGCCCACACACTACAGCTGCATCCATACTGGTCACTTAAAGCAGTGCCAGGGAGCGAACATCCCTGGGCACGGCACCTCGATGGTCTGTGCTGTCACATTGTCCGAAGCAAACAGCTTTGGCTCAGGACCAATGCAAGGCTGTCCAAAGGTGGCCCATCATGTATCTACGGGATTTCCATGTCACCAGTGCCCTCCCCAAGTGACCCCAGGAGCCAGCTGGATTCCCGAGGGAGCAGTTGTGTGTGAAATGCAATGTCCACGCTTTCACATTGCACTTGCTTTTCAAGATGTCTGTCCTTCCTGATATCCCAAATTCTGCTAGGTTTGCAACCAAGTTCTGGCCGCATTCACGTTCTCTCAGGTGCTTTGGCAAGGTCCAGGGTAAAGAGACGTCGTTCTCAGGAGGCAGCTGATTTTATACGCAGGAGGAAGAACACTTTCTATTTCTGCTCATTGCTGTATCGTAGAGACAGAGAACACAAACCTCAGAAACGGCTCAATACAGGACTTGCATTTATGTAGATTAAACTGCAGCAAGTAGGGTCGCCTTTTTCCCCTTGTTTCCTTTTCCGCATCCTTTGAAGTCTCAGCCTTTTTTTAATCTTGCAGCAGAACCCTCTCCCTCGCAGACCCTCGTGCCTTCCGTGGCACACCAGGCACACACGCCCGGGGCTGCAGCTGCACCCCCCTACAGCGTGTCCCTGCCTGCGTGTCCCCGGACGGAGGTGCTGCCTGCGGGCTCCCGCCGCTCTGCACCCACTGCGTGGCACTCGGAGGTCGGAGAATATCCGTGCCCGGCTGCCCACGGGCCGGGCATTCTGCAGCTCTGCTCTAGCACCTGTGTGTTACTGCAGAGTCACCGCAGGCACCACGGAGCTGCCAGTATCTTAATTGGGTATTACGCCTTTGTCCAGCTGCTAAAAATGTGCCGATGACCAGGATTGGATTGTCTCAACCTGCAGAACTGCTAAACCAAATGCTCACCAGCAGCTCTTCTTGACCTGACTGTGAGCTGCTGCTAAGCCAGACATTTTCACAGCCTGAGATTTTTTTAAATAACAAAAACCAGGTCAAGTGATTCTTGCAATATCAAATGGGCAAACTGACATCTGTTTTTCCAAATATTGTTTCAGTCACCTTTAGCGCAGACCAGTTCATCCATCGTGCTTGGCCACTGACCAGCTTCTGAGATACTTCATTCAACCAGTGATGGTTTCTTTATATCTTCCTTTTTTATCCCCTCGTTGTCAATATTTCTTGGCTGCATAAAATAGATCTCATGTCTTATCCTTTCCTAAGGAGTTTGATGGGCTTCATGTGAAGAATAAGATTAAACAAATAGAGCGATTACAATAGTTCTTGCTAATAATATAGAGATAGCAAAAAAAGCAATGGGGTTTCTCTAACCTTTTGATCTCACTAGATTTTATCCTCTTCTTTTTTGTCCCACTGTCATTGAGGAATTATCTATTTAAAGCCAATTTCATGGTATTGCAAATTAAGGAAGAGTGTTACAAATATATTGGGAAAACAGAAAATGCTCAACAACTGAAAATCACAGTAGCTCAGTTGAATTAAATAGGTTAAATTCTTATCTATGTAGCTTTCTTCAAGTTTATGGTTTTTTCTCCTTCTACATGTATAAAAAGAGCAGGCTCAGCTGGTGTAAATTGCATATCCTTATTCATTTCCAGAGTTTAAACAATTTGAGCCAGGTAAGACTCTGCCCCTAGCTAGAGTGGAAAGCTCTGCTCTTTGATCTTCATACTAGATTTTAAATATTGAAGATCTGTAATTCACACAGTATCCTCTACAGCAATTTGCAAATATTGCACAGCAAATATTGCAAAACCCTATTCGGCATATAAAAAGGCTGTCACTGGCAAAACCCCAGATGTGAGGGGGCAAAAGGGACAATCTTCTGATCGGAAAAGGATGGCACAAAGCAGTTTTTTCATGAGTCCTTTGCACATACATGCAAAAACGTAGCTATAGCCGTAGGAGCCCCTACCCACCACTGAACATGCAAAAACATTTTAACACGGTTTCAAAAATTAACCTGCCCCTGCAAACCTCCAGATGACACTGGAGGTTTGTTATGTTCTCGTATGTTGTGCTCTGCAGGTGGGAAAGGAAGTACACCAGCAGCTCACAGGAAATCCCGCTTTCACACTGTGTCCCCGGCTCTAGGAGATTTATTTATCTATATAAAAAGTTATATTCACATGAAATCACAAACTAAGAAGTGGCTCTAGAAGCTTTACTTATCTATACGAAGAAGTTATGTTCACATAAAATTACAAACCAAGAAGTAGAATTAAACTAGTCTGATTCCCCATTTGGCCATTAAAACGTCTTTTGTTAATTTGATTTATAATAATTTGATTTATAGTGACTTAGACACTGAAAGACAAAAATAATAAATCTAAGAGGCTGCCTTACGCTGGATCAACTGTAATTTGTGACACAGACAAACCATCAGACCAGTAGGGAAGTTCATTTTCTCTTTGGTGTTAATTTCTCCCCTCCAATTATCAAATAGCTTTTTTGTTTTTTTTTTTCTTCCCCTCCACATTTTTCCCCTCCTGCATACTCATGAGCAACAGTGGCTGATAAAAATATGTAGAAAATTTCATAGGTAAGGAAGCTTTATGAATTTTTTTAAAATTTTTGTGATTCTTTCTGACCTTTAATGCGAGAACAGAAAATGGGAAAAGCTCCAAAAATAGATCCCAAAATGTCCTCTACTGTCACAGGCTGAGGATTTCCCACACCAGAGATGGCCATGACATTCTAAGGCACAGGCTCACTTTGCAGCATGTTTGGGGTTTTTTTGTGGGGAGCTCCCTCATACCTACGTGGTAGTAAAGGCTAAGGAATACTTGCTATTTTCCACTTCACTGTAACAAAAACTTAAAAATCTAATGTTGGGTTTTTTTTTTTTTCCATTTGTGGCAAATATTAATTATACCCCAAACTACCTTCAACATAGCCTTGTGGATTACCAGTTCTAACTGACATTATTGCATTGTTGAGACAACCTCAATTTTGTCTACATAATTCAAATATAACTAGGGGGCTAAAAAAAAAAAAAAAAGAGAAAGAGAAAACTGGACCCCAGTGAGTTAAGTGAAATATTTTTATTATTACAAGGTTCCTGGTTGCAAAAGAATATTCAGGAGTTCTGAACACTACTCCCTTTCTTATTCTCCCTTGTTGGAAGAAGATGTTCTCATTCTTTTAAAATATATCGTGTTTCTCTAACTTTGTATCTATAAGGGAAGAAATAAGCTTCGTATGACACTAGCAGTCAGCACAAGGGTCCAAAGCATTTTACATGCAGATTACAGTTCAAATCCAATCCAGAAGTTTAATAGTCAGTCAATGCTTAGAGGTGCTTCAAAGGTTATGTGAAATTAGTTAGTCCCAGCAGAATTTGTAGTAAACAGGATACAGCATTTCTACCACAAGCAGCAGTTAATTTGGCATTTTTGGGAAAACTTGGGCTCCATGGACACGAAATTTTAAAGGGCAGCCCTGAGGCATATTGATGAAACTGTTTAAGGAAGTTTGACACACATGGTCCTGTGTTATGAATGAATGAGATTTTATTGAATTTACTGAATTTTACTGAATTTTTTAGAGTTGGAAGGGACCATAGAGATCATCTAATCCAACTCCCCTGCTGAAGCAGGATTGCCCAGAGCATGTTAGAGCATGTTACTCAGGACGCATCCAGGCGGGTCTTGAAAATCCCCAAAGAAGGGGACTCCACAACCTCCCTTGGCAGCCTGTTCCAGGGCTCTGGCACCCTCACTGTGAAGAAGTTTTTTTATTGTTTAGGCCTTTTAATTTTGAGAACCTGGGGTTCTTCAAGAACATTAGCTCCATATTTAACAAGCAAAAATCAAAATAGGAAAGTTGCTGAAAATCCTATCAAAACAAGATTTTTATAGCGTGTCATGAACTCATATGCCAGTAAGCTTTTCTACTCTGGCTTTACAAATAATTATTTTTAATCTCCCAAATCAGTATTAATGTTTCAGAAGTGCATCAACCATTGTAAAAACTAATTTACAATTTTTGAGATGAAACTTAAATGTTCATCTTCATAAAACCAGGTATTTATGAGTAATGCAGGATCTGAACTGAAAGACCTTGGGAGAGAGGAAGAAAAACTCAAGACTGGAAAATTATTGACTACAAAAGAGGAAAACAATTACCTGAGCTTGTGAAGCTGCTTTTATACAGCTGGCTACTTTTACACTTCAGTTTGATTACTATTTGCTGGTTTTGTTCCTGAGAATTTGGGAAGACTGGATGCAAAAAGTTGCCTCCTCTACAGCTATCTGAAGTGTCAGGAAGCAATGTTGCTTCGGAAGTGTTGTCCGATTATTTAAACTTTTGCCTGAATGGGACAAGAGCAAGTATATAAATATACCATTTCTTGTAATGGGGCTTTGAGAGTTTGTGTGTATATATATATATATATATATATACATTTATTAGGTAAGTTTAACAAATATGAAGGTAAGAAATGGATCAGCACTTGAGACTGCAGAGAGACCCACTGTGAAGAAAGCAACAAAAAAGTATTTTTTCCTGTTTTTAATTACTTCACACATTAAAAAGCAGAGCACAGAAAACATCCGGTGACAAAGCCAACGGTCATGCCACATCCATGTGAATTACCACCTCATCACAAGGCAAGTGCAGCTTTAAAAAAAAATAATAAATAAGCCATTTCACTTGACAGGCCAAAACCTTCAGATGTGGTGACAGAGCAGCGATGTAGGCCGCCAGCTCTCAGCAGGGAGGGTTTTTGAGGAAAATGAGGCATTTCTCCCCCTCCGCCGCCCCCCTTTCCCCTCAGCTCCGGCCTCCCGGGGCCGAGCCGCCTGAGGAGAAGCCCCGCAGCGAGCACCGGGCCGCAGCCCTCGGCTCCTGAGGAGAAGGGAGGCCGGTGCTTCTCTTCCAGTTACGCTTCCCCGCGGCCGGAGGGGGGAACGGGGTAGGCGGCCGGGTGTCACAGACGGGCACCAACCCGCCCGTCCCCATCTGAGGGAAGCCTGACCCACTCCGGCCACCGCCCCGGGGAGGCTGAGGAGGCCCCGCCTCGGAGCCAGCGGAGTGCGACGGCGGCCGAGCAACAGCCGCTCCGCCTCGCCTCGCCTCGCCTCAGCCGCCCCCGCGGCGACGGGGCGGAGAGAAGGGGAAGGAGAAGGAGGGGGCCCGCCGGGCTGTGGCGGCGGCTCTGGCGGCCTCTCCTCGCGAGAGCGGGCGAGGTTTCCGGTGTTGTGACTGCGGGGCCGTAAACATGGCGGTGAGTCTCCGCGCCCGCTCGTTGAGGCACCTCCGCATCCGAGGTAAGGGGCTCCGGGCAGCCCGCGGCGGCGGCAGGCTGTGCCCGTCCTCCGGCTCTCGCTTCACGCCGCTGCCCAGCCGCCCTCTCCCGTCCCCTTCCTCCCTTTCTCCCCCCCGGGCTCTTCCCTCCTCGCCAGCCTAACGCGCTTCTCTTTCCCCGTCCCCCGCAGGTCGCAACGACAGCGGCGAGGAGAACGTCCCCCTCGATCTCAGCCGAGGTACGGGGCGTGGGTCGCCGCCTGCCCCCCGCTGCGGATCCGCGGGGGAGGCGGAGGGGCGGGGAGGGGAGCCGGCGGCGAGCGGCCTGGTGCTCCGGGGCGGCCGCGGGGGCTCGGCGGGCGGTGGGGGGAGGTGGGGAAGAGGGAGCGGGGTGCCGGTGCCCGGCGCCGGTGGGCTGCCCGGCGGCCTGTAGTGAGCGGAGCTGCCCGTAGGTGGAAGCCTCTCCTCAGCCCCTACTGCCGCGCTGTGCCGGGGCCGCAGGGCCGAGGGGGGAGCCCCTGCGTGTGGGCAGAGCTGCCTCTGCCGCTTCTGGGCTTGTTTTCGGAGGCGGCCGCTGGGGCAGACGGGGCTGTTTGCAGCGTCCGGCCCGCAGCGGGGCCACCCGCCCCTCCGGCCTTGCCGCCGGGACTCCCGCCGGCTCGGCTCGGCGGGTCGGGCCCTGCGCCTCAGGGGAGCACCGCGGCGGTGGCGACTCGTCCTGCCTCCGTCCCTTGTCGCCTGTCCCTGCCTGTCCTAGGCCGGCTTGGCCGCGGTGCTTGCCGTCAGCCTCTTGCTGTCCAGAAGGCAGTTATCTCCCCTTTACTTGTTAAGTTGCTCCTGACGCCCTCCAGTGCTCTCAGATGTACGGGAACGATAAGAAGAAGGAAGAAGCAACAATAACACTAAGCAATTTTGTCTCGGACAAATAGGAACTCGTTCCCTACCCAAATGTTTAGTTCATCTTGCCTTGGTGAGGGCTCAGGTAAGGGTTAGACTCTCCCAAAGAGCTGGGTGAAATACAGAAAACAAAGCGTCCCACTAGAAGCAATGATCTTCCCTGGGGCAGAAGATACTGGTCTGGGGGAGGGAATAAAGTTGATGCTTGGAGTATAACTGTTCTGCCTTAGGAGATCCGGGACTGTTGCTGTCCTGAATAGATCCATTTTGTGCGAAAGTAGTCAGGGAGATGACAGAATTGATGAAATGAAAGTGGACTCTGAAATACAAAGTACAGATATTAGCAGCACAGTAAGGTTTTCAAGCTTTGTAAGAGGTTGTGTCAACAGTTCCACCTCTAAAATCTTTTTTCCCCCAGTGTAACCTGTGTTTAGAATTTTTTTATTAAACAGTTTTACAATGGGCTGAAGGTTATCTCGGCATATACATCTCATATTTACAAGTGTATTTTAGTTCCTGGGAAAAATCCTCAGGTTTTTTTTTCAGTTTAACGAAACAGGCGTTTATGTCTCCTCCCACCCTGTCTCCAAATGGACATGATTGCTTTAGTGAAATGCTGTCTTTTAAAATGAGACAAGTGAAACTTTTATTAACAAAATGCGGGACAAAGGCCTTAACAGTTCAACACGTGACACAATTATTACTGTAAGCAGTGTTATCTGTTTATGAAATTTACAGAATCAGGATTTTAACGAATGGGTTTAGTAACTTTTGTATGTTGTGTAACATACTGAAGTGTTTTGATGTGAAAGAACAATACACAAAATTTAAATGCTGGAGTGGTAATTTTTAGATGTGGTCTGTTTGAAAACTTTTACTTGTAGTTTGATAGGCCACTCTTGTGATGGTACTGCTTTTTGCCATGAGGTGTTTTCAGCCACCTACTGATTCCATGAGACCTGTAGTAATAGCTGTATAACTACTGCATGTGTATCGTATCGTAGAAGAGACTCTCAGGTAAGATGCGGAACAAATTTTTAATGCAGTGAAAAAAAGATGTTTTGCACTGTGGTTGTATATAGTCCTTGTTTAAAAAAAAGAAAAATCACTGTTGTGATGGTCGCAGTTGATTAAGAAGCTCCTTCAAATTTCACTGTGAACCTCTCATCAAAAAAGTGAGCGTGGTTTTTTTTTTGTCAGATAGACTTCAGCTGACCTATCAGTAATCATATAGCTAGCCGTGCTGGGTGTTTATTTAATTTTAAAGAGAAAACAAAAGTAAAAAGTTAAAAAGTCTCAGCAAGACATTGACCAAGTCAGATGATAACTTGATTTCCACACCGAACACAATGAATGTTTGTTTTTCCAGCTCTTACAATAGCTGTATAAGCAATTAGTTTAAATATTTTAAATTGTTACCCCAATTCTGTACTAATAATACATTGTTTTGATTCACCGAGTTGAGCACATCACAGTTTTTCACAGGGCTCATATTTCCAGTAACTTAAAAGAATATTCCAATTTTTTTGTTGTCCTGGGCAACTGAACTTTATGTTGATTAATGTGAAAAACCTGATTTGGGCAAAGTAGAGAATCACCATAAACAGTGCCTCAGCCATATGTTTCTACTTACAGTGTTCTCTTTATTACAAACATCTGAAATTATGTTGGTATTGCCTTGTTTTAAACAGGTTCTTATTAGTGATGGCTTGATGAACATGACTTAGCATAAAAGTCAGAACTTCGCTAGTCCATACCTGTAGATGGTATACTAAATACGCTTTTTCCATGCAAGAGGCTAGTGCTGTTGTTAAATATTTTGGAACTAATAATAGATGGAGGGTGCTGGCTCTGTTTGTGCTGCTTTGCTCCTGCTTCTTCCTGGCTTTTTTGCAGTAAGGCTTGGGGAGTGCTGTGCTGTATGTAGAGCTGGTGTACTTTTCTCTGCTTCCTTTTGTTGGGTCTTTTCTCTGCTGCTGTAGTTTGAGAGTTGCCCATGTTTTTGCGGAAGACACTATGTTGTTCTTTTACGTATTTTTGTCACGGTTTTACTCTTTGGAGCTTCTTGGTGCTCTGTCTTTTTAAAAAGATATATAATAATGTTTATGAGAGATATATGGTGCATTTTAAGTGTGTGTGTGTGTGTGTGAACTCTTATGTGCAAGATTAGCATGGTGAAAGATGATAATATAAAGTCTGTAGTTTGCTGTTTCTGGGTTGCTGGGGTTTTGTTTGTTTAGGTGGTTTTTTTTTTAAAACTTCTGGGCCACTCAGCCTGGCTGTACCCCATCTTTTAAGAAGATTCAGGTAAATCTTTTGGGACAATAATTTTCTTAAGAAAATCAGTTTTCTCAAATGATGATCAACTCTGGAAAAATTGTGCCCAGTACAAATATTGTAGGGCATAGTAAGAAAAAAAAACTGTGCAGATACAGGTTAGACTCATTGCTTTTGTCTGCTTAAGGTCATATATCGTGTCTTCTGTTGATCACTAAATTGCAATTAATAATTTGAGTTCAGAGTACTCAGGTTTTGGCCTTGTGTTATATTACCTGCTCAGAATAGAACAGAAAAGGAAAAGGAGGACAGAGTTGCCACCAGTGCAACTCCCATTGCAGTCATCTGGAAGGAATTAGCAATGGGATGAGGCAGATTGGTTTAATTAGACTACTGAAATCAAGCCTTTAACTTCTTTAGGCCAGAAAGAACAACTGGAGTTATTGACCAGGTTAGTGCATTTTGTAGGAATTCTTGCATTGAGTCCTGTCATGGTTGTATATGTAACCACAATACAAGTATTATAGGCTTTTAGCATAATTCTTCTTAATTTCTGACTTTTTTACAGGTATTCCAACCTGAATTACAGAAGCTTATATACCTCCCAAAGCTCTGGGCATTGTAAAAGGCTTGTGTAATCCACAGTTGATTTGCTGCTGAGTTCTTTGCTTGTTTCTGTAACTGAATTGCCTTATCCTGTTGGGTGACCAACACCTCTTACCTTCTTGGAGTTTCAGCTGTTGCCTTTGGGTTGTGAGGGCCTAAGTAGTTTAGAACTTGCCTAGTTGAGAGCTGTGTCTCACAGTGCCTTATCTGTAGTCAGGCTCCTTTAAGTGTTCTTTCCTCAAGGGATCCCTGGATTTTCTTGGATGGCTGTGCCTCTGAGCCTGTGATGGCTGTTAGGAACAGAGCTTGTTCACTTACTGAAGCTTTGGAGAGACGCAGGGGTGCCTAGTGTTTATGGTCAGGTGCTGTTTGTGTCTGTATGTCTTAGTTTCCTCCTTTTTGAGGGTAACAGTCTTCACTTTCTGATAGGTACATTTCAGTTAATTAATGAGTACAGTATCTCCAACATCAGTGCTTTCATTTATTATTCATAAACGTGCATTACGAGATACTACTTTGACTTAGCAGCTTTTCTTGTACAACCTATTCTCTCTCTTTTGTAAATGTTGAGACCTATAGCTACAGCATGAGACATGAATAAAGTGGCTGAGAAAACTGGCTTCTTTTTTTCTCTTGAGTTTCACAAAATTGGCCAGTGTTAACTGAAAAAATACCCTTTTCCTTTTTTTTTTTTTGCCTCCATTGTCCATGATTTCCTTGTATTACATAAGTAAAAATAAAAGATAGAGAAGTTTCATTTAACTTTACAAGATCTGAACAGTATTACTTTTCTTAGTGTGCTTGCCTGACTTTAAACCATGCTGTATTTGATTCTGTGTGCCCACATGGCAGATCATAATGCATTGCATGCAGGGCAAGCATCTCAGGATGCTATTTGTAGTTTACAGCCCACAAAAATGTCGGGCATTTTTAAGGGTTATTTGCGGGATAGTCAAAGAAGGCTAGATTAATTTTGTTTCCAAATTCAGTTTGAGATTTGATGACCATGCTGTTTCCAGCTTCCTACATCAGTATGGAAGAAGCAGGGAGACACACTGGGCACCTGTCTGGTACTGAGAGCTCAAGTAGTGGGGGAGGGAAAAAAAAACCCTTTTGGAGTGCTTGCAGCAAGGCAGCAGCTAACCAGTGCAGAGGTAGTAGCTGGTGTATGCTTTCTTGGTTGCTCAAAGGCAGTTCTTCCATACTAATGGCCAGACTGTTAAGGAAAGCCTTTAAGTTCTTCTTTGTAGGCTTGCAGTACGTGGTCTGGCTTAAAAATGTGAAGTGGGTCTCCACCACACCGTAGAAACAGTATTTTAAAAATACCCAAATAAACAAAACGCATGTGCACCTTTCACCCTTGCTTTGCAGTATGCCATCATTGTGGTGGGTCACTCTAGCAGGAAGCTTGTGTTAGAGCAATGACATAGAGCAGTAGCTCGGTTTTTGCTCCCTTGTTTGTGAATCTGTAACAGAAGCCGCTATAGGAGCAAAAGGTAGTTAGTAACGTTTTTTTTTCAGTTCTTCTGAGATATGAAGGGGCAACTTGAAAAACAGATGGAGTGAGATCTTACATGTCTTACTGTCTGAGAGATTTTCTACTGTGTTACTCTTGTATATTGGGGTTTTTATATAGCAAGAACCAAAAGGGAAGTGATCGATGATGGTGGCCTGCTAACTTTTTGGTAGGTTTTAAAAGCAAGAAACTTAGAAATGGTGAGTATAGTCACTCCAAAATTAAGGTGTGTGCTTAGATTTCCTATCTGCACTTGTGCTTTAGTTGACCGTTGTTTTGGAATTGTGTGGTGCACTGACCTGGTTGGGTGAATAACACTTGTGTACCTTTGACTTTGCTTCCTATGGTATTACCGCTTTTACAATCTTAAGACTTCTCAGAATTACTGAAGTGGAGTGTGCTTACAGTATTTTCATTTTCATTTCTTGGAAACAGGAACAACCTTTTTAATGAAGGAAATTTCTTAACAAAAAGCAAATCTAAAACCGTGGGACTTGCTTACCTAGCATTAAGGTATCTGTACGAGCTGGGCACTACCATGTTTTTCAAGATCTATGTTCCTATCGGTCTTTAAAGTTTTTGTGTACAGCACCTCTGAATTTGTTTTTATGGGTGAGTTCTTCATGTTTTTGCTGCTGTGGTTCAGATTGGTCAAGAAATGTCAGCACTTTTCTTCTGAAGGGCAGAGAATAAAATGACTATTCTAATATCTTGTGGTTTCTATTTGTATTTGGCAAAAGAGATTGTTCTGTGATTTGGATTGGTATAAATAGCTTCTTAGGTGTTTAAGCAATGCTGTGTTTCCACAGCGTTACAGTATTATGCTCTCCCCCCCTCATCACGTGAATTGTAGAAATTGTTGAAGTACCAAAATCTCTAGTTTCTGTCACCTTCTTGATATGAATGTTTTAGTCTTGGTCATAAATATTCTTCATGTTTTTTCCTTCCTTCCACTCCACCCCACTTTGAGTTTAATGCACTGCTTAGTGCAAGGATTTTTTTTTGTGTCAGAGCCTATCCAGTGTAGATATTGTGTAAAGAAACACACCCCTTGTCATAATTACAGTAAATAAAGAAGTTATGTCAATGATAGCCTTTCCAGAAAGAACTGCATCACTTATTTGCCCGATCCCATGATGTTCATGCATACTTTATGCATTACCTAGCAATCTCGGGAGTTTTCCCCTAAGAACATAGAAGAGATGCTCAACATTAGGTAGAGTTTTCTCTTTAAAGTGGGAAAGTCAGTAGTAGTGGAAAAACCGCTGTTTTCCAATTGGTTATATCCATACAAACCCAAATAGTGCAGAAATGAACGGTTTTCCAGAGGGTTACAGAACAGCTTGAGAATTTGGGTTGAAATGATGGCTTGACTACCTTAAAACCAGTTAGCTTCTTATGATTAAGACATAAGCATGTGACTTGAGGCTTTCATAACAACATAAAAGATTAGGTAAAAGAAGAGGTTTGCTTTTCATTGGAAGTGTTTTTAACTGCATGCGGGTAGGCAGATGCTTATACTGTAGAGCAGGTGAATTTACACACTGAGCAGCACTCCTGTCATGACTTCTCATACAGAAGGGAAGGTGCCATCACACTGCTACACAAGTGACAGCTGATATTCGACCAGTTGTTTTAACTGGAGCGCTTATAACTTTCACTCTCACAGTAAAGTGTATTTCGCTTTATTCTACTTTAAAAATCTGTAGTATTGGTATATTCATGTATACTGCACAAATTATTTTTTTTTCATTTGCCAGCCATCTCTTGTGGTGATGGAAAATTTGGGTAGAAGGCATCAGGAAAAAAATGAGAGTTAGCAAAACTTCAGAGTATGATTAGTAAGGAGTGTATTCTCCAAATCCTTGCATCTGGTGAAAGAGGATTAATGCTGGTAAAGATGAGTAAGTGAGAAAGTGGATTAAAAAACCCAATTAAAAAAAAGAAAACCTCACAAAAAAACCCAAAACAAACCCCAGCCCTAAAGAACAAAAAAACCTACTTAGAGTTGTATTTTCTTAGTTAAGTGACTGAATTTTACTGTTAGCACATACCTGAAAGCCCTGTAGGGCTCATGTTCTTATGCTTCTGTTATATTCATCAGAATGTAGTAAGTTACATCTCAGCAGTGGCCTGAATAGGTTCTGGTAACTAAATATTACGAGGAAGTCTCTTCTCCCAAATTCTACCTGAACAGCCATATCCTTGGAATCAACATTGTTCATTAACAAATTAGTCTGAGTGATAGAGCCTTTATGAAAATTTTCTTAAAAGTTTCTAAATTTACTGATTTTGGTTCTTCACTGTTTAGACTTCCCTAAGCTCATTTTATTCCATGTGCTACTTATTGTTATGATTTTAGCTACATCTCACCATTTATTCAGGCCCCTGAAACATTTCAGAAAGTTATCTTTTTAATTTTTTTATTTATTTTGTAGAAATTAAATATGCTCAATTGCCTGAGATGTAAAATGAAAAGCACAAAGATTTTAAACTCACTTTCTGTTGAAGAGGTTGGTAGCTAACAAAATTTCATGCTATTTCAGTAGTACTTTGAGTAGCTTTGTATGTCTAAGACCAAAAGGATGGTGAAATGGTAAAGATGAGATAGGGCAGTTACTTACCTGTGCTTGAAATGGCTACTGTCAGTTAGCATTTCTTAGGTTAAAATGAAAGAGGTACATCTCCATACCCCATTTGCATAAATTTTATTCATTGTGAAATGAACTACAGCTGTTGATTTCAGACTACAGAATGATTAGTAGAAGGTACATGTGCATAGAGGTTAAGTATTTAAAGCAAAACAGTATGGCCTTGATTTATGGAAAAATACATAATAATTAGAGTAACAAAGAATAATATCATTAATCACTTAAAGATGTATGGTGAACTATACAGAGATATTGTTTGGTTTTTTTCAGCTGCATAAAAGATTGGTTTCCTGTTTAGAGTGTACACAGACTATAAATAAAAATACATATATATTTTTAGAAATAATTACTGCATAAAAATAGAGGACTATCAAGAACAGTTGTTGCCTGAAATTTACTGGTCTTGGTTTTTTTTAAAGTGATTATATCTGTAAATAATCTTTTTCCTTTGTTGCCTCCTGAATATCAAGTGAAGTCAGAATTCAGCTTTTGCAACCTCCTAGCTAGAGAATTTAGAATGTGTTCATCTTCTTCTTTATGTAAACCATATGTGAATCTTATGAGTAGACTTACTGGGATATTTTTTTCATGAAATACAAAAAATGAAATGGAAAAAATTTTGGTGTTTTCAAAAATGTAGTGTTCCTAGCTCAGTTTTTTAGGTTAGCCTATTAATTAAGTGGGATAGATTTTTCTAAGTTTAAATTTACCAACAAATTAGGGGTCTTCTGTGTTTAAAGAATTATCCTTGGAACTTGTAATGCTTCCTGTCCCTTCTCTGAAAATGACCTTTTCATGAGAAAGAGTAAAAGTTGTGAATGGTCACAGCTGCAGATGAATGAGACCTGTCCTGGCCCTAGTACGAGGATATAGGCTTCCCAAGCACCATCACAATGTGCAATATTTTGAAATGTTCTGGTTATAGCATTTTAAGAGGAGTAGCTGTCACCTTGCACATTTGCCACAGTATAAAGCTTTCCTGCTGCAGTTCATGGTGTTTGTGAATTACTTGTAGTTTCTAATTGTGTACCTTTACTAACGTTCGAATTTGAAGATGATACTACTTTGTTCTTTCTATGGCTTACCAGATTGCCCTTCATGTCTGCATCAGCAAACTGGATGATGCTACCTCTGCTCATGTTGGTAGGCTTTTTCTTCTTACGTGACATCCTATGTTTCTGGGGACAGTGGCTGCCTCCTGGCTGCTTGGAGGTTATCAGTGAGGGCCATTTAACTGGACAACACTTAGGTTTTTGTGTTATTGAATGAATTATAAAACAATGCAGAGAATAATCATAATTGAGAAAATGTTCTTAGATATGATCATATTTCTCCCTTTCACAGATTTTCTTCTAATGTTAGCAATATTGTTATTAACTTGCTTTTCAGTTTGATAATGTTCAGAGAAATATATGATCAGAATTCTTTTGAAAGAAGATTTGCCTGATAGACTCACCAAACAGTAGTTGCATGATGTGAAGCAGTCACAGTATATCTTTTGTTAAAGCGACAAAAAATTATGATTGTTCTGAATTACTTGTTTCTAGAATTGTTGGCAGGAAAGAAGAAAATGAGTTGGAGGAATTGAAGATAATTTTCTAAACCATTATGATAAACTTATATTCACTATTCAAATGCACAGTTACTGTTTTGGAAAGTGCTCATTTCATTTCTATACCAATGTAATGAATGTTGTGAATTTGGGAAAGGCTTATCCTCCAGCCTTTTTATTGGCTTTTGAGCATAAGAACAGCTGTACTGGGTCACTCCAGCCTTCTGAGTCCTGTCTTTGGCAGTAGCTGATAATTGATGCAGAGGAGAGAGTAGAACGACAGGGCAGACAAATGCATAGTCATGCTGCTATGGAGCATTCCCCAGCCTCCAGCATTTTGTGCCTCCATTTGTGTTGTTTTTGTCTCCTTTTTTCTTTTAAACATCTAAATTTTTGAAAGTTTCAGAGCAAGTTCTTCTAGAGTTTAAGTGTGTATTCTAGAATAATTTGTATTTCTGTTTTATTATGAAAATGAGATAAAATTTGTTAGGAGACTAATCTCAGATTGGTTTTAGTCAGCATAATGTGAAGTAGTTTTAGTTGTGTATCTAATTCTGTAAGATGGCATTATGTTTTTCATGGTTCAGGGCAAGGTGTGGGAAATAAGTATGTAACGAACAGAAACTGTATATACCGAGAATGATTGCTAAGATTCTTGGTGCTAATATCA
Organism: Tringa solitaria; assembly: GCA_026413425.1. Lineage (NCBI taxonomy): Eukaryota > Metazoa > Chordata > Aves > Charadriiformes > Scolopacidae > Tringa > Tringa solitaria. Next base: position 14,731,334 of record JAOXJM010000019.1, on the reverse strand, counting down.
TGTCTACCTGAGAGTAGAGGACCTAACTGTAAATTTAAATGGAGGACTAAATGAAATATTTTTTCTTTATGAGTAGACAAGTTATTTAAAGAACAGGAGTTTTTTAAATCTGCCTTGGTACCCTATGTTGTCCTAATTTTAATACTATTTTCATAATTGGTCTTTGAGGAACCTCATGCAGGGCAGTTTTTTTTTGTACTGATGTAAAGCATTTAAAGACTAGTTTGTTTATCAAAATCTGTATGTAATTAATTTTAAAATCAGCATTGTAGCTATCCTTTGGAATGGTCCCTCAGTTTTCTTTTTCTGTGTTCAAAGTTTAAAGGTGTTTTAAGTTTGTCTCTAGCTATCCAAAATAAATTATGTGGCCAGTCATCAGCTTTGTTCTAGGCTTCTGTTTAAGTAGTAATACTGTAGCGTCGGTTGCTAGAAAAGCTGTTTAATAAATTTCATCTAGAAAGCCTGTTTTTCAGGATTTTTAGCAGTAAAGCAATGCTGTCAATGAATTTGGTATGCAAGATCACATACTATGAATAATTAACATAATGCAGGATGTCAGGATGCAAGAACGTCTTTTCTACACATGTAATTTCAGTGTCTTGGTTAGAAATAGCATTAGTAATTTGGGACATAGTCCATTTTTGAACTGCTGTCACTGCTTCAAGGTGACTGCAACACCAGAGTGTGTGTTTCCTGCCATGTTCATCCATACTTAGGAATATGTAAAAAAAAACCCAAAACCTTTTACAGTATTTTGTGCACATCTGCAAAAGAAAGCTATACAGTCACAGCAGGCATTTAAAATTTACTTTCCTGTTTGCTTACAGAAGGGTATATGTACAAGTGTAGATGTTACAGAGCTAAAACGTGAAAGATTAGACTCTTAAATGTAATCCTGATACAGGACTTGTTATGTGAGGTCCTAGTGATTCCTGGATGTTACCTTGGATATGCTGTCTTTTTCACTGGTTTCTAGTTAATAGACATTCTTGTAAATGTGAAGGTTAATTTCTACCTGATTGATGTAGGAGAAAGAATAGTTCTTTTACTTTCTTTGCCGACCGCTATGAAAGAGATGTGCTTTTTTCTGTATTACTGAGCCACTCGTCTATTCATTAATAGCTTTCTTAAGCAGCAAGAGTAATTGGAGTTCATCGCTCTTATTTTCTTTCTGTTTTCATGAACATGAGTTACTGGAACTTCTCTGTTGCCGTATTCAAAATAAAGTGCTATACATATCGTTCACCTGTGAAAGTTAGGAGAATCAAACAAAATAAATCTCTAGGTGCATTCTGCAGAAATCCCTTGTTCTTTTTAAGGGGATGTTCTCAATTGCCAAGATTTGTTATACGTTGTGTTTTATAATTTAAAACTTATGAGAATTATTTGGCGAAACTTTGGCGTCACCCTATACCAGCGCAAAGTATTTTGCACTCTACTGGTTCAGGTGCGGTAATAGAATTTTAACACTGATCACAGAGGATGTCTGTCTGACTTAGTATTCGGTATATTTTCTAGCACAATAGTAACTACCTGAACTTGATACTACAAGCAAATAATTCTTTCTGTGTTATTACCTTATAAATTGAGAATACCTTCAGTCTCAGCATATGCTACTATGTTCTTGAAAATCATATACTGAATGTAAACTGCTAATGTGTTCGTGTTTTTTTAATCTGGCAAAGTGGAGTTGATGTGTCAATATAAATAATTCAGGAGTGATCTCTGTGTCATGCAGTTTGCTTTTTTTAAAATGTAGTTTTCTCTTCTTCCATTGTACTCAGAACTTGGTTGGTTTTCTTCTGTGCAGTTTCCATGTGTTGAATTAGATGTAAATTTAAGAATATGAGATTACATAATTGTCCTGATTTTTATTTTTTTCTTCAGTAAGATGGTAATGACAGAATATGCCTTCTCATTGGTGTTTCGTTTCATTATTAAAGGTGTTGATAAAAAGTGTTTTAGAAGGCTGATTACCTGTCATCTAGGCTTACATAAACACCTTTAAATACTGATTTCTAATGTTTCATTGCTTTTAATAACTCATGACTGTATCAGTGGAAACGGAGAACAGTACATTAATGTTTCTAATTGGTGTGTGTTTCACTCAACTTCCTTTGTTTTGGCAGCATGTAGTTGAACAAGCTGCTAAGCAGCTTTGCAATATGCAGTGGCGTAGTACTTAGACTTTAAAAGCCTCTAAGAAGTTTAGAGGTGTGGAGTAAGTTCATCAAGATCATACATTTATATTGTGAATCTTTCATTCTATAACAGGAATGTATCTCGTGTGTTCTTAGTCAATGATGAAATGCTTAACTGTAGCGAAGTACAGTTTCCTTCTTTAAGAGAAGCCTTTGGGCATATATAGACTTGTATTTGATTTTTTGGCACTATGATGCTAGTAGGTGTGATAGCAGCTGCTAGTGCAGTCTCTCACTTGAGACTTTACTTGCTGTACCTACATTGGCTACTGTGTTCAGCAGCCATCCTGGCATCTACCAAGTGATGCATATAAAATATACACTCCTCAGTTTAACTCACTATGCCTGACTTCAGAGTTACTGAATTATTTGTGTGCTGAAGCCTACTATTCTTTTTGTTTGCTTTTTATTCACATGTATATAACAGACTACCAAACTGTTATGCTGCTAGTGTACTGAATGTAGCCAAACAATGCTGCCAAATCTGCCAGGTGAAAGGAGTTGTCACTTGTGCTAATATAGCAGTTGCTGGTCCTGTTTCATCCCTGCATTAGACAGAGCGCTAGCTGTTTTGTGTAGCTGGAGTTCTGTGGTGTTCTTTCTCTCTGGAGAATGGGATCTGTCAGAATGCATCATGATTCTCACTGGGGAAAAACAATGTCACAGTCCTGAAGGGGTGAAAAAATGAGCCAAGCCCTAAAAGGTCATCAGAGTTTAAAAACAAACAACAACACAATTCTGAAGATTTTTAATATACATGCATCTATGAATTACATAGCATGCAGAATCACAGAGTTCTTGGAGCAGGGTTTTAAACATATCAATTTCACTCTGTGCTAAAGATGATTATTATTACATTTACTTTTTATATATTTTATTCAGTGTAACAGTTGTGGGTGAGAAACTGTGTTTAGTGTAACAGAACAGTGTAACTCAGAACAAAGATATCTGCTACTTCAAAGTTCTTGCTGCCCAGAAAAAGAAGACAGATAAACAGAAAATGAGACAGTAGTTTAGCAAGCTAAACTGTTGTTGCAGAACATAGGTATGCTGGTTTGAAATTTTTCTATATATCAACAAATTTTTAGATGAGATGTGAGGCAAAGTGGCTTTGTGTATGTTAATTGGGACAATTTGCCAAGTGTAAAAGAGCAGGTAAAAAACCACAAACAAACAACAAATTAGTTTGACTTTTTTCAATGAGTCTCTTCCAGAAAGGGTACATCCTGCTTCTACCACTCTACCTGAGAAAGGATCAGTGGCACAGTCACTTCTGCATGGATTTTTGTAGCAATTTAGGATTAGTTTGACTTGGTAACTCAGCAGAAAACTGACATAGCCAAAAGAATGGAAAGTATTCTGCTCAGTTAGCAGAATTTTTTTAATGTGAAGTCAATGGGTGCTTGAGTAGTGTAAAGGATAGGGTGCGTCATATAGTGGGACAGGGTAGAGGGAAGAAAAGTAATGGAAGGGGTTGTGCGTCTTTTGGCAGAAGAAAGCTGTAAGATCAGCTCAGTCATTTTGCACAACTCCACCCTCAGAAGCTCCTTGGGAAAGAATGTGAAGATATTTAGTTGTCGTTAAGGGCCAGCTTGAGATGACTCAGCATCTCAGTAGTAAATGAGGTAAGTCAGGACAAAAAGACTCTTGAGGGTCTTAGAATTAAAACAAGTAGCTTCTCTTCTTTTTTTTTTTTTTTTTAATATAAAAGCAAGAACTTCTGAAAAGCTAAATAGTAAGGGTTAATTGGATAAGAAATATCTGCAGGAGCGGTCTGAACCATTTTTTAAAAGAAAAAAAAAAAGCACCAACATGAGCTGTTAAGCTTGAAAATGAAATGTTAAGGCCATGATACTTCTTTTGGGCTGATTTTCTGCCATGTTTTTTCAACTTCTACAATAGACCATGTTCTTCAATGCTGTTGCATGAGCTTTTGAGACAGGAGGATATGAAGTGCTGGATCTGATCTTTGATTACAGGGCAGCCACATGGCCTAGTTGGTAAAAACCAGAATGTACAAGTTACACTTGAGTAACTAAGTATATTTTCTACTTCATTCTAATATACGATGCATTTCCAGAAGAGAAAAAAACAGCATAGCCAGTCTTTACTTGAAGTTAATATGTTACAATTCTTTTGTTAACTTTGCTGGAAGAGATTTTTTGCAACAATGTTCTTCTGAAGTTTAAAACAAGACTTGAACTCTCAAAGCTTCACCAAAAAGGCTTCTGTAATCTTAGCTCTTTCTGAGGTAGTATGTGATTAGAGGGTATTTATTTCTTTACTGTCTTGTTTTTTCTACAGCTGTAGTGTTGTTGATGTAATCAAAGTGTGAGCCAGCTGACTTGCTGTATTCATATTATGAATTCAATAGTGGAAATGTCTGCCATGTTCTCAGTTTTCTCACAGCATTGTAGATCTTGTACTGGAGTCCCCACTTTGCTTCAAATTAGTTATCTGCTAGTAAAGCTTCTGGGAAATACCTCGGTGCTCTGCTAAGCACTGCAAAGATGGTTTTCCTCTCTCTAGAAATGAGAGGTTTTCTCAGCAGAAGGAAGACAACGTGAGGAGAAGGTGCTATATAGCTGCACTTTTCAAACACAAATAGAGTAAAATGCGTTTAGTGTACCTCTTAATTTGGCAGCCTGATTATAAATGTCTATCATTGCTGCAGAATTGTTGACATGGGAAGTGGTAGCATCATATCCTTGTTTCTTCACATCCGAATTGGCTGCCTTTCTATACACCACACCTTGCTCGCATCTGAGTTAGTGCAGACTTTGTCAGGTAGCTACATAGAAGTGTTCATTGCCAGTGATGTACAAGAGGTTTTCTGGGCTAGTCTCATCATCTTTCCTGTCCATGTAGTGATCTGAGTTTCAGTAGACATTTACCTTGAGGATGTAGCCATCTGCATTTTCAAAATTAAAACTTGAAAGCATATTTCCAGTCCTTTTGGAAAGTTACTGTTGCTGCTTGTTCTTCAGGGAATTGGAAGTGGAACATTCTGGAGAGCTACTCACCTGGGATCTTTCTTGTGGCATAATGAGGTATCTTATAGGTCCAAAAGTTGGATGACCCAGGGAAATGCCTACCAATTATTCAGGGCAGGCCAAAGAATACAAATCAGCCAAACTGTATATTCAGAGAAACAAAATTATGAGGAATTTCTTCTACTGTTTTGCTTGAAATGAGGGGCTATGTTGTAAACTATTTGTAGTGCCATAACTATCCCAACCTGTTTCTCTTGTTTCTATGGATTCTGTTGCAAACCTCTCAAACTGAGTTAAGCCCTGGAGAGGTAAACTGTGCAGAGGAATCATAAACTTGGGGTGGATCTAGTAAGAATTTCACTGTCTCTAATTTCTGTGATCATATCCAAGATTTTTTTTTTCTTTGGCTGGGTTGAGGGGGGTTCAAAGAGACACATGCGTATGTTCCAGTTTAAAGTTATTGGATGTTGGTTTCACTATGCATGTTGTTCTGCAGTGCGAGGTAGCCCTGTCTGTACTTGCGGCTGTGGAAAAGAATATTTCACATCAAGCTGGTCATGATTGAGATCAACACCCACATTTAGGAGCCTGTCGTGTCTTCCCAAAATCTCACTGATCCTTTGTCTGGAAAAAATGACAATTACATGGCAGTAGCATGCCTGTACATGTGCTAAAGTTTCATTATAAGCCGTGTAATCAATACAATTGATTCACCTAAATCTTGAGTAGGCACCTTGCAGCTAGCCAGTTTAATTGTTTTCGGCTTCGTTGGCTGATAGATGAGATCTCCATTGCTAGTAATGTTTGCTTCTTTGAACTTGTTACTTTTTTAAGTTTTTAAACTACAGAAGGTGATTTAAAAAAACGCAGCTTGGTTTGTAGAGAGGTAGTGAAGAACGTGCTTTCTTTACATCTCTGACAGTTTTGTTTTTCCTTTGTGTAATAAAAACTGTACAAATATCCTTTCAGGATGAACAGGGAAGTAAAATACTCTATGTGTACACTACAAATTCAGCAGTAGCTGTTCATACCTCAGTATGAACAGCTAAGTCTCTTTTACTGAAGCTAGTATGGGGCACCCCACACAAAAACCTGCTCTTTGCTGCCTTCCAGATATCTGGTGTTTGGACTCTTAAGGCTTTTCCTGAAGACTTTCTTATATGGCATGCAGTTTTTTCTTTTTTGCTAATATAATACTTTTTAGCCAATCACATCTCAAGCATAGTGTTAGTATTTCATTTATTTCAAACTACAGTGCTGTTAATAGTATTGTTGTAGTTCCTACTACACAGTGTCTAATCCAAGACAGCATGAGAGTCCAGGATCTCCCTTTGAAAACTGTCCTGCCACAGCACCTCCACCACGTACAGAGCTTACTGCAGTTTCTGTTACAGGAACTCTGTAGTTCTCTGTGCCCAGCCCAACCGTGTGCTGCTTGTCCTACTCTGCCTCAACTCCCAAACTCATTCCCAAAGGCAGGGAAATATTGCCTGTTCTCACCAGGTTTGGTAGTCCTTTTCCATTTCCCAGCAGCATTCTGGGTTGTCAAGTGGTGTCTGAATCCTGGTTTGTGGGCGTTAGGGGGTTTTTGGTTTTGGGTTTTTTTTTGGTTTTTTTTTTTTGTTGGGATGGTGGACCTTTAGGAGGAAAAGAGAAGATATTCCTAGTCCCCCTGTTTACCTTGTAATTCACTGCTTGTGTCACTGGAAAGTCCTAGCCCTGTAAAGTTGTGGATGATTGTAGATGGAGGGTAATATGGAGAACAGGAAATAGTCCCTTCTTCTCAAAATCCCACCACTCCTTTGTCTGGAGGGAAAAAAAAGTCATGTGTAGTGGCAGTAATATGCTAGCTTTTTTATTCTGTCTTTAAGTTTACTCCTTGTCTTTAAATTACAAGGGGATTAAAGATAAAGTTGTTCAGTTATGTGGTGTTAGGGCTGGAGTTTCATACACTAAATGGATTTCTTTGTCAGCTGTAACTCCAAGATACTGATTAAAATTTGCTTTAAAAATAGGAGTCTCTCTCCTTCATGGGCTTTCACATTTGTTGTAAAGAATTTGGGTATGCTTTGTTGTGGTTCTAAGCATAAATCAAACTGATGGTTCTTGAGATGAAAATGGTCTACACTCTTAATTAAGACTAGGACAGTACCTGTTATATTTGGGAAGCTGCATGTCGAATGCATGTTTAGATTTTTTGATTATTTTTTCAACTGTATCTGCTAATAACCTGTTTTCTTTTGCAGAACCCTGTGATAATATGAGAGAGATTCTCCAAAATGTGGCCAAATTACAAGGCGTTTCAAATATGAGAAAATTAGGTCACTTGAATAATTTTACTAAGGTAAGAGCTCAAATGGTGTCATAGAACAAGTGATCTTATAGGCAAAATATTTTTATCTACTGTATCACACATAGGCAGGGAGATTCATGAAACAGCTTAATATTATGGAACAGTACATGAAATCTAAATACTATAGAAGAGGAAAGGAGCAATTAAGGACAAGCAAATACGTAAATGCAGGGTTATGCTGAAGTTTTTCTACATGTCTTACTGGCTGAATTCTTGTAGTATTTTAGTGCTTAGAAGCTTGAAATATCTCCTAGTTAATGGGTTAACTTGCACAGGTAGAGATGAAGAGACTTCTGCTCCACAAAATTGAATAAAAAATGTGAAGTGCCAGGCTCTCTGGATGTAAACTTTATAAGTATGATGAGGGAGAATGCTCTATCAGTGAGCATGATACACAGTGGTTTGGACAATAATAGTCCAGAAACCATCAACTTTCACTGCAGCTTTCATAGTGAAAAATATTTAAAGGTGCGATTTCTAGAAGGGGTCTGTATTGCTGATTTTTTGTGGTGCTTTTTCCAAGTACATGCTTCTAAATCATGAGAATGTTACAGGTACTTCGCCTGGAAGTATGATGGATATGTTGGAAGCTGTCATTGTGAGCTGGCAGGAAGCAAGAATTAAAAACTTACTGCAGGATGAAGACAGTTGCTATGACAGGCCTTCAGGAGAGCAAGTACCATAGATAGGTAGATCTATAGGGGTAGATAAGGAGCCTGTGGAGAGGGTCAGAGAGGACTGATGAGAGGTGGACAGGGAGTTAGGAAAAGGGTATGTGTTCGTGGCATAGTGCATAGCTGTGGTTGGATCAGTGTTCCCTTTGTCAAGGAAAGGGAAAAGTGCATTGCAGTCAGTGAGCTAGGAGAGGTTGGAGCTTCAGTGTGAGTGTTACCTGGATGGATGGACTGACACTCAGAAGCAGCTGATAAGTTGTACACCTTTCTGATAGAGTGCCACAGATAGGGCAACGTGCCTGAAGATGAAACCCGAGTTTCTGTGACAGAGGATGGATCCTGCAATCAGCAGTAGCTAAGAAACAAGGCAGTAGTGGAGAATGTTGTGTCTAAAGTAAGGTTTAAACTATTGTTTTTGTAGATGAGTCCATAACAAATCTTTAAGTAAGATAACCAGGAGGCTACTTGACAGTTTTGAGACAATCTCAAGTGAAAGAATGAATGCTCAAGGGCAGGTTTGGGGAAGGACAGATGTGCATGATAAACTTTGAAGTAGGCATGCTTTTTCACTGTTAAAAGTACTCCTTGTAAGATTGAACAGCACTTCAGTGGTAGTGTATGGGATTCAGTTAGCAAGAAGGTGACTACTGAGAACAAAATCACAACAGCAAACAAATTTATCTTCTAGTGCATTAATAAGAAGTCTGTAAATCCTCCATTTTTTGAGCTGGTTCAGAGCACACATAGGTACATAGCATTCACTGACAAACTGAACTTAAAACTGAAATTTTTTCTTTGGGTCATTGCCTATTGTGTCTGTCAGACATCCACCATTGACAAAATGCTGCTGTTTTTACTGGGATTCCAAATTGTGTTGCAAGAAAGCCCTTTATTCTGCAAGAAGAGGCTGATGCATGCCTGTGTTTCTTTTTGTGCTAATCTGGAAGCTTTTAAATGTGGGTGCTTGCAAATTCTCTAGTTGCCTTAAAACTAAAGAGCTGGATTAGGTTGGCAGATGCATGATTCCTATTGAAAAGTCAATATTTGAAACTATGGATCTTAAAACAGTGTTGATTTTGCTACTGAAAATCAGATGTTAAGCACCTCCAAATGTGGTAAATTATTATTAAATATGCACACTATAATTGAAGGATGAAACAAAAATTCTTTTTAAAAGATAGCTTTGAAAAATTGAATAATTCCATAATTTGAATATTTGAAGAATGTGTTCTTTATACTTAACCTGGTGTTAAAGATGGAAAATACTTAAAAAACACGAGGAAGGTTTTTATAAATTGGCCTTAAGACTGGCAAGAAATTATTAATTTGTGAAAAGCAACTTGCTAAAATTAAATATGACTTTTGAAGACAGGCTGTCATTCTTAACCTGGTTTTGATCCTTAAACAGAGTTATCCTGTATAATGGAATCATCCTAGTCTATTTAATATTTAGCTCTTGTTTTTATATTCAGCTCTTTGGAATATCTGCTTTGTAAAAGCATAACTTGAACATTTGATTTTGAAAACTCTTCCTATTTTTGTTTGAACTGTAAATGCAGTTATGAAAATAGAATAAAGACTGCAAATTGTATTGTATTGTCTGCCTTGTGGTTGGAACAATTCTGTGCTTTTCATTCCAGCGGTTGAGAGTGAAAGCCTGGAGCTTGGGGGAGATGGTTTTATTTCCTTTTTGCACTCTGGTCTTCTACCATGAATTAATATAGTCTCAGTTCCCCTTTTTGTGAGACAGGAGTGTGGGGAAGATAAATGTGCTAAGAGCTGAGAATGTTTGTATTCTGTCTCAGTATTATATCAAGGATGAACTTGATTTGGTTTTAAATTCTTGCCTTGTATGGTCTATTTTTGAAAGGCTACTAGTAATCTAGGATATTTATCCTACAAACAGGGAAAGAACCTTTGAGGTTTTTTTAATAGCATACTTCTGATAAAATAATAAAGAAAAATCTATAAAATGTCACTTTCCTGCTAAGAATATTATTATACTTAAAAGAAAGTATCAACACCAAACTAAACAATTGCTCCCCACTGCCACAGATTTTTTCCTTCAAAGACTGGGGAAATCTCCCATTTGGAAGAAATATTCTTCTACTTTTTTGGTCAGGAGAAGCAAAATGTTTGTATTTGTGTAGAAAAAAATAATTTACATTAATGTGGACTTTCCTGACAGAGGTCGTGGTAGACATTAAGTTTTGTATTAATCTCAAGATATCTGAGGTATGTTAGGTTCAGGTTTCTTTCCTTGAAAGAAGACTGAATTTTTAAGGTGGGGATTTGTTCCCCCCATTCCCTCTGCATAGCTTTATTGTCTACCATACTGGAGATTAAAAAAAAATAGCCTCTTT
>JAOXJM010000019.1:14697436-14720712 GCA_026413425.1 Tringa solitaria | reverse complement strand
CACCATCACCGCGCTGATGATGCTATTTTATGTTAATCACACTTTATCTGCAAGAATGATACTGTAAGGCAGCTACTTTGTATGAAACTTGTATACCTAAGAGATGTAACTCCTTTTTCATTTGTCTTTCCCTTTCAGAGCAGTGTTGTCTAGTAACATTCAAGTCCCCTCAACACCCACACTTACTTTACAAAGTATGGTGCATACATCGTATTTTACAAAAAGCTGCATTTCATTCACCAAGTTTTAACTAGTGCTTCTTCTTAGTAAAGCCCTTAATGTTTGTGTTCTTGGATCTTTGGCTGCAGAACATGTGTTCTTCTTGCCCAACTGGTGCTTTAAGTTTTTTTTGTTCCAAGACATTGGCATTCCTATTCTGGTGATACTCAGGCTATGGAAAGGTATGTTTAGTTCTGAATTGCAGCAGTGGCAGACTTTGAAATTTTTCTCCTCATCTGCTGCTTGTGACCTAGTAAACGAAGATGATTATTGTGGCTGAAAACATTTATGAAGTACTGCTTAATCTGTGTTAGACAAAGGTAATTTTGTGCCTTTCAAACCACCTATATCGCTATTTAAGCTAACCTGAATTTTTACCTGAAAACTGTTAGAGGGTTTGACCTCTAGTAAACGGTCAGTGACACTTTCAGTTGTCACAGCAGTTCACAAGCTCAGTATGCACCTTTGCCCTCAGAAAAACCCATCTTTGATTTATAAGGCCAGCTACATAAGGCAAGCACCTTGAAGTTTCCCAGCTTCTGCTGATTAATTTCAAAACATCTACTTCTTTGGGGTTTTCCCCACCCCCATGAGAAGTAGTAAGTGATAAATTACTGAAAACTAGAAGGAACTGTAAAACTGCATTTACCTAGTGGAAAATATTCTTTTGGATTCGAAGTATTTATTTATTAGAACTTATTAGAATCCTTTATTACAGAAGGTTCATCCCACTGTGAGCTTCTGAGGGATCCTTTATACCCTTTTAAACCTAAAAGCATATTTAAATAACAGAAAAAAAGGTCCACAGACATTGTTACAGGGATTTCTATTTTTCATTCAAAAAGAAAGGTACTTCTTTAAGGACAAAATGAAGCTTAATTCATTTTAGCTTAAATTTAGCAATTGAATAACATCAGTGATATGGAAAATTATGTTTTCAATCTGCTCAAAAGTAATTGTGTCACTATTTAATGAGGCTCTACTATTCTGCTCTATATATCTCTTGGCTTTCTACTACGCTGCTAAATTTTGTTAGTATATGGACTGAGTGTGCGGCAATAAAGGCTTTCACAGATTCGGTCTCTGATTCATAGTCCATTTTTTTAGAGTTGCAGCTGTCCTTTGCAAAACAGAATCTGAATGTAGTATTGATTGACCGTAACATTCATCCAAGTTGCTAAACCACTATGGGCAAAACTTGAAATCTCATGATGAAGTACATAGTGGGTAAGAGCAGAACATCTGTTTATGGGCTTTCAGCTGTGGAACAAACCTGATGGTCAGAAATACAGTCTAAATACAGTGTCCACAATTTCAGTAGGGTCTCTCTTAAGAGTAGGATCTACTATGTGGTCTCCTCTTAAACATTGCCAGTAATGGTTCAAACTGTATTTCCAAAATTACAGTATAATAATTACATTTTAGATGCATAGAATAATATCATACTTTTACCTCGTAATTGCTGTGCCTATTCTGTTAAATATAAATTTGAATGGTCTCAGTGTGCAGTCAACTTGTGTATGCTGTTGACCTCCTGTGGTTTTGTTGTTTTGAGCTACTGTTTCCAAGACATGTTGATGTGTTACTCATATTGCTATGACTCATCCAAGTAGCATGAAAAACTCATAGCTGACAGTAAACATGAAAAAAACCTTCACTGTAAGTTAGTCACTGTCTTGTCTAGTGTAAGTACCACTTTGTCCTAGTATTAAATCATACCCTCAAAAAGGCTGTGCTATTCCCATTCACTGACTATTATATCAAAAATTTTGAATTTTAGAGTTGACTTAGTAGCAGTTTTAGCAAGAAAATATGCTCTGTGTTTGTGTGTGTCTGTATATATATATAAAATTGATTTTGTATATTAAAAAATGCATTTTATATATGAGAGATATATTTGAAATAAATATAAAGTGTACTTGCACAATTCCAGGGATATACATTTTATGATAATCTATTGCCATTTTAGTGAAATATGGCAATGTATAGCCAAAACTAGATTTTATTGTTCTGGTACTGCTTGCCTACAAACTTATTCTACGATGATATGCATATTAATTGATAAATCTTAACAGTCAGAGACATGACAGTTAGTTGGCTTTGTCAGGAATTCAGCCATTACAAAAATCACTGCATTTTGGCCAGAATGATTGACCTGTTAAATGTTGGTTGAAGGTGAAATGAGAAGAAAGTGGCAAAGTTTTCTCTTTAATATATTTAAGAACAGACATTTAGAACTGAGAAAATATGCAGAGCATTGAGACCAGCTGAACAGTATCTTCTTTATAGCAGCCTACATGACTTTTTTTCCCCCTTTTAACCGTATATCAATCCAACCTAACTTTCACCAGATAGTTGTTTTTTTTCTTAGACTAAATAAACTCAATGGCTTATCCTTCGTGGGTGTATTTTCTAGCTGCCTTGTACATTTTTCTGTGACACTTTTTCCAGTTTGTCTGCTCTTAAAATGTGGTGCTCAGAATTTTATTCTTCATCCAGTTTTGAGCCTTTTTTCAGCCTGTGAAGTGAAAGAAAAAAAGGTCTCAATGTCAAACATAATGCCGAACTATTAGTATTTCCAAAGGTAAAATTTCCTCCTTTTTTTTTTTTTCCTGAAATGACATCACATTAACTGATTCAGTTTATAGTTTGCTGTAACTTACAGATTTTGCTTTCCTTTTGAAATTTATTTCTGTATCTAGCATGCTGAATGTTTTCTTCTCTGCTGGGCTCCTTTTAGTTTTTATGTGTCTGTTAACATGTGGTACCCTAAAAGATATGGTACACTGTTGCTTTTATTTAATTGAATTTTCTTATTAAGTTTGGGCACTCCTTTCAAATCACCAAAACATTTTGAATTCTGCCCTTGCTGTCCATCTTTCAGATTCTTTTCCAGCTGGAAATCCTGTAAGCACACTACTGTGTATAGATTGCACAGAAAGCAGATACATAAGTAGTGGTGGCCCATTGGAATGAGAGTAAACTAATAGCTAAAGTAGCTAATCTTGCACTTTTTTTCAGCCAATTTTATCTGTTCGTTCTCTGTGAGAACTATTTCATATGTATGCACAGACACCATCCAACGCTTTGATAATGATTATAATCACGTTCAGAAATTTGTATCCGCACAGCTGTTAAACTTGATGTATTGTATGTATTGTCAGATTACATGACTATGTTTGAGTTTCAAGGTAAGATCAAGCTGCTTTCTACGTGAGTGAGGGTGTTTGCAGTGGAACCACATAGATACAATTGGTTTTGAGGAGCTAATAACCATTTGATAGTTATTTGATGAGTTGTTACTGACAAGAAGACTAGAGCTGGTCCAGTGAACTGAATGCTCTTTAGCAGTTGCAACAAGTGGGTTCCTGGAACACCTCATCTGCTTCAGTTTCATTTTGGGACTGCTCAAGGTACAAGCAAATGGTAAGTGTGATGATAGGAAGCTCACTTCAGAAATGCACTGGTGCACCAATATTGGTTTTTCTTCCATCAGAATTACCATTCTGATGGTTTTGGGATTACTTTTTTTTTTAAGTGGGGAAAAAAGACAGTTGAGGATAATCTGGTATGATAGATTAGGATTTCTCATTTGTATCAGGGGTGGAATGATGGGAAGAGGTTTAAGTGTATAAATGATTAGCCTAAATAGCTAGTGATGTACTTGTCTGAAACTGAACAATGAACTGGTTTTACTCACTATCTTCTCACACTGTTCTGCTTACACTCTGCCAGCCAATTTTTACAGTTCATAAGATGTCAATAGAAATGCTAAAACAGCAGTAGTGGCCTTAGGCAGTCCAACAACATGGCATAAAAATAGATTGATGCTAGGAAGTGACATACTGTCATAACAAGTTAATGCACCAATTGTCTACTTTTATTATAACTTAAATCTGAAAGGTGGGGAAAAGAGGTTATGTAATAATTTTCCTTATGTTTTATAATAGTCTTTGGTTATAGCCTCTATTAAAAAAAAATGCAAAATCCTTTTGATTTCAATTAACTTGCATTATTTGAGCCTAAATACAGAGCTAATCCAGGCCAATTTAATACTTTGTCTCATTAACAGTTTGAGATTTAGATGCTTGGATTTCAGCATTATCACTATGAAACTTTCTCACAACATGAAAAATAATTTCTTAAAATGTAACATGATTGTCGGAAGAATTTGTACTTGTTGAGCATAAACTGAAGGATTGTTTGAATTTAAGCCATCATGCTAATAAAATGGGTTTACTTAAAAGCGGAATTTCTGTGCAATATGCTGTTTTTTCAGGTGGAGGTGAACAGTAAAATGGGAGCATGGAATGTGTTAAATATTCTAATTTACAGTAGCCTTAATTTAACTGTTCCTTTATTACTAATATTTTATTATTAGCAGTAAGTACATATAAAGAATGTGTCACGGGGTTTGATATATTTTAATACTTTCAGAGCAGAGGTATTCACTAGTTGGCACAAACACTTCCTGAATTCCTCACTGAGGAGAAACTGTTAATACCACACTGGCTCAGAACTGAACACATGCCTGTTTCGAAAAGAGAGGACAAAGTGCAAAGCTATTGCAATCAGTATTAGTCACTTGAGTTTTTGGAAGTGCTCGGAAAAGTGCTTTGGGATTTGGTTGTGATAATAAAGTATTTTAGCAATTTAGCTGGGGATAGTTAAATGAGATTACTAGGAATTTCTTTGCAGCTCTAGCAAAGGGGAACAACATCCACTCGTTTTATAGAAGAGACTGTTTTACTTTCCTTAAGAAGCTAAAACATTTAGCACCCACTGGATTGCTCCTTTTGAGATTGACTTTGGAAGTAAAAACTGCACTTGTAAATCTTCAGTCTTGTGTTCAAAATGGATAGATATGGTTGAAATGTTCAGGATTTGTGATGGTTTATAGGTGTCTTTTTATGTATGTAAATTCAACCTTTGCACTGATTTTTTTTTTTTTTTTTCCGAAGGTACAAGTTCTATAGAGTTGATGGCAGGCCAGGCTGAATGTCAGTTATGGGACACTTAGCATAACAAAACCTTCTGGGTTGTTTGGTTTTTTTTTCCTTCACCTGTTCTGCTGTGGCAAAACATGACCATGGACCCTCAGTGTCAGTCTTTGCTTCAGAATTCTCAGTGAATCCCTCTTTTTGAATGTGGTGTGCTTTGACTTCAGTCTTTGTCCTCTCTGCTCAAGTTACCAGTTGCCCAGCTAGTGGTGCTTCTGAAAAGAGCTTAAAGGCAGCAGAAAGAGCTATCTGGATTTGAACAGGCAATTTACACAATTGTGCAAGCTTTTCTGTAGTGTAAGAGGTCACAGATTTGTGTGTGTCTGGTGTATATAGGAACAGAATAATGACAGCAGAAATTCTCAGGGAAGTCTGAAGTTCATATGCATCCCCTTGCCATGAATGCAATTCCCCAGA
This sequence comes from Tringa solitaria, assembly GCA_026413425.1. Lineage (NCBI taxonomy): Eukaryota > Metazoa > Chordata > Aves > Charadriiformes > Scolopacidae > Tringa > Tringa solitaria. Next base: position 14,715,076 of record JAOXJM010000019.1, on the reverse strand, counting down.
TTTCTTTGAAAGCATGGCCAGAAACATACAGTTTTACATAGTTGTTTTAAAAGAATTATAAATAATAGGTGTCTTCCTTTTTTTTCAGCTTCTTTGTAATACTGGCCATGCTGAAGAAAAGCTAGGTTTTACGTATGACAGCATCATAATATGGTAAGTAGTAAGACACACTAGAGCACTCTTAGAGTACTTTAATTATTCTAGATGCAATTAAATAAACTTTACTAATATTTTGTATTTCTAATGTGTTTGAAATTTCATAATGCAAACGTGTCTTATCTCTGATTTTACTCATTAAATTATTTATAAGTTATTTGCTTTTGGGCAAAGAGGGAAAAATTGTCCAAGTTAAAAGCATAAATTTATTATATTCCTTATAGATGTAAAAATACCTCTGGATATCTCAGTACTTGCAGAAAGCAATTTTAGTAAAAATACACAGCTGCAGAACTTGGAGCATACTCTTGGTGTAGAATCAGGATTTAATGATAAACATTTTATGTTTATTTGGTGTGTATATATGTCTTTGCAGCATTGCTTTCCCTGCTGCTAAAATACCCTGTGTATGTACTTTCAAGTGGAATTTTCCTATATTTTGTTGCCATTCCTGACAGCATAAAGTAACTACGTGCTTATTTCCAGAACTTCTGTGTTTTTACATAGACATTGGTAAACCTGTCCTGAGGCTCGGCATTAGTGGCAGAAACAACTAAGATCTAGTATTTAGTATGATTTTGTGTTCTTTCAATTTAGTTACCTAACTTAGGAAACAATTTTAGAAAAGCTAGTAAAATGTTGGGAAAACTTATGTAATTTCTTCTGAAAATATTATAAGTTGTTTCCTTAAACAGAACTGATTTTCCTTACAAGAACTAACAAATTTCCTTACTAGAACTAACTTCATAAACTTTTGTGAATGCATAATTTGCTGTAAGTTTTAATAGATTATCATCTTCTGATCTTATTTATGTGATCTATTATCGTGCTTTTATGATGGGACTGAATGTCACTTAAGAGTATAATTTCAAAATTGTTCTTAACCAAATATTTTTAAATGTCTTACAAGGTTATGCAAATATTAGTGTTTATTTTTATAAGAAGAAGCTTGCAGAAAGATCTGCTAATCCAAACACAATTACGGATATTGATAAGGAAGAGATAAAAATGTTGTTCTCAGCAGACACATGAAGAAAAATAGCCCACTACTTGGAAAAATGCCAAAAATACTTCTCAAAAACTAAAGACATATAGCAGGAAAATTATCTTGGTTAGTGTTGTTATTTTCATCAGTCCAGTGGTGGTTCTGTGTATGTACATAAGAAACAATTTTTTTTTATGCATATATGGAGGTTATTCTGCTATAATGATAATTTTCAAATTCAGGGATACAACTCAAATACTCACCTTTTAATAACCATAATTGTGCTGGTTGGTGGTTCTTAAGAAATATTTATAGGATTGTTTTCATGAAATACAAACCATCCAGGCAAATTTTTAAATTTTGCTTGACAGAGTTACAACTATTCTGCAGTAGTACTCTGTTTGCAGTTTTGGTATACAACATCCAGCCATTCTGAGTAACTTGCAAATACTGACCTTCAGGTAGACTAATTACATGTATTCCTTTGGAAATATCATGGAACTTCTGTAACTCACTCTGCTGATGTTCCAAACATTACCTTTGATTTATATAGGGAAACCTTTTTATTCTACAAACAGAACAAATTTGTTTTTCTTTGAAAACGCAAAAAGTTATTCAGATGCAAGGAATACTTTGGAAGTTTTCTGCATTTGTGAAGTATGAATGGCTAACCTAAAGCATTAAACTAAAAGGGAATCAATTATTTCAGGAATAATTGCAGATTTCTTATAAAGTTTTAGGTTTTGGGGTCAGTGACCTTGATAGAATGTTTACCCAAACCAGATACAGTTGCAGTCTGCAATAACTGCAGTTATTTTCAAGTTCGAGATCAGGTTTTTAGAATTCACACAATTTTGTTAGTTGAGTTTGTGCCTCCTTATCGTTTCTTCCTTCCGGCATGTGGAAATAATAATGACACATTTTGTTGTCATTCCCAGTGTAGATGGGTCTTCCCGGTTCCCAGAGCACCATACCATTGACAGTTGAGAGGAAGCCTTGAACCATGAACAAAATGGAGTGTTGGTGGGCCTTGGAAACAGCTGAGATCTCTTAGTAATGTGCCAAGAGGCTTTGGCCATAAAAGCAAAATTCAGAATATTCACAATTACCTAATTTGATCAAAAGACAATCTGTTAAAACCATGGTTATTTTTCTGTAGTGAGTAGATGAGATGCTTTAGAAAAAAGTGCAAGAATGATCCTGTAATAAGTAGTGAAATAATTTCTTATTTTATACTTTGTTAGTTCTTCCAGACTTTTTGTCAGTCTTAATGTTTATGAGCCTTAACACTGTCTTAGGAAGTTACTTTGATTTCGGCAGTGACACTAAAAATACTGGGGCAAGTAATATTGCGCTTACTTTTTCTCTTACACAATCATGGTGCCTTTTTGGCACTTTGAGCCACAGATGCATGCAGAGTGTGCATATCAAAATAATTTTCTTGATCTGATGGCTATTTTAGATCATGTAGTGTGGGTTTGTAACACAGTTAAAAACCACAATAGTCTTGTATTTCTTCATGTCGTGAACTGTGTATGCAGATAATTTTTAAGTTCCCTTGACGTTTCTCATAACCCTGTCCTATTCTTAGTAATATAAACTACGTTGCCCTCTGTATTTCTGCCCCCATCCCACTTCCTCCAAACTAAGAATTGTATACTAAATACTGCCTGCAAAAGGAGATTGTGAACCTGAAAAAAAATCAGGACAAAAAATTGTCAGGATAAAGATCCTCCACTTACCTCCACTCTTTGAATTAATCTTTACAGATTTTGATTTGTGAAACTCTGTATTATAGATTTATTACTCTGAGTTACATCAGTCGATAATATTTTTATATTCCTTAATACAACCTTCAGCAACACCTTAGGCCTTTTTATACACTATTGTAATAACTCCTTTCAAGTCTTTCAAAAGATTAGAATATAGTTTGCATAGCTTCTGCTGGTTGGTTCACATGGCTAGCAAGTTTTATTTTAAGGTGATTTTATTTTAAAAATCATGAACAGTCCTCTTGATGCCCTTTGGAATCCTTTTTGTACAGATGTGTTTACCACCTTTTCTCCACCTTGGCCACTACCATTAAAAATACAGTGCTAGCAAATTATGTTCAGATTGTTCATGTTAATGTTGGTTCCAAACACAGATCTGAAGAATGGTGGGCCACTGACAATACTTATGGGTAGATTTCCTCCAGTTCTTCCATCATTTTCACATCTTAGTCTCACTGATATTTTGTATGAGAAAAAAAAAAGGCTTTGAGATGGGAATCTTCATGCAGATCTCTAAAGCAATAACTCAGTATGAAGAAAATGATTGTTTCTGTCATACCTCTGTCAGTCTCTTATTCGCTTCATTCCTTCTACTTTTCCTTTTGGTGTGTCCCATTTAACTTTTGAAGTTTTTTTTTCTTGTGGTACAGCTGAGAAGTCAGAACACTTGGACATATACAGACACATGCATATAGGTTTTCCTACTTATTTTTTTTCTGCCTGCTGTAGTGTGTATTCATTGTCATCACAAGGTCAGGTTTGTCTCAGTTTTTTGCAGTTTGCCCATTGACTGGTGAGATTTTTTTGTTTAGTTTTTGTTTCTAATAGATTTTTGCTGAGCCTTGTATGCTTCTATATGTCATTGCTTTCACTGGACTTTTATGGATTTTTATGGCATTTATTTTAGATAGCATATGTTACTGCATTCTCACTTTTTGAGGATAGTGACAAGTCCCTTCTTCAATTTACTTCTGTCTACAAATTAAGAATATTATCCTCTTGTGAGTTGTAAAACAAGCTTTCAAAACTTTGACTGCTTTTGAGAAACTATTTGTCTAAAGCTTGTTTTGGTCTAGATATATAGACACAGTATTTGGCTGTCCTAATTAGAAATGTCATGGATAGCAACAGCACCATTTGGATAGGTAATGGATAACCTAAGCCCTAAAAGAAAAGTCCGCTGAAGTGTCTTAAACTGGAATATCCAAACCAATTGTAAATTGTGAGGTAAAAGTCCAAATAAGAAAAATACCACCAAGTAGAGCTGAGTCTTACACGCTCATCCCTCAGATTTCCATCTCTGCAAAACTTGAAACAAAGAATGATTCATGATCTAAAGAATACCTATTATCAGCACAGCACAATTGAAGAGTTACTTGTCTGCTTTTCTTGCATGACTTTGGTAATAAATCTCTCCTCTAGTACAGCTTTTTTTAGAGGAAGATTTTTTTTCTTAACCTCGCATTGTTGAAAATCTGTTTCTTACTTGCTTCTAGCTCAGCCTAAGTAAATAAAGGCAATTAGTGGCACTTTTTTTATGAGAAGAATCATGTTTGGTACTACAACAAAGATGGTCGTCCTGAAGTAATTTCCTATTTGGTGCTGAAATTAGTTATCAGATCGTAAGTGTGTGATCATATCAGATACTACTGCAGCCTTTCCACTTTGTCTAGATATCACCTGGAATTACGTTCCTGTAGCTACAACTTTTACACAGGCCAGTTAATCTCCAGAAAAATTCAAAAGATTTTTGGCCTTGGAGTAACTGATTACTGTGCATGACAATCCTAAACTAAGAAAAGAAAAAAATAAGCCATTTGTATAGATAGCGATTCAGTATCACTGGCTGAAATATTTACATTCTTAGATGTGCACTGAAAAAATCCTACTAAAATATGCCACTGGGAGGTTGAGGGTTTCTCCCCATTGTGTAGTCAAAGAAAATGGGTAATCTCTTGAGGCCCTTCAAAAAGACAGTGTGTCACTTAATGCTTTCAAACTCAATCTCTAGGCCTAGGCTTTCAGTATCTCATTTCTTTTTGCCTAGATAGTGAATTTAGGAATTTATATTATGATGACAGTTACGTTTAGGAAAGCTCACCCCCGTATGAGCAAAAATCTATCTAAAGAGAAATACAATTTGGTTCTATGTTAAGTCAGTAGAAATCTGTACTGTGTGCGGCTGTTTAAGTTATGAGTCTGTCACACTGCATGTAAACATAACCTGGTGCCATAATGTCTTTACTGCAAATTTGTCTCTCTTCGTACCTAATGTGCAAATTTGTCTCTATTCAGTGTCAAGATACTGTTTTGAGGACTCATGTTTACAGGTTGGCGGTCTGGCAGAAGAGGAAATGTTCCTGTTAATTTTCTTGGACCAACATTGTGCTTAGCTCCCTTGTCAAATAACAAGTTATGTGCAGGTCTTGGACATTTATCATTTCACAAATGTACAAGCTGCTGTTTGGAGGAAAAAAATTGTTTTGTCACTTTTTCAGACTAATGATTCGTCTACGTCTGCTGGCAGTGTGACAACTTGCCTTCTAGGCAAAAAAAAAATTAACGCAGATAATTTCTTTCTAAAAATCAGACTCTTTATTTTAAATGAGGAGGTAGTAGCTACATGTCAGATTATAAAGTCTACCTGCTGCTGAATAATTGTTTGTTCCCCTTGTTTTCTTCATTGTAGTCTGAGGTTAGCTTTACTAAATGAAGCAAAAGAGGTGCGAGCAGCAGGATTGCGAGCCCTCCGCTATCTCATTCGAGACTCCAGTATTCTTCAGAAGGTGCTAAAGTTGAAAGTGGATTACTTGATAGCCAGGTAATTTTTCTCTTCCTTCTTGTTGTAAATTGTTCAATTGTAAATAACTTATTTCTTCATGGTTGAGAAAAGGTGCTTTTGTATCCTCTGATATTCTTGGTATGTGGTTTTATAAAAGCCTTTTTCTTCAATATGAAGGTCCCATAAGAATAGAAGAATAATAATACAGGACACCAGCTAATCCAAATAAAATGCAGTCCTATTATATGATATACTATGACTAATATAAAAAAGTCTGTGTTTTTCAGTCATAAATGTCATTAATCATGAATTAATCTGTGGTGTTATTATAAGGTTGAAACATCAGTTATTTTAATGTCCTAAATTGTTTTAAGGGAGTTGTTTTGATTCTTTTTATTAACATAGTGCTTTGGAGCCTCTAGTACAAAGTTAGGGCTAAAAAGAAGTTCCTGCCCAAGAATTTGTAATCTAAGTATAAGCAATGATACAACAGAATCATACCAAAGGACAAACCAACAATGAGATAATAAGATCAGCATTATGAGTAGATGTAAATATTAGCATTTCTAGTGCTTTCTGTGATAAAATCTTTTGGATTTGATATACTGATATAGATGTGTGTGTTTCTCTTCATAAATATACACACATAATCAATTTTAGTGTGCTGTTTAATTTTGTTAAAAGAACTTTTCTGATCTGAGAACACACACAAAATATGTTGATGTGAAACATTGCAAATACTTTTAGTCTCTTTTGAAATGACAAATGCAGCTAGCTCAGAAAATTCTTGTTGAAGCTGTTATGCCTTGACATTGTATATTTGAGAACATTCTAGTGATTTAATTATAATGAAAACAACTGAAAAAAATAGAAATTGAAGCTAATTGACCAGTCATAATGAGTATGCTCTTGCTGAAAGGCAGAATTTTTAAATAATCAGTCATAATACTATTTTCCTTCTGTTTATTCAACTGAATAAATACTAATGCGAGATGTTAACAGTTAAGGTAAAAGTTAATATTGTTTGAACAAAATGTGTTTTTTAACCTATTTTAGGTGCATTGACATACAGCAGAGTAATGAAGTAGAAAGAACACAAGCGCTTCGATTAGTCAGAAAGGTAAAATCTAGCTATATATGTGGTCTTATCAGCTATGCCAGTTAGTTGGTCTTCTCCATTAGCAGGTTTTTCCACACAGTCTATAATACCATATCTTTTTCATGTGAGACGAAATTAGATGATAACTCAAAAGAGAGAAGAAAGGGTAGTGCTGAGGGATGTTTTGATTTTTAATCTCTTGCCACTGAAATCTCGAGTGGGCTTGAAAAATCCTGCTGATTTTCCTTTGATAGAGATCATACTGGACCAGATCTGGGAAAAACTTATCAAATGGTGAATGCAAGGGTATGAGAACCATATTATTAAGTTGCATCTAATAATTTAACTTTATTGCGTAGTGTGTTTCAACCATTTGTGAATCAAGGATGGGAGATTTTCTGCCATTAGAGAAACGAATTGCTGGAATAATCAGTTGAAGGGGTGCTTCTAGCCTTACTGCTTTATCCTTGATGCTGTCCATGGTTCCTTTCTCAGATACACATACACTAAGACATAAATAGTCTTTGCTGGTTACCATACGGTGTACCATGGATATGAAATGTCTGAAGCTGTGGTAGCTGCATATTCCAGTTCATCCTAGGGAAATTGGCATATAGAGCTACTGAAGGTAGTTTTTTCGGGCAACATAATAGTCTGCCTTTGTACTGGGCTTCAGTATTCTTTATCAAGCTTATATTCTTCTACTGATCACCTTAAGAAAAACTATCAAAGACTTGAGTAAAGTTTGAAGTGGTTGGAGGAATGGTTCCCCAGGAGCACTGTGTGTATTTCATCTTTTTTGTGTGCATATGTATTTTTACACATATATGTTTAGTTTGAGAATATGGAAGCTTGATACGCAGTTTCTTTTCTTACAATGAGCTCACTTGGTTTCCATCTTAGAGAAAAGACGATATGCTTGAATAACAGTTGCACCAAAAAGAGAGTTTTAAAGCTTAAATTCCACCAACACCCCCAAATCCAAACAAACAAAAAACACAACCATAAAGGAATGGATCCTTGCGAAAGTTACAATGTATAAATGTTCTTTGCTAATCTGCTTTAAAAAAAGAGCTTCAGTGTAGAGCCAGCATAACTTAAATCAGCAGGTGGAATGGAAGCACATTTAGAATGAATTGTTTTGTTTGAGTCAGATATTTGTCCTCATTATTCTTGGACTTTTTCAGTGTTTACTAGTTGAGCAAAAACTTCTGTCTTGCTTGAAAGAAACAAGGGGAAGCAAGAAGAATAAACCCATTAGTTTGATTTGAAAAATGATCCTGAAAGATAAGCATTAAAAAACCACACAGCTGACCACTGGTGTTTTTTTTGTCTCCATCATTGTACAAAGATGCTGTGCATGGAATATACATGCTGTACAGGGATGCTGATGGTTCTTTGATGCTGAGAACTGTGTTGATGAACGAAGCTTTCTAATGTCTTTTGCTACGTAGAACATCCTTTTTTCTTAAAAGACAATGTCAGACAAACAAAAAGCCACCCAAGCTGTCTACCAGTAAAGTTAACACCTTCTTCATATCCTGTCTGGGCTAGAGTAGTTAAGCATGGATTGTCATAGAGCAGTCAGTACTTGAGAAACTCTCCATGACACAGATCCTGAATGGTATATGCTGTATTTTCATGCTGTCTTTTTGTTACTCTGCTCTTGCCCTTTTCCCATATCTCATATGTCTCCCTCAGTATCTCAGACTCAGTTGTTTGACATTATACATACATTCTTTTATGAATCCCAAAGATCTAGAAAAGGAGAATGAATGGCAAATAAAACAATGAGAGTTAATTAATGTATGCAGGAGATAATTTACTGTGAGCTATGGAAGAGCTGAACTGAGTTCCACCAGCATCACAGAACTATTGTTTTGCATTTCAAAGTCTGGATGAAGTTCTTCAACCTTATCTTTGATAGCAAAAATGCCTATGTAAGAACAGCATATATATAAAACTTTAAAGATTCTGTCACCTTCCTCTCTTTTCATAGAGTAGGAGAACAAAATTTGAAATACTAATCCTGTTTTATAAACTTATAAAGGCATTTTATTAAAAAATTATAAACTTGTTTTTAAAATGTGCAGGTTGAAGTAGTGTAGGAAGAAAAAAGAAAAAGTTTTTAATCTTGGTTTCTGATTGATTGTGAAGGCTTTGAGTGCTCCCTGTCTGTTTTCACTGTAATCACCTCTACACTTCCTAGCAAGAGCTTTGCAATTTAGCAGTGTCTTCAGCCATGAAAAGGATGGTATAATGTTGCTTCAGAAAGCATTTTTCCATGACATAGAAGTTAATAAGACCTTTTTTTTTATTAATAATTTCATAGGCAAGATATTTTATTTTCAAAGCAGAAGTCAAGTTTAGGTACAGTATGAATCACCTTCTTTCTTCCTCTTTTTTAAAGGAATCTTTAAAGACCAAATTCATAGTCTTTACGTCATTATAGCTGCTTGTAAGTAGCCTTGCATCACCTGTCCTCCGTCTTTAGAACTGCATTTCAATACCTAGAGCAAAATGAAAGCAAATGCAAAAGCTTGTATTTATTCTACTAATGTACTTGGAATTGAATATTAAAAGAAAAAAATTTTTACTTCTTATGTCTTAAAGCTAAAGAAAACAATAAAGCAGACAGCCTTAAGAAGCTGCTTCTTATCTTTGCATTAGGTACATGCCAATATCAATAGAAAAAAGGTTGTAATTTTGTAGATTGGCTTGATACACCTATTCTATTGCTAATTCTTGTTACTTCATGCTATTGTAAAAGTGAAAGACTGTGTGGGTGGGGAAGAGTTTGTTTTTTCTTTAGAGTTCTGTCTTAAAGCTTCCTGTTTTGTGGGTGACAACATTCTGTATGACAAGAAGTTTCTCAAAAACATGTATTAAAAATCAACTTAAGTGTTCCAATATATTTGTCATAATGGTTGATCCTTTCTCATTTTAACATCCTCTGCAAAGAAGGTGAAACAATTCCCTTTCTCTCTTCTTTTTTACATCTCACTCTTATTTATTAGTAGAAAAATATTTGACATGGGTGAGTGGCTATAACACATTGCATTGTTCTTTTTTAAGCAGTCAGACAAAAACCCTACTTCCTCTTTAGTAATACATCTGTTTAGTGATGTTCTTGTTCCATTGTATAGAGGATATGTATATTTAATTTTCATGAATTGTGAAAAAATTTGAACAGCTACTCAGCTTTTGTAGGGGGAAGATGAGGAGTGGTGGTACTTTTGGGGTGGTTGTTTTGGGGTGGGGTTTTTTGTCTTTAGTGTGTGTATAGGGTGTTGCTTCTTAATCTGTGTCCTGAACTAGCAGCTGAGGATTTCCATGGTGCAGGATGTTTTCAGTAGTGTAAGTGAGCGTTGGCTATTAAAATCTGTTCATCTATTCTGACAATTTGTTTTTAGTTACATAATGACTTGATTAATGGACACAGGTCTTATTTTCATCTTTGCTTTCTACTTTTAATGTGTTTTAAGGGCTCTGTGTGTGTGTGCTTTGTGCCATAGCTGTATAACTTACGATGAAGTTGAATTACGCTGCAATTCTAGGAAGATCAGATTCTATGCAAGAGGATATAGGGCTATTACTGACAGTTGCCTTCCAAATACTACAGCAGCTTCTTTGTTCACTGCAATCTAGGTATTTCTCTCCAAAACAGGAGGTTTTAGTCTTAAACAGTTGAATAGATATTGAAGAAACTCCTGCAGTACGAATGAATCTTCTGGAAGAGTTTTTAATCTACTCCATGTCATTGGATAGCATTCTTTGGGAGTAAAGACATTTAAAAAACTTGGAAAAGATGGTCATAGTTCTCTCTGGAACAGCCACCCTTAATCCTTTTCTATTACGATTAAATAATATAAAAAATAAAAAAAAACTGAAGTGGGGAGAAAATGATTAATTGAGAAGCAAAGAATTTCAAGAAAAAAGAAATAGTTTTGAGGATTTGCCAGTTGCAACCAAGCATTATATGGAGTGGTCTGTCTGGTTGTATCTAGGAAACAGAATGCTGATAAATCTGTGAGTATATTTAGAGAAATATTATGAAGAAACTAGAGGGCTTTTTCTTTCATTTTTGGCAGATGATCACTGTGAATGCTTCATTGTTCCCCAGTTCTATTACTAATTCTTTGATAGCAGTTGGAAACGATGGTCTTCAAGAAAGAGACAGAATGGTTCGAGCATGTATAGCTATTATCTGTGAACTAGGTAAGATAACTGAAAGCTAATTAAGACAAATTTTGACATGGTTGTCTTTAGTTTTCTATGAGATTATTTTCTCTGGGTTCATATTAAATGGATTTTATTCAAATAATTAAGGGTATTTGTTTAATAATGAAGTAGATCTTTCATGTTCTTAATGTCATTTTTACGGATTTTAGTCATTAGTTTGATATAAACCAAAATCACTTAAAATCAGAATCTCTTTAAGTGAAGTACCTGAAGATTTCAAGTGCTTTTCTTTCCTTTAAGACTTGCAATTTTTCATTTACCTTAAAATTTTTTCCCTGTTGTGGCTGATGTTTTTAAAAGTAATATAGTGGAAGTAGGGAGAATTCCATACTTGTGTTGCTGACAAATGTACAAGAGTTCAGAGAACTACAAAACGTCTTCCTTTAAAAATTTTTACAATGTGTTCTGTGGTTAGCTGGCTTCTGGAAGTCAGTATTTATATGCAGGTAAAGGCTATCCAAACAGTGGTTTATGCTAACTCCCTATACTTATTTGTGGATACTGATTTTAAAAATTTTGGTGTGGTTTTTTTTTTTTTTTCAAAATCAATCAGTAAGAAATAACTTCAGCAATGTTTTCAAGATACAAGCTTATGTTTTCAGTCTGTTACTTTTTGATATTCTAGCAAAAATATTTTATCCATGTCAGTCCACTGAAGCACAAAACCTTTTTGTGGGGAAATCCAGAAACCACTATATGGAAACTTTGTTGGAAATAAGTCGTGAAATTGCTGCCCAATGATGACTGACTAACCATGACTGTTTATGGTAAATTAAGCCAAAATCTCAATTCATTGCTAATATCAGTCTGTTCCATTAAAAGCTTTACATGTGCCTTAGCAGTGTTCAGGAAGAAAAAGATACATGTACTACACAGATGAGAAGTTTGTTGTATTGGAAGCAGTGAAATGATTTCTTTCCTATTACTGGCCAAAGTGACGCGTTTTTCTTTATTTAGCACTTCAGAATCCCGAGGTGGTGGCTCTTCGGGGTGGTTTAAGTACCATCTTGAAAAATGTGATTGATTGTCAGCTAAGCCGAATAAATGAGGCTCTGATAACTACAGTTTTGCACCTCATTAATCATCCAAAGACCCGACAGTATGTGCGAGCAGATGTAGAATTAGAGGTGGGTTCAGTTTTACTTGTTTAGTGACAGAAATTAAACGTTGTATTACTAATGAAAATGTTTAACTTTCATCTCAGATTTCACCGTCTGTTAGTGCAAAATGTTTAAAATATAACATTTTAGACTAAGAACATAATGATTTATAAAGCAGGAATAATATGGTAGATTGGAGTGGGGCTGAGGAAAGGGCAAGATCCATTTGGCTGTATTCTCATGTGAAAGTAATGCATGTCTTTCTTTTGTTTAGCGAATTTTAGCTCCTTATACAGATTTTCACTACAGGCATAATCCAGACACAGCAGAAGGACAACTCAAGTAAGTTAGTGCTGCTACTTGTGCTACCAGTTGTGTTCATGGTATTGGAATTAAGCTATTTTTCTTTCCAAAGTGAAAATAAAAACTGACCTCATACTAAACTACTTGAACTTGAATACAGTAGGTTAGAATGCAACTTCCTAAAATACTGTTAAGCACTTCAGATTTAAAAGGACTTGCTAAGCCTGGAGAAGGGAAGGTTGGGGGACACTCTCCCCCAAATAGCAGTCTTTCTAATACCAATAAAGATTTTATGAAGATGTAGCCAGGGCCCTGAGTAGTGGTGAAAGGTGGGAAGATAAGAAGCAGCAGAGTGAAATTGAAATGAGAAGTTCCAACTTGATATAAGGGTGGTAGTGGGGATTTTCTGTGAGGCCAATCAAGTGTTGGAAGAGGCTGTCCCGAGAGGTACTAGAGCCTTCATCCTTGAGAGTTACTAAGGTCCAGCTGGATAAAGCCTTGAGTAGCTGTGTGGTCTGATAGCTAACTACTTATTTGTGCAGGAGTTTGGACTAGAGATCTCCTGAGATTTGCTTCCAACTTGAATTATTTGTTTGTTTTTTTTAATTACCAAGTGGCATTAGATGCTTAAGTCTGGGTAACTGAATAAGGTCCAAATCTTTAGGTCCCTGCTTCAGACTCACTGTTGGTGGAGATGCAGTGATTCATCTGACCACATCTAGGTGTTTACTTTATGACGTTATCATCCTACCATGGAAACTCCTCTGAAAAAAGAAAACTAACAATACTTAAAAATTCCTTATGGTGCTTGTATACACATTGTATAAATAAGTATATGCACATATATGCATATGTAAAAGATTACAAAAAAGATTTTGTCCCACATCTAAAATTTCATTTAACTACTTTTTACTTGCTGTATTAGTAACACTGTTTGTTTTACAGTACTTAACTGTATTGTGACATTTTGTTATTCTAATGACAGGGAGGACAGAGAAGCACGATTCCTAGCTAGTAAAATGGGAATAGTGGCAGCATTTCGATCATGGGCAGGTAAGATTTTTTTTTATTTGTTTGAAGCTGCATGATTGGAAGGGGAATTTTACTTTGTAGTATGAAAGAGTGGTGTTTAAACACATAATCTGTCTTATTTGTGTCTTAATTTCTACTAATACCTTCCTATAATGCTACTATGATGTGTTTTGATATTGTAAAGTGGAGAAGGCGTACATAGTTTTCTTTGACTAACTCTACTGACAAGATGCAGCTGCTTTTTTTCCTGCCCCATAGAGAATACCTTATAAGCTGTGCCTTGATGGTGGTGCTTGACATTTGATGGGTGAGAGGATATTGAAAATAGCATTATAAGAATTTTTCTTTGAGGTGGTTCTGCCACTGTAAATAAGTCTTTTTGTCTGTGTGAAGAGATACCAACAGAATAGTTTCATTAGTACCTGCTTTTACCAGGTGCCAAAGCCAAAGAGAAATTGCAGATGGACATAGTTTGGGATTTTTCATGTAGAAAAAAATTTTAAATGAAAAAACAGGGGGGTTGTATTTTTCTGAATACCTTCTCTGCAATATTACAATATCTAACATGAAGATACTGCATCAGGGACTGCTTATTCTTTAGTCAAGATGGTGTCTTGCAAATAAACTAAATCAGTTGATAGGACCATTTACCAAAATTTTAAGTAGGATTTTTACAGGCTGTACATAGGAAAGATTCAGATGTATAGAAGGCCTTTTTCCTTTGTAAGACTTACTTGCTTTATTTTTAATGTTCTAAAAGTGATCACTGAGCTTAATTCAATGTCCAGGTATCCTTCAAAAGTTTCTCATGTGTTCTCACTTGTTTGTGGAGAAAACGTCTAAGAAGCAGTTTCTGATAGGGGTATTGCTGCATCTTCCCTTACTCAGACACTTAAAACTAATAGCATATCCATGAAAGTTCGAGTCTTGGAATATGTTACTTGCTGTGGCACTTTCACTTTTACACATTCATCCCTTTTTATACTACTTGTTACATTGGAGACGAACATCTTCAATGTTTGTAGTACAAAAATGTTCTTATGCTGTCAGTCTTCCCAAAGGAAGTAGCTAAACCAGGCTTGAGGGTATTATTCTTGGTATTCTTTTGGCTTTTTGGTTGGGTTTTTTGCCTGTCTGTATTATCTGTTGTGTTCTACCATTCTGCTCTCCTTATTTTGCAGGATGGGTTATTCTTCAGAGCTGATGGTTACTATGTCCTTTATCCTCATGTGCAGTAATAGCTGCATGCACCCAAATCTATTCCTGCATTGCAGTTAGAATGTGGTCACTATATGCTCCTCAGAAAGGTCTCTGAGGTGCACTGTGGAACATATTTATATGCCCTTAGTGTGTCTGTGGCCACATGTACATGTCACAAGTTTTTGTAATTGAGGATGAGTAGAGGATATTTTTCATCTTCTGGTATTTCTTTAAAAATAATGGATTGGGTGTATTTATGATATGTAAGACAAAGATGTACAAACCTGAATAACTATTCTTCATTTAAAGTTGCATTTTTGAGAAACTTGTTTCTTTTCTGGATGGCATGTTTCTGTTTTAATTTGTGAAGTGTGAAGGGAAATGGTCAAGGAAATGAGCAAGGTTACTGTCTTTGCAGCTATATACACTGTATATAAAGTCAGGCTGAAAATCAGTCTAAGCTTCAGGTGGTATCTGTAACATGAAGAAACAATTTGAAGGTTTTCTCTATTAATATTGAAATAGTAAACACATTAGAAAGAACTATAATTTTAAATGAGGAATCAAAGTTTTGTCATTAGAAGCTTTGTTAAATATTATGGACTGGAAATTAGATGACACTATAAAATGTCATAAAAATGTATAAAAGATGACATTACAAAGGTGAAAATATTTATTATTAGTAATTTTTGTCATCTGTGTTTCAAACTGGAAATCAAATTTAACAATGTGTCTAATGCTTCTTTTGCTTGGTGAGGGAATATTATAATGTATTTAATGTTTTCTAGGTATTATCAGCCTGTGCAAACCTGGAAATTCTGGGATTCAGTCTCTTATTGGGGTACTCTGTATACCAAATATGGAAATACGGGTAGGTGGTAAATATTTGGTACTGTTATAGAATGATATTGAATGTTTTAATTCATATATTCTTAACATGTTAACAATTTCGTGGTTTAAATACAGACTCCAGTTACAAGACCCCTATCCTCAAGTTTAATTGACTCCCAAGTTCAAGTCTATAATTCCATTATAAAATTCCTGTAAGAATGGAAGCACACCCTATATATCTGAGATAAGGGAATGGAAGAGAGAAAAGTACATAAATTAATTTTTACTCTGATCACGAGTCAAAGCAAGTTCACAGTAAGATGCAGTTCCAAGCTTAATGCATAATAAGCAGAGTTGAATCAGAGATAAATAAGAAATATTTCTTCACAGTTACCAATTAAATCAAGAAGTTGATGGTGGCAGCAGTACCTGTTCTAAAAATCTGTAATCCAAGTAGCCTGAGCTTCTGTAGAATTCACAGAGACAAAGAGGCACAGTTCTAAAATAAACAAGCCCTTTCCTCCCTTCTCTTCTCCAAATTATTTCAGTTTATGCAAATAAGCATGTTATCAAAAAAAAGAAATACTGGAACAAATACACCAATTTTAGCACTCTATAGAAATTTGAACTTCAATATTAATAGTGAACTAAAGACAATTTTTAAATTACCTTTTTTTTCGCTAGCGAGGTCTGCTTGAGGTTCTCTATGACATATTTCGTCTTCCTCTCCCTGTTATTGCAGAAGAATTTATTGAGGCACTTCTCAGTGTAGGTAAGTATTTAGAACCAGGGCACGTGAAGTCTATTGAGCTCTTCTACAAATTTAAACCCTTCACTGTTTCCTCTATATTGTAAATTACATCAATATTAACTGTCTCATTACTGTATTCATTGGGTGTTCTGAAGTCCTGGATAAAATTCTTTATTAACTGTTAAGTGGTGTCATTTTGATAAAAAATGAGCAGTGGAGCATAGCAGAGCATTTGCAGAAAAGAGTGTGTAAACACTTTACTACAAATTAAACTTCTTTGAAGTATTAGAATCATTAGTAATGTAGAAGTGGTAGTGACTGTTACAGAAAAGGTACTAAACAGAGTCTTTTCTATATCTTGTGTATCTTCTAGCTATCTGCACTCAGCTTTAGCAGACTTACTTTTCCTAGGGCAAGTGTACGCTCTTTCATGTCTTTATATATAGTGGAGTTAGTCTTTTACCTTTAGAATTACACACTTGTAAACGCAAGGGTACCCTCTGCTTTATCCCACAGCACAAAAGTATGAGGCCCAAGGAAGCAATTTTCAGCCTTTAATGTTCCAGCAATTCTCCAAACTCTGGTTATAAATGTTTTGTTGTGCAGTTGATTATAAAAGCTTAATCCTTGTTCCACATAAGTAAATAAATCATTCTTTGTTGCGAACTTGCTACTTCGTGACATATGGACGTACATTTTTAAATTTTAGTTATTAAACTATTTTCTGTTAAACAATGTGTTTATGAAATGGAAATGTTCATTATTTTGGTCAATACTTAGATACATTCTTTGTCCTAGCTTTGAAGTTAGTCTTGCCTTTTTTCAGGAGTGTGGATTAGGTGGTTTTTAAGAGATCTCTTTTGACAAAGTATTCTATCGTTTGAAAACTGAAATAACATATTGGCAAGAACTTTTATTTACCTACTGATAACCATTAAAATAACACTATGAAATCCAGTGTTATTACCATTGTCCTTACGGTCTTGTTCTAGATCCAAGTAGGTTTCAGGACTGCTGGAGACTTTCTGATGGCTTTGTAGCTGCTGAAGCTAAAACTATATTACCCCATCGAGCCAGGTCAAGGTGAGCATTTTATGAACTTAATCTAAACCCTTGGCTTTGATTTTTGGTAGTGTTGACAAAATATTTGCTGTTTTCTTGCAGACACAATAAGAAATGAACTTTCTAAACTCTTTCCATACTTTTTTGCTTCACAGGCCTGATCTCATGGATAATTATTTGGCTTTAGTCCTTTCAGCTTTTATTACCAATGGACTTCTAGAGGTAACTAATGACTTTAAATTTTAATAGGTGCTTGCTAATTTTTCCCATAAATACTAAAATAAGATTTTTTACATTAAATGTTGTAATAATTTTTTCACTTTTT
>JAOXJM010000019.1:14683025-14693314 GCA_026413425.1 Tringa solitaria | reverse complement strand
TATCTAATCTAAATCTCCCCTCTTTCAATTTAAAATCATTACCCCTTGTCCTATCACTACACTTCCTGACAAAGAGTCCCTTGCCAGATCTCCTGTAGGCTCCCTTCAGATACTGGAAGGCCGTTATAAGGTCTCCCCAGAGCCTTCTCTTCTCTAGGCTGAAAGAATAGTGCCCTTCTGCATTTTAGTTTTGAAGATTTCTTGTATGTTAGTAAAGAATATTTTGGCAGGTGAAAATACAGTTATTTTTTGAAACCAGCATATCTGAAGCTCCATCATTGAATATTTCACTCGGTCAAAGCTGTGGGATGAGAGGAAGGGTGAAGAGCAGAACGGATACTTTTGTGGATTACCTACAGTTTTTATGCTTTTTTGGTATGTGTAGACATACCTGATAGAGTAGTAAAAAATCCCATTTTTGTGGAAGAAAATTTTTTAGTAGTAGTATTTTTTTATTTAATTTGGAGATCTTAGTTTTGGTCAACAGTGTACATTGTTTTGTACTCTGAAAAACTGTAAGCCCTGTTACAGATTAAATTTATGCTATTTAGATAAGTGATCAAATTGAAAGGTATTTGAGGATAACATAAAATAAAAACACTCTCCGATGAGAATGTATGAGAATTCATTCTCGCTCTCCTGTGAGAATTTTTATTTATGAGGAAGAAAGGTAAACTTACATCCTCATTTTTAGACTTCCTTATTTTATTTGTTCAGCAAGTGGGGCATTTTTTTCTGCTACCACTATTTTGTAATTAACTGTTTCTGCCATTGTCAACTGTCATTTCTATTACTTCTGTCTTTTCCTGGAAAACTTCCTACATGCTGTTGCTGAGCTGTTTTGATATAAAGAGCAGAAGAGCAGGAAACATCCTACTGATACTTCTGCCACCCTCTGGGAAAAAAAAAATGGAGAGAATTTACAGGAAATACTTTGTTAGTCAAAGGTGAAGCTAGACCCTTCAGCTCTCAGCAGAACATTGATCTACGGTGACATCTCACAATACTTTATCAACTTTTACCTTTCAGTGTCTTCTGTGAACTGTGACAGACCCCACTGATTGCAGATTGGAAGAAAAGATTTCAATAAGGCTCATTCTTCAATACTAGAAACTCTGAAAGATAATTTTCTGTATAATTTCAGTTGCAGAAATTATAGAAATTTCAGACTAAGACCAATGGATGTATGAAAAATTGCATCAAGAAAATTATTTTCTTTTTACTTGCTTTGCAGTTGTTGGTCAGTTCTTTCTTGAGCTATGTTTATTTACCCAAGATATAGCAGTGCCGCTCTATAGTTGCGTAACAGTTGCCAAATACTGGTTATATTTTTTTCTATTAGACGAGCAAGTGCTGCACTAAACTGCTTAAAACGTTTTCACGAAATGAAGAAGAGAGGACCTAAACCTTACAGCCTCCATTTAGATCATATTATTCAGAAAGCGATCTCAACGCACCAAAAAAGGGATCAGTACCGTGTCCAGAAAGACATCTTTATTTTAAAGGTATTACCATTATTCATGTTTCAGATCTGAATTTTACTTTGTATTTTGGAGACTGCCCCCCAAACTTCACTCTCTCATCTAATTCAGAGACATTAGTGATTTCTTTGTAATATATTTTTTTTTGTCATTTAGTTTGTCTTGTAGATACTTGTGGATACTATATTGCATTTCTAGAAATTGAGTAGTGAAATTGCAATAATTTTTAGTACTTTTTAGGACCAATTGTTATCTGTTACTATTAGATTCTTAATGCAGTACTGTAACCATGCAATTTACTTTCAAATGCAAATTTCTGTGGAGCATAGCCTTTTTAATGATTGTTACGTGACCAGTAAGTATATCTTGTACAAGACTGAAAAAAATGATGCAAGGAAACTTACTGTATTTTTTCATGTTTTTATTCCAGGATACAGAAGAAGCACTTGCAATGAATCTTCGAGACAGCCAAGTTCTCAATCATAAGGAGAACCTTGACTGGAATTGGAATCTAATAGGGACCATACTGAAAGTGAGCTTAAAAAGGGCGTGATATTATTTCTGTGAAACTGTCTGGGGAAAAGTCTGTATTTCACATGTGAACTTTGACTTTTTAATATTAATTCTATAGTAAATCCCATAATCTGCTTTATTTCAGAAAATTAGGATCTCTTGGGTTTAATCAGTGGTGATACAGTGTTTTTGTATACAGCCTTTAAACTTTAAACAGAAGTATACTACAGTTAAATTCACAAATTTATTAACAAGAATGTATTAAATTTCATGTAACTTCATTTGTATAGAAATACTTTACAGAATTAGCTGTAATGACTTTAATGCTGCTGAAACTTCAGACTTCAGTCCAAACTACACAGTTTTGGACTTCATTCCTAACAAACTAGCCTTGTTGTTGAAGCCTTGTTCAGCTTTGTTGCATATTTCTTTATATAATGTGAGTTGGAGGTTAATGCTGGAGGTGGATTAAAGATCAAACTTTAGATGCTTAGATTGAGCCATGTGAAAACTCCAGTATTATGCAGTCTCCTTGTATGTATTGAACTTACACAAATACTCCTGTAGCATCAAGTTCATAACAAAATTAATTTGTTTTTACAAAATGAAGGAAACCTTTCTTGACAGGGAGGGCATTATCTTAAATATTTATTAATGCACAGCTTTTAAGAGGCTGCCTGTTTTTTTAAAGCAGAAAACTCAGTTTCTTTGAGTAAGAAAACTGAGTACTCAGTATAGTGTTTGAACCAAAATATCTCCTGTCATTTTGTGCATCAAAGCCATCCTTCTGTTGTTACCCTGAAGTTAAAATTTTCTTTCTTCTTTACTGAGTGGTTATAAAGATGGTGGAAGGATTAAGGATAAAGGATTAATGGTGACAAGAATAAGCAAGATTATATAAAAAAAAATAGACTAAATATTTCTGTGCATTTTTTGAGGGACTGACTTGAGAGAGCAGGAATCTGTCTGGCAAAAAGACCTGAATATGTATATGTATATATATGACAGTATATGTATATGACAGTATATGTGTATATGACAGTAGCTTTGCTCCACCTAATTTCACTTTTTAGTGCAGTTATTAGATTTACCGGGTTGGTAGATATCTATGATTGTTAATCACAGATTTTTTTACCTTTGATTCAGTATTAGTGATGTTATCAAGGAACTGTTCTTCAGAATCTCACTGTTAATTAGTCTGTGTCATACTTCGACAGTGTAAGTTTTATGTAGTTGACTACTAAAGTGGTGGAGTTTTTACCTGAAGTTTAGGTCAAACTGTCAGTTTCCCTGCTACCTCAGACCTCCCCAGCAGTGTATTTTGTGGTGTCCTATCAAACCGCTGTTAATCAGGGACTTCTGTCTTTCAGAATGAGAAGTCTATATGTTTTCTTGTTTAATTTTAACCACTGTTGTTCCTGTTAAACCGCACAACATGAGCATAAACTAAAATAATGTTATCAGAGTGGTCCATCTTTAGTCCTTGAATAAGCAGGATCCAGATTCTAGTGTTTGGACCTTGCTATCTCATGTAACTACTCGCCTCCTTTTTGTCTCTTACAGCCTTATGGCTGTGGAGCATCACCTTTCTAACCACCTAATCGCTTGCATTTCATGTGTCCCTTACTGCCTTTTTCACTTGCTGTGCCTGTTGTCTAAGCTGCTAAAGTGGCAGTGTTCAGGATGGAGGAATTGCAGCTTTCTCATTGACAGGAGAGCTTCATACTGTCTCTGGCAGTGTTACTGGTGCAGTCAGTTTTACTAATCGTTAACTAGTGCACTATATGTCTTAATACTAGTACACCAACAGGAAATGCAAAACTTACCACTTAGGGCAGAAGAGTTGTTTGATGTGCTTTTTTCCATCCCTTCCAAAATATACTTACTAGTAGCAACAAAAATAAACCAGAGACAACAGAGGGCTGTAAAAACAGAGGAACATTAATAGCAAGAAAGGATAGGTCCAGAAGAGGGTATTATGACTTCATGTGATCCTTCTTTAAAACATCTTAGAAGTATCAACAGAGGAGTTTAAGTACAATTTTAATAAGCAGCATTTAAGTGAACTATAACAGAATGATTATTTTTAAAACAAATCTGATTAGTAGTGAAAACAACAACAAAAATATTTCCCTGTTATGCTTTTTTTTTTCACTTGCAGAGAAGAAGCTGAGAAAAATTGTTTATTTTTCATTAGCTTTTCATAATTTGCTATTTTCATTAGACCTGTGACCTGGTACACAGTATGCAACCAGTGTTCCCTGTCCTTGGTCCAAGAATGGTTAGATTTTTTTCCAGGGAAGTGTAGGCTTCGTAATAAAACAAGGGTTTTCTATAGGTAGCATTAGACGCATGAAAACTTACACTTCTACTTATTAAGTAAATATGACTATAATAAAAATGAGTAAACTTCGGTGACTAATCAAGGACTTATGTACAAGTTTCATATAATGCTGTATTTGCTGTTTTTCTAGTGGCCAAATATAAACCTGAGGAACTATAAAGATGAACAATTGCACAGGTATGTAAAAATTATGCAGGGTTCCTTTGATGAAATAAATTTGGAAAAACTGGTTTTTAATACTGCAAAAGACTATTCCTTGGATATGTCACACTTCTAAAACTTGAATCTATATACAAGCAGCAGAAATGAAAATTTAGATATTAGGCTGCAATATTTTCTTTAAATAAACGGGTCTTTAAGCTTTAGTGGTTTCTTTCCTATGCACATATACTTTATATATCTGTTGCCTTAATGAGAATCCTACCAACTTTGCAAACATTCTATTTCATTTAAAACCCTAAAGTATTACCTCTTTGATGTGATTACTTGACAACTTGTCTACAGTTGTTCAGTTATATAGTTACAGTTTTCATCAAAAACCAAGAGGAAGTTATTTCTAGTTGCTATTAATGGCAAAGGAAGCATGTGTGATTTGAAGAAGAAGAAAAAAAAAAACACAAACCAACAACCAAAAAAAACAGTTCACCTCTGGTTCCTTTCCTGTCTGTTTGACATTAAGACATTTTCGTTACTTCTGTGCATGTGTGGTGTAATAGCTTTACTAACTAATTCTTGGATGAGCCTTTTAACATGCATTTTAGAAATTGATTAGATGAAATTATTTTGAAGAGTAGTTCTGTATTTGTAGGCATGGAAAGCTACCTCAACATGAATTTGAGGAAAAATCTAAGGTTAAAACATATGCTGAAAGGCTCACACTGCTCCATTTTAAATTTTCACTAAGTAGTAATCATGCTACTTTTATATAGTATTCCCAGTATAAGCGAATATGATTTTGCTTTTTTTTTTTCCCTAAACATTAATTGCTAATCTGAACCTTGAGGTAAAGGACTGTGTTCCAAATCTTATGGTTTATAATGTTGCTTCTTTAAAGCTGTGTCTGCAGTCCCAACTGTGACACCCCCACACACCCCTGGTTTCCTGCTGCACTAAAGCATTGTTCAGTGCCTAAATAATTTAATTCCAAAAAAAATTGAGATAATCTAGGATTGAGTTAGTGTAAAAATTCTACAGTTCATTGATCCTTTCTGCAGGATTGTGGGTTAGATGCTTTAATGGTTTCAAAATGCTGTTGCTCATGTTTAATTGTAACCAACTAAGCCCCAAATCTCTGTAGTTTCACTGCTGATCATAAAAAAATTTTAGCCAGTTTGATTTTGAAGTTTAAAGTAAATTTATTTGTCCTTCCATAAGTTGATTTAATTTTTTTATTGTTAGTGTTCTTGTGATGGTCTTACAGCTGTTACAGTGAAATTCAGAACATCTGTGATACGTATTCTTTCACTTCATATACAGTTAATGCATATGCATGTATGTGTATATACATACTTACATAAGCACACACATATATACACATATAAAAATGTGTGTGTTAATGTATACAATATTCTGGGTTATTAGCAATAAGTATAAAATACATTTATTTTACCAAGATTTAAGGAAGCCCTCGGATTTCCTTTATAATTGGTCGTGACTTTGGAGTTGGGGATAGTGGCTTACTCTCACTTTTTTAACTAAGGGTGCAGTGCTTTAGTTGAGTTGTCTTAGTGCCTCTCATATCTACCTTCAGACAGAATATTCTGTGTTATTTTAAAGCACAAACCTGTGTTCATTTTTGACAAAAGGAAATTATTTGCTGAAGACTTATTCCTGAATGCAAAACTTGAGCTGTATTGCTCACCATGATTCCAGAAAGTCTGAGTGACAGTCTGTGTTTGCAGTCACTGTGTTATGCTTCAGAAATGCTGAAGTAAGGTGAATGAAAATACTGTTGCTGAATAAATACGGCCTTCTGGCAGAACACAAAAATGTATTTTTCATAGTAGCATTTACTATTATAGCTGAGGAAAACTCACGTCACGTTCTTTTTTAGCTCTTTGTGAGTCTAGATAGTATAGTGTTTGAAACCTGCCATACAGAATAAATTACATCAGAATGAATTATAAATGTGGAAATGAGAAGGAAGCTATGGCTTCCAAGAGCATAGGGATTTAATAACTTTTGAAAATTTATTTCCATTAAGCTTATTTAATGATAATATATCTTTTCTATCAGCATAACTCTGTATTGTGAGGCTGTTCATCAGTATGACAAGGACAGCAAAGTATTTTTTACTTTTCATAGGTTTGTAAGGAGATTGCTGTATTTTTACAAGCCTAGCAGTAAACTGTATGCCAACCTGGATCTGGACTATGCCAAGGCTAAGCAGCTCACTGTGGTGGGTTGTCAATTTACTGAATTTCTTCTTGAATCAGAAGAGGTAAGAAATCTTCAGCTACAAGATTGGAGCTGTGTGCCACTTAAAGAAAAAACGTTCATTTTAGAAAAGACTTATGTAAACTTTGGGGGTTAAATATAAAATGATCAATGTCATTAAGAAATATAACTTAAAGCCTTGACTTGTCAGAATGAGACACTGAGGAAGACAACTATGTTTAAGTAGGAATTTTATTAAATACAACTTTATTAAATACAACTCAGGGTTTGGAGGTTTTTTTTAATACGTATATCCTTTCTTTCTTTACCTCTTTTCTTCTATTATGTTAAAGACTTTCATGCCTCAGGCAAGAAGAAAATGTTATTGAATAATCCTTTTCTGGAAAAAATGGAATTGATCCTAAGATGTCTCTAAGCTAAACTCCTACTATTTGCTTTGAACCTTTGTCTTTATTCTGAATTGTGTTTGCCAGCCAGCATTTCTATTTTGTATCTGTATTATGTTTGTACATTTTAAGAAATTTAAAATTATGGATTTCTGTAAAGAAGAGAGACCCAGTTCTTTACTTGTAAATGCTGTTTCTCTTTGTTTTGATAGGATGGACAAGGTTACCTGGAGGAATTAGTTAAAGATATTGTACATTGGCTCAATTCTTCATCAGGAATGAAACCTGAACGTAGTCTTCAAAACAATGGGTTGCTAAATACCCTTAGTCAGCACTACTTTCTGTTTTTTGGTACTCTCTCTTGTCACCCTCATGGAGTGAAAATGCTTGAAAAATGTAATGTGTTTCAGTGGTGAGTGTTTTTATTCTATTTTAATTGTGCATACAGATATAATGCTTACCAAAATTGTAAACTGCGTGAGGACCACAGTCTGTAAAGATGAAAACTTTAAAGTTATTTTGAATTACTTCCAAGTAAATATCCCCAGTTGTGGGGGCTTTCTGTATTTTTTTGTTGACCTTTTCTTGTTTGTTTTTTTTAGGGGTCTTTTGGTTTGTCATTACTAATAGATATGGTTGATTGTGTCACAAAATAGCTTACTTTTTGGTGTCCACACCTATCTGACAGAAATCGTATCAAGAAAGATAATAGTGAACTGAAAAGATGGGGGGGAGGGGGGAACCTACCCAAAACCAAAATACAACCCAAAGAAAATAAAAACAATCACAGAAACTGCCCAAACCTGACAGATATCATGCTGTTTATGAAATGTAATGATGCATGTTGTACCTAAACTTCAGTCCAGTATACTTGAGTGAAGCTGTAAAATTCAAAATTCTGTTCAGGTACAAATAAACGTAACTTCCTTTGGGAGTAAATTGGCTAGTGGCTAATACCAGTTTATTTTATATGGTAAATTTTAGGCAAAAATTCAGGTGTTTTGATGTGCTCTCTTCTTTTTAATTGTTTTCATTGGTTAGTAGAATGCATGGGTTTTACTGGCGTCAGAAAACTTAGTTTCTAATAAAATCTAGACAGTTAATGGGACTAACCTCATGGCAAGCTTTATACACAGAATGTTTTACAATGAGGAATTGTTCACAGAGCTTCACAAACATTAATTTTTGTATTCATAATCACTAATTAAAGTATGCTGGCAACATTTTTACAGAGCAGTTATAAAAAGTGTTGATTTGGGATTTTTCCCCTTGCACTTCAGTGCATTATTTGGTCTCCATTTGACTCTAACAGCTGCAACAGTTCAAAGTTACTCCATTTCATATGAGGACTTACTTTGTGTACTGTGTTTATGGGAATGAAAGTCTAATTCAAAGCACTTAAGTTTAAATTATTGATTGAATAAATAAATGGGTTTGTGTGGGTTCAAATAGTAATTTTTCTCTTATTTTCCCTCCCCTTTATCCCTCAGTCTTCTTAATCTTTGCTCTTTGAAGAACCAGGATCACTTGTTAAAATTGACTGTTTCTAGTTTGGATTACAGCAGAGATGGGTTAGCAAGAGTCATCCTTTCTAAAATCCTGACAGCAGCTACTGATGTAAGTTAAGTTCGACTTACACTCCATTGTTGTTTGCCACTAAATATTTGTTTTATTCAAGGTGTATTATTTTGAAGCTGTTATATATCCAGAAAGGTCTTTATTTTTGTATTCAGGGAAATGAAACTCCTGCTCATGTAGCTTTTGAATTTGCTGTTAACCTCACAGTATGTTTTGTATTTGTGCTCAAGAAATTAAATCATTCAAATAGAGGCTTCTCTCATGTATGAAGGGGGTTAAAGTCTTTAAATGCATAAACCAAGTGTAACGTTGTTGTCTAGGTCAACAGAGCTCCTAAATCAATCGTGAGGGCAGCGTTTTCACAAACAGAAATATGTATTTCTAGCAGTAATAAGCAGGTTAACCTTCCAGTGGTAGATACTGTTTTGATAATGATGAGGTTACTGTGCTGGAATTGAGTAGAAGCTCCTGAAACGAGGGGTGGTTCAGAAACAGGCATTGGGATTTCTACTTCTGAATCATAAGGTGAGTGGAAATAAAACATAGAGTTAAGTAGATGAAGGAGAGGAAACTCTTTAACTTTTAAGAAAAGGGAAATCAATCAGGTGTAACTTCACAGACAAGCAAGCATTGATGTCACGGAAATGACAATAAGTGGAAATCTAACTAGGAAAGAAGTGTCATTGCTTCAGGGAAAGCTGTTCCTCTGTCACCCGGACAAGGCAGAACATATTCTAGAGTGGACGCAGGGAATAAGATAGATGGTAGCTTTAAATGTCTCATTGTATTTTAGAAGAGGAGAAGGAAGGAATGAAATTGACAATCTCAGAGAAATATCCTCAAAGACGTGATGGTTTTTATAGGTAAAGAGTGGAGTCTGAAAGTAACGAAGTTAGTTGGGGCTGAAGGAACGGCTGATTGAAAGAAGAGGCTGAAGCTCCCTACTGAATAATTATTAAGCAGTCTTTCAGTGAAATGATGACTTTGATATCCTTTCTCCAGAGTTGTGGGAGAAAGTCTTGCTTGTCTAATCTGAGCAAGAAAACAGAATTCAATATATTGCGAGGATACATGCCTGTGTCTTTATTAGACTTCTAAGATCCTGTTAGATGACTGTCAGTTAACAGCAGCTTAGACTGTGGAATTTAATTTAGCGGTTTCTATTGAGATTTTGTGTCAATGGGGACTGCCCCTTCCACCACCTCACAGCTATTTTTAGCTTACGAAAAGGGACCATACATGGAGGAAGAGGACTCCAGCATTTCAGTTTCTTCCAAATGCAGCTAGTTAACAATTAGGAAGAAGTCCAGACATGCTGTCTCAATCTCCTCGGCAAAGTATACAATTACACAAATTACTGTTTGTAATTCAGCTTAATGAACAATAGGTAGTCAACACTTTCTGTGCTTTGGATGTGAATAGGATAGACCTCACTCTCCATTATTTTAGAAATTAAGAAACTTGTAGGGCCCTCAGGTTTACCATTTCAGTTCTGATGTGTTTGGGATTGTGAAAAGGATTAGAGATCATGATCTGATCACAGAATCACATAATCTTCTAGGTTGGAAGGGACCTTAAAGATCATCTTGT